>CM065052.1:51970253-52467753 GCA_032883995.1 Coronaproctus castanopsis
TCCGAAAAAGTTCTGTCAACTTTGGTCGTCATCGATAGGAGATTTTAGAAAAGAAAGTTCTATGGTTTTTCGCAACATCACCAGCAACTTCAGGAGTCACACATCGGGTTTACGTTATTTTAGATCCAAAGAATGACGACGCCGATCGAATGAACAATAAGATTCGAAATACTTGGTACACTATAGTAGACGATCGGGGAATACGGTCGAATTTTTCAATTCGATATACGGCAATTAATTTCATTAGGGGATACAGAAAAATGAACCGGTCAACTGTAGCGTAGAATTTCATTTTGTAATTATGCGAAAAAATACT
The DNA here is from genome assembly GCA_032883995.1 of Coronaproctus castanopsis. Taxonomy (NCBI): domain Eukaryota; kingdom Metazoa; phylum Arthropoda; class Insecta; order Hemiptera; family Monophlebidae; genus Coronaproctus; species Coronaproctus castanopsis. The sequence continues at coordinate 51,970,570 of CM065052.1, forward strand.
AGTCTATATGTATCTATATATACGTTTGTTCTAATGAAATAATGCGATAAATACAATCAACTTATGCGATCAGCTACAATCTGACAGATGAGGAAAATTAACAAACCGTTAGACTCAAATATAAGTTGTAATAAAGTATTACCTTAAAAGGCGCGCGTTTAACTCATCTATAGCTATTACGCATTAGCTTATTCGCATCTGTATTTATCCATCTGAATATCCATATTTATATTTATATACTTTATACGTAGACGAGAATCAAAAAAACAGAAGTGACTTTCGGAGACACGCAAAAGACCACTACAACCTACGGATGTTAGTTTGAAGTTACGCGCGCTCGTTGTTCGATGTTTTTATTATTTCTCCAGTATTTTTGTACGAGTATAGGATTGGGACTCCCGCGGTAAAGCTAGAAGGAATACTTTGCTCTTCCGAAATATGTGTATATCAAAGATATCACGGACGGATTAAAAAAAAGATTTCTTAAAAGCCCAAACAAAAATACTTACTTTTCATCGTAAAAAAAAAACCACGTGAATTAGAATATTACGGGTGTAGCTCGTTCAATTGCATGGATGAGAAAATAGACGACACATAATCACAGGAGGAGAACTTCATGGATAGATGTATGATGGAGTAGGGAAACAATCAAAAGAACTGTCAGGAACGATTGACAACGAAACTCGCAGATAAAAAAATACATATGTATGTTGGAAAGTGTTTTTCCGTCACAACAACGCGGAATTGGTGTCGTATGAGTAAATCGCATAATGAGAGTTAAGTAAGCAATTGGACGGAACTGAAGGTATCGCGATTTAAAAACTAACGAACGGTACGCAAGAGTGAAAATTTTGGAGCCGTTATCGAACAAACTATCGCTCGGACTTTGAGGTGATTAGAATACATCCGTAGATACCACGCAAATAATATGCGATACAACGACTCTGAAAACTGATCCATTCCACTCGAAGTGTAGGACGTATTATGAACATCGGCTTTATCTCTGCGCCACTGTACAGGTGAATATGTTAACGTAGTATGACGGAGTTCGGCGCTCGTAAAAAGGATCACGTGAAACTAATCGAATAATCACCGATCGATGAAATAGAAATATTACGCGGCATATCACCACCGGATATAAGACGAGAAGTGGTAAGTACGAAAGAAAAAACTAGACAACGAGACGTAGATCGAATCGAATGTAGTAAAAGTTTTTTTAAAATAGCAAATGGTTCCACACAAAAACATCTGATATTAATAGGATGGAATTATGGAAGACTGAAAGAGAATCGATTGCAAATAACCGAACGAACATAACCGTGGCCAAAAATCCTAAATAGAATAAAAACTATGACAGAAAAACGACGTAGAACATGAAAATATGGAAATTTATAGATTACTACAGATGCGAATGCGGTACAAGATTCAAAGCTTCTACTATGCTCGTTGTTACCTTTGCGATGTAGGATGGAAGATACGATTAGTATAAATGGAATCCCGGAAGAGACAATTTGGACTATTTAAGGAATATAAGCTGACCAACACGATAAGAAGAATTGCGCCTGCGCGAATGTCCGTTTCGCCTATAAAATAATCCACGTTCAGGCCTCACGTGGGCTGCCTACTTTCGAAAAAATGAAGCCATATTTCATTTCCGTCATTCACCCGGGTTTTTCAACATTAATTAGCTACTTACTAGACTGCAAGTTATACTTTCTATTCAACCTACAGTATATTGTCTTTTTTGTGGACGGTTTGGAATTAATTCCGATCAATTAAAATCATCATCATTAAGTGCTGCCTCCGTATCGTAGGTAGACGACTAACTTACCTATATATATTCTGTTTTTAACTAGCATACAAGACAATCATAATACAGCGTTAGTGTAGATAGACACACAAATACCCGAGAGAACTAATTGTAATCGCTTTGTTGTCACGGCACAATGCAGCCTCGCGTGTTTTTGTAGCGTATTATGTTATGTTGTGCGTGGTGGTTTGCAATTGCCTTCCATGCGATACTATTATTAAAATAATGTACTTATAGATACGTGCATTCACAATCATAGAGACCAAGATGTTATTTAAATACGTGGATAGCGGTAAATCGTTCGAGAAGATTCGACCGCGAGTTAATAATTTCGCAATGCACGATTATAAATTTTGGAGTATGAAGTAGTTAAAGAAAAGAACACGATGGCCGTCTCATTGTGGCGTAGGGGTCTGCGTGCTTCGATGATTTTTTGGACTATGCCAGCGGTAATGTAGGTTACTAGAAGGACTACCCAAGCTGGACAAGTCACAAATGAGAAGCCAGTTCCTGATAGTTTGTTTGTGGGTGACGAATAAGGTGTTCAAAAACAGCTTAAAATAAATATTTATCTAACGTAGAGTGTATATTATTGAAGCGGCCATAACATTTTGATGAGGAAAGTAACGGAAATCTACTTCATTATAATTCCAAGGTTTCAATCGGGAAAAGTAAAAAAAAAAAAAAGATGTGAAAAATGTTACCTAGCTCAACTGGTTCCAGATGTTTGATCGTATAACTGATGTGAAATATGTGACTGCCGGTGCTAAGCCGGAAGGCAGGTCTTTATACGAAAAACATGCTACAGGCTTAAACGAGGTTACCATTGGAACATGATATGTTAGATCTCCAAAGATAGCAGGAAAATTTGAAAATATTAAAATCGAAATGGATAGAAGCAAAACTGTTATGTATATATCGAGTATCACTGAAACTGTAAAAAAATGAATAACAACGACTTCTAGAGTGGTAATTACAGAATAATACACTCAGGATCGGATGAAGGAAAAAAATAGAGTAGGATTAATCTTAAACAGAAAAAAGAGGTGACCAGTGTGAAATCTTATCTTCGATTAAATTATATTGCTGGTTAAATTGAATTGAACTGAGGAAAAATGAATGATTTGGAGATATTATATTGCGGTATATAGAATGCTCCCGTAACGGACCGACCGGGAAATTTGGATCCATCTGAAAATACATGTACATGATTAGGCCAGTAATTTTGTATGAAAGCATTAAGATCAGGATGGGAAGACATGATGGAGGAGAAGGAGGAGGTGTCAATGGAGATGTTAAAAAGATTAACATGATATGAATTAGTAAAGTAAATTGTGGGACGAGATGGAAGGATAAGATACTTGTACGTCCGGTATTTATAAGCTGTAGCGGAGAGTAGTGGAATACGGGAGCGGGTGAAACGCCATTTTCTGAAAATTTTTAAAAAATTGGAAGTGAAGGAATTAACTTGTTTATTGAGAGATTTCGAGATAAATCGGAAGGCTAAATTTTTACGTCGGAGGGAGAGAGGAACAATATGAGACTCGGAGGAAAGAAAGGAAATAGGAGTAGAACAAAGAGAGACTAAAATTAAGCGCATACAGAGGTTTTGTATTTTATGCAATTTGGTTAAGAGGTGTCGGGAGGCATTACCATACAGGAAGGAGCAGTAGTCAATTTTGGAACGAATTAAGGAAATATATAGAATGTGGAGAGAAACGGGATCTCCACCCCAGACAGTTGAGGAGAGGGATCTTAGGATATTAGAAGATTGTAGGGTGACCGAAATAAGGAAGTCTATATGCGGTTTCCAAGTAAGTTTTTGATCTAAAGTCAGTCCTAAGTAGTTGAATTGCGTTACTATAGCAATGCGGTCATTATAAAATGGAATATATTGAGGAGGATGAGTAGGCCGATTGAGGGAAAACACGATAGCTGCAGATTTGCTGGGATTAATGGAAAGATCGGAAAATTGGAAACGGTTACTTAAAGTTATGATATCATGTGTTAAATATTATGTAATAAGGTCAAGATTATTGCTATATTGAAAGAGGACCAGATCGTCCGCATAATGGGGAAGCAGAGGTTTTAAATCGTACATAATATAGATATTAAATAAAATGGGACTAAGAACAGAACCTTGTGCGAGACCAGTGTAAGTAGTGCGGTGCAGCGGATGTTGGAGTGTAGGGTGCCGGAAGTGTAAATGTTTGATTTTAAATAGGTTACAAATATAAGCTGCGAGATTATGTGGAATACTAAGTGATAAGAGGCGTTGGTGCAGTAAGCTGATGTTGACGTTATTGAAAGCTGTGGTGAGATCCAGAAATGTGGCTAACAAGAAACCTTTATCTATATGTGTTTTGTATATGTTAGATGTCAGAAAGGAGAGACAATCAGCAGTTGAATATTGGGGGAGGAAACCATAAATAAAATTAGGGAGAATATTATTATTTTCCAACCACCATTCTAAACGATAGCGGATGACAGATTCAAGAAGTTTTCGAACACAGGAAGCTAGAGCAATGGGGCGGTACGAAGTAGCCAAATGTTTGGCTTTTGAAGATTTGTGAACAGGGGTAATATTAAAGGTTAGCCAATCCTGAGGAATAAAGTTTTCTTGTAGAAATTTGGAGAACATTTGGGAAAGGAAATTCAAAGAACGGGTTGACAAAGCTTGAAGCATTTTATATGATATTAAATCAGGGCCTGGGGCAGTATCCCTTTCATTTTCTAATATATGTGTGACCTCTCTAATCGTGATAGGCATATCCAACATGTTTGGAGCAGATGTGAAATGGAAAGGGTTGGTTTGATGAAGGGAAGGTACGTACGGAGGAGAAACGCGGTTGACAAATTCGTCAAACCAATGTTCGTGATCAGTAGAGGGAGTAGAAGCAGAAAGAGATCGATGTTTAAACGCTTTACATTGTTTCCAGATTTTGGATAACGGTGTGGATCTGTTAAAAGATGAGCAGAATCGTCTCCAGGAATCCCGTTTAGTCTGATTTAATAACCGGCGGGTTTTGGCATTGATCTTCCTAAATTCGATAAAATTGGATACTGTTTTATTTTTCCGAAAGATGCGGAATGCCTGATTCCTTTTGTTTATCTGGAAGGAACATTGCTTCGTCCACCATCTGACGGGAAGTTTCTTACCTAGGTAAATGGAATTATTACAAGTGGAGGCGGAAACTGAATCATGGATGATGGATAGAAAGAGATCATATACTTCGGGGGAGGACAGATTTGACGGAAAGCTGAAGAAAAGATTGTCAGCAACGGAAAAGAATAAATCATAATCGATTTTTTTGGTGTGCGGGATAGAGGAAGTGGTAGAAGATGAAGTAGTATCCCCGCCGGGGAGTTGGAGGTAAATACAAACCGGCAGATGATTGCTACCCAGATAGAAGGGGATGACCGACCAGTTGCATGAAAAAGATAAGATGGGAGAACAGAGGGTGAGATCAATGGCACTGGATGAAAATTGACTTACCTTTGATACACCATTATTCTAACCTTCGCCGTTAAAAATCTCCTATCTGATTATTCGCATTATCGTAATGTACACGCGAACTGGAAAATATAATTACGAGATAAACGTCGCTGTCGAATTGGTTTTAGCGGACACAAAAATTTTCTTTCTAATCTCGAAAGTTTCCCCTCATTTTATTATTATGACGTACTTTTTATCCTTACGGATGCTACGTGGTGATATATTTCGGGCTAAAGTTCACCCTACTAGGATATTATATATATATATATATATATATATATATATATATATATCGTGTTTGCGTACGCATTCTTTATTTAATGACTTGAAACTTTTTAAAACGCGCGAGGAATACGCATCAAACTCTTCGGTACTTTTTGCCTGGGACTTTTCTGTAATTGTCCTAGAAACTTTTCCGAGATTTAAAACGTGTCCAATTTCGATGTAAGCAAGTCGACGATTTCGAATTTGACGAGTTAAAAAACTCAACTCGAAGATTTAAAAGTTAAGCGTAGAGAATTTTAAGAAACTTTCAAGAACGCCCGTATCTTTTTCATTCGCTTCGGATTTGTCACATTCTCCTGAATTACTCTACTAACTCGGACAAGTTTACAAGTTTAAAGAACACCGGACTTCTCCTCATACGAAAAGATAAATACCGTCCAGCTTCATAGCGGTGATATTATTAGACCAACGGTTCATAACGCGTCATGTCTAGACAATTTTATAATCTGTAATTATATAAATTAATTTTTAAACATAATAATTTACCAGCGCCGATTTATAATTTATACGCTATAAAAATAGTTCTCCTCGATGTAACGGTAGTGACTTCGCATTCTACTTAAGAGATACCGTTCGAAGAATCTCATCGAAACCAAATAGCCAACAACTCGTTTGTTAATTTCATTCATTATAGACAAATGTTAAAAAATTAAAAGTAAGCGAACCAATTTTCCGAATATTAATAACGTCCAGCTCTCTATAGCTTCGATATTATTATACCACCGCGGTTCGTACCACTTAATGTCTAGATAATTTTATAATAACTTAAATTAGTTTTAAAACATATTTGACAATCGTAGATATATAGTTCATACACTCTCATCGATGTAACGGTAGCGATTTCGCATTTTGCTCGCGAAATATCTTTGTCAAATCTCATCGGAGATATAAGAGTCAACTCAGTTTACCAATTAAATTGATGGGTAAATTACCATCTTGCTAAAAAATAATGAAAAGTCGATAAACAAAACATGTTGTATTGGCTTGTCGAGAATGCGTCCATTGGCCGGTTCAACCTTTCAGTTGACGAGGACAGTCAGGCGTCACGCTTACCAACGTTCAAATTGCTAGAGTGCTCAAATATTAACCCGACGGTCGAGTTTGAATCCCATCTTGCGTCTAAAATTTTTTATCATTATATAACTCTTAATCATCACCGAGAAACCAAATTAGTGCCTTACACAAAGTCACAATGTCTGGCGATGAACAAAACGACGTCAATAATATATATATATATATCTTAATATATAATCTTTAGGAGTACTTAGATTATTCATTACATTAATAGAAAAATTTTCACTTTTACCGCAATTCTCGCAGCTTGAGCAGTGTGGTCTAATTTTCTCTCGCTGAAAAGTCTCGACTGAGTAAAGTCTTCACTATTTTTATTCCTTTCATACGGTTACCCATACGGTAACTGATTGGTGTAGTTGTAATGAAGAAAAACCAACCAATGCAAAACTTAAGACGATGACAATACGATGTTACCAAAATTAATCGATAAGAAATATTACCACACGCTATCGTATAAGATCGACTTGTATGCAAATACAGCAGTTCAAAACCATTTAGATCGGTTAGTCCTATGGGCACAGAGCTGACGTCTGCTATTTAACCCGAATAAGTGTGCAAACACGTTGTATTTACAAATAGAAAAGTCAGCTGTCTAGCACTGAAAATCAATAATGAAGAAATTACTCAAGCAAACTCGGTACGTTATCTTGGCTTAATTATGGATAAGAGGCTTACATGGAGGCTACACGTGGCACAGACAAAAAGAACAATCATTACTCGTGCAAAATTGCTGTATCCAGGTCGGAAGTCAATTTTAAACTTAACGACTAAACGGATCATCTATCTTTCAGTGATCGCTCCTATTTGACGTTACGGAATAGAGCTGTATGGAAGTACCTGCAAAAGCAATCTTCGAAGAATACAACAGCAGCAATCGAAGATACTTCGTACCATCACGTCCGCTCCTGTCTACGTCTCCAATCGGACCTTACATAACGATCTTAGGATTCCTTATGTCAGTAACATACATATACAGAAATATAAAAAATTATTCGACAAGTTCGAGGTTAGCAGCAATCCTATCATCCGCAGAATACGCACATCGTGCCTTCCAGATAATCCGTCAAGACGTTTGAGAAGAAAGTGGTGTCGCGATTAATTGATTTCAGTCTCCCTTCTCCTTCCAGACGATATCGTATGTCTTTCTCATTGTACCTGTTTATTCCTATTATCATTATTTCGTCCCAATCTCATTCCCATATTGTACATTCCTTCTCCCTCATCGCAGTCTTGTGCCTTAATGGAGGCACAAGATTAAACCCCTCTCTTATCTGTGATCTACGTTGTTAGTAGCACTAAGTGCTGGTACGATGTTAAAAAAAAAAAAAAAGATCAACTTGAATGGGACCGTTTGAAGAAGTTATTTGCCCATACACGAAGTCATCGTTACGAGCAGTTTGTACTTAACGTATTATAGATTATGTACTAGAATTATTATAAATTAACATAGCTAACAATATGTACATATATATATTGAAGTGTATATAAATTTATGAGTATATATATATATTAGCGATGAACATAACAGACTTATGTCATGTCATGTATAGTCGTCACCCTACATAGGGTATCGTGATTAACAATCGGTCCCTTGTTTTGTAATTTTCCGCCACTCATCTCTATCCACTGCTTGGTGTACGCATTCGACAAAAGACAATATAACACAAATATATATATATACACGTAAATGAAATGACAATTAACGAAAAATGAACGTCAATTCAGAAACACGTATTAACTTCGATTACAATTAAGCCGCGTCCTACACTTTTTCTTTAATAAGCGTGAATGGGTTATAAAAGAAAAATATTTGACTGGTGAATCTATGGTTGTTTTGAATATATTTTGTAAGCTAAAAAAAAAATTCAACTATACAGTGAATGTTTGAATGTCGTCATCGTGAAAAGTGTGGTTAAACTATAAAAGTAATAAAGTTATACGTGTACGCAAATATATACGTATATATAATATGTAATTAAACTAAATGATGCAAAATATTATATATTTACCAGAAAACTCGGGAATCAATTTTCAAGATGCTCTAAATTTTTGTTTCGACCGAGACATCTTAAAACTACAAAAAAAAATAACACCGTAAATAAAATTCAAGAAAATATGAAGTAACAATTGAAAGTGTACCGTAAAATAACAACACTCCAGAATATCAACAATCACATTATCATTACAATAGAAATGTTAAAATTCAAATTTGTACATGGGTAGAACAGTTTCTACATTTATTTTTTTTACATTTATGTTTTTTTTTTACATTTATTTAATGCGAGTAATTCGAAAAACCCTAAAAACCCCTGTATTATTAATTGTAAAAACTACAACCCCATTTTTAATCCGAAAGAGCTTAGAAACCTCCAAAACGCGGGAAAATCTGGCAACACTGAACACTTCGAACAGACTCACGCTGGCGTCCTTAAGGAAGGCCGATTTATATCAACACTAGAATGACTAACCGATAGTGAACGAACGCCTGACTAGTAAAAGAAACCTGATTGGTTGTTCTATCGAACCATACTCAGATAAAAAATCAGGTGACATCGAACCAGACGCTGCGGCAATTTAAACAATTTCAAACATAAACGAAATATTACCGTTATCACGTTTCCTGGTCATTTTCTTTAAAATTGTTTCATAAACCAAAATGCGTAATTTTACGTTAAAAATCGATAATTCGTTGAATAACGTATTACATTTATTCGTTCAATTTCGAAATCGAAGATTTTTCTTCGAAAAAAATTCCTCCATTACCAACCATCTTAAAATTCGTCGCTTCTAAAGTGGAACAGTATCTGGATTCTTTCCCGTTTTTTTTTCACAGTCTCTTAGGGTCTTGTATTTTTCTTCGAAACTTTACAGATAAAGAACCGAATAGGAGAAAAAAGTTGTTCGTGTTCTTCGAAGGTATATATAGTATTTTAGTAGTGGGGTAGGATTGATAATGCCGGTGGAAGGTAATAAGAGGTCGGTGTAAAATTTACATATCTCGGTTAAAATGCTCGGTAACATAAAGTTTAGAACGTACGCTGAAAATTTACTTCAGTTCTCAATTCTTTAACATTCGAGTCTTTCTGTCCGTCTACTGCTCGCGTATAAAAGCTCGTCGCTAATGGTGTATATAGACTTTTACATTTCCCCGACCATATCGTTCTTTGTTCTATCTACTATTTTTCACAGGATTTTTCCTTTTTATTACTATTATTATTATTATTATTGTTCCGAGACTGCCTATATATATATATATATATATATATATATATATATATATATATATATATATATATATGAAGAATGAAAGTACGGTTGTTTTTCCTGTACATTTGTATACATATACATATGTATCCTATAAATATCTGTGGTTTATGATGGTTGTGCTTTATTCTTAACAGAACGAAAACTTTTAAACTTTTCATTTCGAAAAATCTCCTATTACCGTGTTTTGCTTCATGTCTTACTCAACATCGACGATACGAGTCTGTTCGCACTAATCCCAACGCGCTTGTTTTCTTCGTCTTTCCCATTTAACTTTCGCTCGCTATTTCGAGTTTCTCGTTTTACGTGTACATATCGAATTCGTCCGGATGCGAATACTCTTTTGTCGGATTTCCATCTGAATTTTAAAAGTGCGTACGTTCCATAGTACCATTAACATATTGCTTCAATGAAGAGTTTACCAGACTATAAACTCCCCGCTATAATGATGATGATGACGATGACGATGCGAGTTCGTCGACCGATACTTCGTTTATTCGATATTTAGCGGTTGTTCTCTTAATGATTAAGGCCTATTGTGTACGTAGTCAGTCGAGAAAAAAACAACAACTATATATATATATATATATATATATATATATATATATATATATATATATATATATATATATATATATATATATATATATATAATCGAAGATCGTGACAAAAGTATCGTGATTATAATGGAAATTTGAAAAATTAACTGAATTTATAGACGCGGTTTGTTATTAACGGTTAAATTTTGCGGGAAATATCGAATTATTTACAACTTTTGACTGACCCCGAAGTAAATTTGTATTTCAAATGATGCCAACTGAATTAAACGTACATTCAAATAAGTTAGGGTTAAAACTAAAATTAAGATCGGAGTAATGACGAATGCTGGGGAAAGTGTACGAATGGAAATAAGTAATACGGTAGTAATAGTAACAGCCAACGAGTGCGTGTATGTAGGACAAAAGAAAAACTACGACTGACAAGAAAAAAACGATGCAGACGGAAATACATGGCAGAATATCATTATTAGCGTGGGTAGCTTTCGGGAAACTAAATTACGTTTTTAAAAAGTACCGATACGTTTAATAAACAGCTTGTTCTCTATAGACTTTCATATTAACCAACATATCGCCAACATAATAAGAGAATAAACAGCGCGGGAAAGATTAATATATATTGGGGGGGGGATTAATATTAAATATAAGACGATACTCCGACTAGAGATGTGTCTCATTCGTGAACGCGTCGTTCAAAATGAGCGGCACACATTACGACTCTCGTTTTAATGTGCGATATCGTACATTTCATTTTTTGTACTACAATGCTGTTCAACTTCAAACACTTCAAACAGCACAAAATAGAACAGCTATTTACGAAAAAAATGAAACACATACTTACAAGAAGTGAAGAATTAAAAACAGTAAAAACACTAACGATTAACGAGAAATAATCACGAAGTACAACAAAAAGAAAACGAACTACAACGAACTCATAGAGGAAGCGATGAAAGCTTTTGCAGAAAAGAAAAACGTTGGTACTAAAATCAATGGAGTCCAATATAGCACTATATATGCTGATGATATTGTTTTGATAGCAGAAGGAGAGGAAACATTGCAACAACATCTTAATTACTTAAATATGCTATTAATAGAAAAATGCAAAATGAAAATAAATGCAGATAAAACAAAAGTAACGATATGCGCAAATGAAGTCGCAAAATATATTAGTCCTCAATGGAAATATCTCAAGGAAAAGAATTTTCTCATATTGGCAGTTTAATAACATCCAACGGAAGAAGAGAAAAAGAATATAAAAACGCTTTTATTAAAAGGAAAGAACGCTTATTACATCGAGAAATATTTCATTACGCAGAAGGAAGCTGTTCGTTAAAACTTTTGTCCGGAGCGTTTAACTGTATATGTGAAACATGGACTTTATATAAAAAAGAAAGATTAAAACTTGAAGCTTTTGAAGTTTGGTGTTATCGAAGGATTCTGAGAATATCATGGAAGGGTAAAATCATAAATAAGGAGGTATTCAAAAGAATAGAAGAACAACCAGAGATAATAAACACGATTGAAAAGAGAAGAAATGATCGGTCATCAAATCGGACATTGTAAATGGCTGAAAAACTTAATGAAAGGAAAAGCAAATGGAAAATTAAGAAGAGGAAGAAACCCGATTTATGGACGCTGTAATAAAAGAACAGAATTATGTGAAGATAAAAGAAGCTGCTCTTGCCAGGAAATTATTTGCTTAACTGCAGGCCATTTTGCCCACCAACCTGGCGGTTGAGTAGAAATGATGATCTATATGCATAAGATTAATAGATGTAGGAAGGAATATTCTAATTTTTTTTTTGTAATTTGTTTAAATTTTTAACGCGTTCTATAAATATGTCTAGAATTGAAACGTTCTATGTCGAAAACAGGTGTACCGTATAATGTAAATGGGCAACTTTTTTTAAAAGTTAATGTCCCGTATAGAGGACACGATGACTGAAACGATGAAAGACTATTAAAAATAATCTTTTCTATTCAAACGTACTGTTAAAAAAACGAAATAATATACACGTGTATACTAAACGCGGTTCGTCCAAACGTATCTTTATTCGCTAACAGTAGCGTCTTGTCGCTACGGCCATTTTGTTCTGTTCATAATTGTTTTCCGAAGTCTTCGGTGTCACATTCAATCGATCATGCGCACTGTCCACTATAAACATCCACCGTCTGTGTCTTTCGTCGATTATTAAAACGCGTACGCAATTTTAGTTCTTACTTTTCGGCAAGTTTATTTTACGCGATAAAATACATTATGCGATTAACAGTTTTCTTGCGTGGCAATTTTTATTCGGTCCTTTTTTTTCGGCATTTGCGTTATTAAGTGTATAAGGTGCGCGTTTCCTAAGTAGAGCGCTCGTTTACGCGGGAATATGTTTTGTCATTACTGTTGTTTTTTATTCCGTTTTGCCATGGCCTAGTATATAGGTATTGCATTTCGTAAACATTATTATTTTTTTGTTGGTATTAGTAATTTTGTTTATTTTTTAATTTTTAATATGATTTATGTTAATTAGAGTGCTGTGTGAGTATAGTCTAGTTTTATTTGTGTTTAAGCGCTTACACTGTAATTAGCGTATATACATACATTAATTTCATTTAAAAGCAAATTAACAGCCGAAATACACCGCAGAGTGGCAATAACATGGAAAAAGTACTGGATGATGAAATCAATTTTTAAGATCAATATTCCGCCCAATCTAAAAAGCGTGGCTTTCAACAGCTGCCTGCTACCATTCTTAACTTACGGTTCCCAAACATGGTCGATGACGCAAAGATAGAAAAATATTCTAAGAAACTGCCGAAACAATTTAGACAGATCAATATTACAAATCAAGAAACTAGATAGAGTCAAACTAAAAACCATTAAAGAACAAATGGGTGATAACAAGGATGTCATTACTTCAATCCGCGCGCTGAAATGGAAGTAGACAGGACATGTCATAAGATATTAGAGATCAGCGTTGGACGAAGAAAGTAACGGAATGGTTCTTGGCTTACCGCAAGAGAAAAAAGTCGTCACCGTTTACATGTTGGGATGACGACATCAAAAAGTTCCTGGAATGCAGAAGCGGTCTGTATAGGTTGGCACACAACAAACGCAACTGGAAAAAATTGGGATAGACCTTCGCTCGAAAGAGCCTAGTATGACTACATTCGAAATTAATTTTAGAAATTAATTTTAGAAATTGATTTTAGCTGTAACGGATATTTATAAATTGTTAATTTAGTTATGCTAAATAAAGGTTATTATTATTATTATTATTATTAAAATATATATATATATAGATATATAAGGATATGAATGTACATATGGTATACGATAATTATTTCTAAAAAATAAAAATAAAATATTTTGAATGTAAGCGATCTTGTATGATTTTGTAATGTACACTGTTCCTTTACAGTATTCTTAATCATCGGGTCTAAGTAAAAGGCTATATATAAAGTAATTACCGCCCCACCCGCCACCACCGGATGGATAAAATTGAAAACTTTCGCACTCGACTGTACGCCGAGAAGATTTCATTCAATTAAAACTGAAGGACCGTCTTTTCCGGCTGACTTGCCGTCCGGGAATCAAAGCTGTAACGATAATTATCGCCAACCATGAATATTTATCATCCGCCTCGTCTATTGAGCCGTACGAAGTTTCCACTTCCTTTGTTTTACGTAAAAGTGTAGAATTACTCTCTTCCTTCAGTTTCCTAACCACTCGACACGTTTCCGTGTTTTTATCATCTTCCGTCTTTTTCTCGATCCTTTTTGACTCGCATTTTGTCGTATCGTCAAATTCACTAATTTCGACTCCTCCGTCAATTTGCATTATTTCATCTTCGACTAAAGAGAACGCTTATCACTTCGCGTTTCTTATTATTCAAGTTCGTTCTTCGAGAAGAAATCCGATGTCAACGATCCATCGGTTCCCCCTTTTTCTTTACTGTATATATATATATATATATATATAAACTACTAACATTCTTTTGTAACTCTTTTCTATTTAGAATTGCGAACCGCAATCAACGTTGTTTGCACTAGACTGTCTTATTGCTACTCGCTCCTAATTAATGGAATCGATTCATCCGCTCGTTCATCATATCAATCTCTTCTTTTCGTACCTATCCAACACTATTTTTTTTTAACTGGAACATACGCGATTTCTTAAATAAATTCACACGGAAAATTACGAAATAAAAAAAACGATTATTACGCGGTATTAAAAGTATTCTATTTAAAATTAAACACTTAAGCGCATTAATAGATTATAACTGGATGATTTTTAAATGTTTCAATTATATCGCGATCGAAATTTGTAAATTTACAACAGTGATAAACTATATTCAATAAGAATAATAGAATAAATTACAAATATACATCTTAGCTCTTTCAGCCACACATGAAATTTCGAGACACAAAATAAAAAAAATTATACAACGTGTTTAATATACAATACTGCTCTCCTTAGAGATGTCTAGATAATTTTCAATGCGTTTAAATGGATATTTTCAACATATGTATACTTTCAAACTTCAGACGAATGTTCGTACGTTGTTTGTAACGCTCGTGTGTATAGTATTACTTTAAAATTCGATTGTTCCTCGCGCGTTGCGTTAAACCTTCGCGTAGTTATAATAATCGCTTATCAGCTCGGGTAAGATCATTTCATTTACTAGTTAGATAACATTATTAAAACGGCACGTGTTACATCATGACGAGCATACAGCCGACCTATAGTGATATCATACAAACTGAAATCTTTCCTACACGCGATCAAGCAATTATTTTACACGCTGTCGACAACATTAAGTTCGTAGAATATATCACCGCTCTCAATGAAATTATCCACCCATCTAACATTATTTTCTCCTCCCGAATATCGAACAATCATATTTGTATATAAATTGCTCATAACCTCGTTTAAAACCACTCCACTATTCCAGTTAATGATTTACTCATTTAAGTTAATTAATCCGTCTAAACGACTCGTGATTTCAAATGTTTCCTCGTATTATAATTGAAAAAGCTTTAACGTCGTGTAATTTAAATTTAACCTCTCCAATTCCTTTTATTAAAAGTTTTAGACGGCAGGTGTACATAAAATCTCCTAATGATGGTATGGACAATGTCCCTGAATCATTGAGTTACGAAAACGAGACCTTTAGAATATTTTCTTACCAACTGATGGTGGTGTAGCCTATGCAAAACGAAAGATCATTTTAACAACTGCCCTGAAAAAGGGGAACAAGAACAGATAGAGGTTTTAGGAAACAAACCCATTAGCTGTAATTAAGAAGTAGTTTAGTAACCGAAAGCTTTTCTAACTCTGATATAAACAGAAGTAACGATTTAGATCCGACTGATCAGACTACTTCCAGCGACACTTAAGAAGAAGCTGAATCAAACCTGACTGATCCAGTATTATTAAATAACAAAAGCTACAGACGTAATTTATCTGATAACTCTACATCTTCTACTAGTAGTGTTCAGAATAGTAATGAATCTAGAAATAAGAAAGTAATGAGCAAAAGAAATTGAGAAACAATTTATTGCCGTCTAAGCAATGCATAGAAAATAATCGAAAAACTCTTAAGGAGAGTATACTCTTTGAAAAAATAGCTTCATTAATCTATGGCAACAATAAATCCTCGTCTATCCAAGAACTATTTAACAAATTGAATATCTCACTTAATTCAGCGGATACAGTATTTATCCAATTGAAGTCGGCTTATTCCGCCATTAATGATCACTCCACTAAAATACGATTAACAAAACTCATCAACAAAATAGCTGAGGAATTAATAGTTAAGAACAATGATGAAAGATAACTTCCTTCTTCAATGGAATATGAAGTACTGCAAGAACTAAATGTAAAGAAAAAACCTACCATTATCCGTTTTCAAGAAACTCACCTTCAACTAGCTCAGGCTATGTCTTTAAAATACTACAATCATTTCCATTATGACCCATACGTAATAGTTACATGCGTCCGGTGGGGTAGCAACTTTTACACATATATATATATATATATATATATATATATATATATATATATATATATATATATATCAATACCAATAAAAAACGAGCTCCAAATAAAGAACGTTACTGTCAATATTAAATTTTGTAAATCAACCCCTTTCAATCAACTTACTGTCTGCAACGTGTATTTGCCCCCTGACACCAAATCATCATTCTAGGAAATAAATCAACTAATATCTCAGTTGCCTAAACCGTTTCTCCTACTCGGGGATATGAATACACACAGTCCATTATTGGGATCTAATAAAGCTAACAGGAAAGGGAAAATATTTGAAAAGTTGCTTCATGCAAATTTATACATATCATTACTAAATAATAAACAGCCGATTAGACTCTACTCCTTTAACGGCACTCTATCGGCCACTGATTTAACATTATCAACGAACGAAGTCTATTTAAAATTTCAAAGGTCACCCCATCCTGATTTATGTCACAGTAATGACTATCCAATTTGCTTACAGATAAATAACATAAACAGGAAAAATATAATTAATAAATCACAGCGTTGGATTATAGGAAAAGATAATTGGTATAAGTATCGTGAGTTATGTAATTTACTCTTCAATTCAAATCTCGCTAACATCGATAAAGCGGTTAATAACTTTAAGAATCATATATAATTGAAGCGGCAGTTTATTATAGTATTATCGATGTTTGTAGCGGCACTTCAGTACTGTCTACCTGTGTTTAAACCTGCATATATCTAATTTTTATTTATAATTACAATACCGTTTGATTTTAATGAATTATTTTTATTTTCTATCGTTATTATAGTATATTAGAATTTACTAATTTCTTTAAACAATTTATTAATTGTTTTGTCATTAATTTATCCCCCGAAAATCAGACAGGTTTCCGGAAAATGGGAGTTCACTCACGCAACTGTATAATCTGCAAGAGGAAGTATTGAGGGCTTTCCGACAGAAACATTATATCAATATTTTTCGATATACAGAAAGCATAACACGGCGATACAAAGTAATTCAATTGCTCTAGAAGATGGGCTTGAACGGTCGATTAGTTCAATTTACTAGAAACTTCTTTTCAAACCCTACAATCAAAATCCGAGTAGGAAATAAACATTCCAAGAATTTTATTATAGAAAATGGGGGGTGCCGTAAGACAGTGTATTAAGTGTGCACTGTTTCATGATCTTAATAAGTACGATTGTAGATTATATTCCATCGCCAATTTCAACCGGACTATTTGCTGTCGATTTCAAAATAACTTTACTAACAGAAGATGTTTTTTACGCTCAAAATCTGTTACAGAAGTGCATAAATAATTGACAGAAGTGTGAACAAAACTACTGGTTTAGAGTAAACTCAGTACATGGTATGTACAAAAAAAAAACGAAGCCAAGTTATATTACATCTAACCATCAGTAATTCGATCTTACAATGTGCAATGAATTATAAATTTCTTGGGTTACATTTAGATGCCAAAATGACTTGGTGTAACCACATAATTGCACTTAGACAAAAGTGTCAGTCACTACTAAATAGAATGAAAATGATGAGTAATAAGACTTTTGGGATAAGAAGTTCAACCTTAGTTCGGATTTACAATGCCCTTATCCGCTCAAGACTATGGTTCATTTATCTGTCAGCAAACGGCTATTAAATATACCGGATATGATACAAAATACTGGACTTAGGATTGCGCTGAAGGCATTCCGAACCTCATCAACAGCTATCCTTCAGTATCTTAATAGCCAGAATTATCCATTCGGTAGCAGAGAGGCGGAATACCGCTGAGATACTGAAGGATAAATGAAGGTTCATCAGCAGCATCCAAATCGCATTCACCTACAAAAACAGCTACTACAGCTTCATACTTTGAGAAATGTGATAATTTTGTCAATTTTTCATTGCCGCGGGAAGTAAGTAAATTTTATATTGATATATCGGAGTGTAGTGATTTCATGAATGATAAATAAAGCAAAATAAAAACACATTTTAATCTTAATTAAGTGTATAATAAACTTTCTAAACTACTGAGGATAATGACCGATGCGCCATACTATGTTTGCAACAGTATAATTCACAATGATCTGGATGTCCCTACGGTGGTCGCGGTATATAAGCAGCGGTACAACAAAATTCATAGTGCATTCAACAAAAATTTGAACCCATTAATATCGCGCATGTCTACCACTGGACTTCCTGATAATCCGTCCAGAAGACTGAAAAAGAAACAATGCCGAGATGCACTTATAATTTAATAATAACGATAATGATAATAATAGTAATAATAAAAAGTAAGTAAAGTTGTGTAACAACTAATAACACATAACCAAGCGGCTTCATCCATTGGGATGTGCCGTTACTCAAACAGAGAATAGAATTATTATCCATTGCGTTAATGACCTAAGAGTCGGTATGCAAAAAAAAAGAAAAAAAACTAATTACAAAATATTTACAAACTAATTACCAATTTGAAACACTAGTTAATGTTAAAAATAATATAAAATTAATTTTAATAAGTTAAAAGAAGTAAAACTTAATAATGATATACTACTTGTATCATTAGATATAGTTTATTTATTTATTATATTGCAAAAATTGGGTTTAGGTATAAAAACCAAAATTACCCATTGTCAAATATAGTTAATATGATGATAATAATATACCAACAGTCGAAGTAGTAAGTTATATAATAAAATGGATAACACTACGATTAAAAATCATTTTATAAAATTATTAATTAAAAATTGTATCAAATCAAAACTATTTTAAATTTAACAATTAGTTGATGACAGATTCTCCTTTATCACCTATTTTAGCAGAAATGTATATGAATAAACTAAAAAACATAATATGTAAATATATATATATATATATATATATATATATATATATATATATATATATATATATTTAAAAACAATATAAAATTTGGATAAGATACGTAGATGATATATGAATTATTTGGAATAACAAGTTAAAAACCCACGAATTAAATAAATTTGGAATAGAATCAAACAACTTTAATCGAAACGTTCAATTTAGAATAGAAATAATCAAAATATAAATTTCATAGATTCGATAATTAACATAAACAATAATATATACTAGATATTGATATACACGGAAAACAACTCAAACATATACTTAACTATTTCTTTTTCATGCTAAATCATATAAACTAGCTAGCTTAAGAAATTAGTGTAATAGAGCCAAAGTTGTTTTAAATGAATAAACTTAATACAGAAAAGAATATTATTAAATAAAAATAGCTACAGCAAATAAATACAATTCGAATATAATAGATCGATTATGTCATAAACTAAAAAATAACAATCCCGGACAAAATAAAAAATAAAAATAAAATTATTTAGGATCAATTAAATATGTAGGGGAAAATACATTTATGAATTCTTAAAAATCTTTAAAAAGTACAATATTACGATAGCGATAAATAATAATAAAACATTATTTAAATATCAATTTGCAACAATAAAATGGAAGAGGAGACATGACAAAAAGCTGTAAGTATAAAAAATGTAATAAGTTTTACACTATATTAGACTAAGAGAACAATTAACTTCGTATAAAAATGAAAATGACGACAAACTGATTTATGGAAAATAATGCAAAGAAGAAAAACATAACCATAGAAAATATAACGGGGATAATGTAAAAACTTTACACATAGAACATTAATTAAAAAAAAAAAACAAACGAAAATTATTAGAAAAATTACAAATTATAAAACATAGAATAATAATTTATTAAATAAATAATATGATCAATTTTATCGAAGAACTAATTTCAAAACCGGTTTTATTAAATAAAGGTTAATTTTATAAAAATAAATGTAACAGTAAATTACCTGTGACTATAAAATATATATAAGTTGAGTTAATTGGTAACGTTTTTTTAGTACGGCGTTTAGTAAATAAATTCGATAATAACTTATAACCGCTTTCGACGGCGGTTTCTTTCGGAATACAGTTTTAATGAAATCGTATAGAAAAATTAGTTATTTCGAAAGCGTTATAATCGGCTGTATTAATATATGAAATTAATTCATAAAGACAATAATCCGAACCATAAATCACGAATTGATTAAGTCGCAGTAACGAACATAGTAACGTTAAATTAAATAACGTTAGATAATTATTATACTACAAAATATGAAAAATAATCGTGCAGCAAGAATATCGATTTAAAATAACAATTTTGTCCAAATATAGACAGCCAACCACCATACGTCTAATAATCGTAAAATATACAGTTGATTACACGATTCTTTAAAGGAATTATCTATATAACGTATTGACTAGCGCGTTTGAACAAACGTGTAGTGTAATAGATAATTCCACCGATAACTACCCCTAGGATGCAACTATAGCAACGTTAACAGACAGAGTCCTCGAATTGATAAATAAGACGTTCGATTAGTCAAATCTAACGCGACAATAAACTACCACAAATTAAACTATAAATAACAACGGGTGTTATATCCATTTTGTCTCTGATCAAAAGATAAAACTCATTCTGAATCTTTGTACATTTATGCCACCGAAAGAAATAACATTTCATCCGTTAACCTCATTTTCAAATATCCGGTTAAATTTTAACCCAGGGTTTTATCACTCTATATATATATATATATATATATATATATATATATATATATATATATATATATATATATATATATATATAAATAACACCTATTATTAAAGTAAAATGGTTATTAATCCTCTTGGGAAGTAGAACTGACACTTCAAATCAGAAACATCTAACTCTAGCACGTTGTAATTTGTCAGTTAGTGAAGTCGTGGTGTACATAGCTTTGGATAAACAAATAAAAACTTCAATAAATAACCTGTTCATTTCTGATTCAGGAAGTCGCTTGAGTTTGGAGTTTAAATTGTGTAGAAATGAATAGTAATCATGCGGTATCTGAAAAAAAAATTGTTACAATCATTTTTACGGTACAATATAAATATATATATATAAGTGGAACTACCTGCAGATATGTCGAGCCAGCTGCGAATAGTTAGTCAAACAAGCAGTCGCGGACAAAAAACGGCCACTAACGTAAAGTTTTAGGCAGGTGATTCCAGCGGTGACACGGACGGATGGGAAATTTAAAGAATTTCGTGGCAAAAGTCCGAAAAATCTTGTATCGTGCTTAACGAAATTTGGTCGCTGTCAAAATCATACACCGTTACCTTCTCAGTAGTAACCTCACTGCCTTCCGATTAGGATTTTTACTGAAATGCTAGGATGTTGCACGATGGAAATAGCGACAGTTTAATCTGCTTTACATTTCACCTGTCCATAACTCCAATTTTCCCTTCCTTACATTTTCATAACTTAACGTGTGCCCTTTTTCACCTTTCCGAATTTAAATGTTTCCTTCTTTACTTTTCCGTAATAATATATTGTCTTCTTCGAGGTAACGAGCAATTGTGTTGCATGATTAGTCCAGCCGTCTTGGTCTTCCTCATCGCTGAAAATACAAAAACCGCAGCGCGGTTGTTTCCTGCGCTACAACTTCCACGTTTCTAAAATGGGCTACTAATTCCTTATCAATAACGATCCTTATACACCACCGCGGGTAAAGATAGATTATAATAACCATCGAAACAGTTACATACCGAAGTAGTATATCGTACACTTTTTCCGTCACTATGGAGTCGATATTTTAAACTTAGAAATCCATTCGTTTGAATGAAATTGCGTTTCGAAAAAGTTCCTTCTAAGTTACAAAATTTAATGAAACGAATAACATATTTATTCGACAACGGTCACAGTGTGACCTTGCTACCGATATTTCAGTTGATTATTTATATAGAGAGCGAATTTATTCACGAAAAAGCTCGCCTTACGCTTCGAATATACTTCAAACGCGAATAGAATTAATAAAGGGACTTCCGCTGAAGTTCATTCTCTTTGCAGAACGACCTTCAACTAAAGTCTTTCCTAAAACTTTGTCCGATTATATTAATTGCCACTTCGTATTCCGAATTGAGTGTTACAGTATACACCGAAACGAATATATATAGACGTATTATATATATATATATATATATATATATATATATATATATATATATATATGTATATATAAAAGAAGCTGTTCACAGTACCCAGCAGTGAGATTAAAACTGTAAATAACTTCAGAAAACTTTTAAAACCATGGGTCTGTTTTGGGTTTATTAAATAATAATTGTAATCGTTGTGTGTACTTCTTGTATCTTTGCTGGTCGATATTTTAAATTAATTTAACCGGATTCTTTTTTTATTTTTAATTTTATATATATATATATATATATATATATATATATATATATATATATATATATATATATATATATACGTATATAATGTACTCTTGTTAACTCGAAGGTCAAATTCTAGCAAAAAATTAATGATAATAGTAAAAATACGAATGAAAGTAACAATAGGAACAATACTGAAAACAATAATAATAATTTAAGTATTATTTTCAATTGGTGCTTATTTGCTATATATATATTTTTTTTTTAATTATAAACGAACAAAATTAAACACAATCACTAAAAGTTTTTAACCGCGAAGCTTTTCGACAGTTACGTCATTTTCAAGCGCGAACTAAAATTATTACATCTTTTCTTATACATGAAAAATCAGAAATGTTTATATAACAACAACTTAAAATTTGATATACATATTTCACTACCAAACATAATTTCAATTTTAGATTATTTTACAATAAATTTCATTTATAAAACAGATTTTTGAAAAATTCTTCATCAAAATTGGTAAATATCTCCCAAACCTGGTTCAGGTTCTATTAAAAGTTGATGTGTTTTATTTTGTTCGTTTATAATTAATTAATAAAATCACTACTCTCCAATATATTCAACTTTTTATATATATATATTTGTTTTAAATTAGATTGTACAATATAAATTACGTTTAGCATTCTTCGTACCCCGTTATAATATTTCCAAATCGTTCGTATTTCCATCATTCATTTCAATTTTCACTACCGTAAGTTTAAGAATCTTAAAGTATCTCCAGTTTTTACCTTAATTTCCATTCCTCCAATCGGTATTTAATTTTATCGCTTTATTTAAACTTCGTCGTGCCGTTAAAATAATCCTCCTTTAAATATTCGTAATTCGTGGTTACACCGATTATGTCGCCTGAGAAACCGTTTATTTTTATCGTGCACTTGTTCCTCAGATCTGGTATCTCTCTCAAACTCGTCAGTAGTCTACTATTGGTTTTTATGGTGTTAGCCTATTCTTCTAGCCTTTCGCTTGATATTTCAAATTATCAACTCTATGTATATCAACTTGTAGTATAACTCCTCTTACTGCTTCTATCGCTGCATTATGCACATTATCTCCGATGAAAACCACGTTTTCTTCAACTGGCGCATATAGCCCGATACGTGCAACTCTTTTTCTACGAAATCTTTTGATATCTATCGGTTATCGTTTTTATTTGTCCACAGCTTCATTAATTCACTCCGATGATACTCGATCCTTTTCAAATTTATAGCCACATTGATGTCTGGAGCTTTTGTAATTGCCGCTTTACATAATAAAAATAAAATAAATAAATAAATAACTTCTACTATTTTCTTTGAAAAAAAAATTTGGATTAAAAACTTTTCATTAACAACGACGTATCGATTAAGTTTTTTAACGAAATAAATAAATAACATATTTTTGTTTATGAATCGAAAGTTGGACAAAACTTTTAAGAACAACAATAATAATAATAATAATAATAGGTAAGATGTCGGATAAGTTTTTATTAATTTTAATCCTCCCTTCCTTGTGCCTCGTCCTTCGAATGACCAAAACTTCCTGTTTCCAAAATGAGAATTTATTAAACCTGGGAGGAATTGGATAAATTTATAATTTTGTCAAGATAGGACTAACCGAAATATGTCCGTCCCGGGAATTAACCTATCGAAACTTAATACGGACAATCATTAATTATTGAAAGATGCATAATGAAAAAAAGAAACATAATCTATTGACACGAATTACAAAAAATTATCAACATCGCGCGTAAGTACACGTGAATAAATACACACGGATAAACATACACGTACATACACGTACACACACACGTGTATATATATACATATATATAAGAAAAAATAGAGTTATTAGTAAAATAACTTGTTGTTAATATTTAATTATAAAGCTTTTCTACACTTATGCCATTTTCAAGTAAAAATAATAAATAAATTTTATATAATAACAATGAGAAAAGTAATATACGAAAAATTTATACTTAATTATGAACTAACGTTTATTATTCTTCGAAATGACATAACTGACGAGAAGCTTTATCAGTCATTAACAATTACTGATTTTACAAATAAGTTTAATATCTTAAAAAAAAACAGAAAAATCGCTAAAATGGTGTTGGACAGGACATATCACAAACACAAGACTAGACTAAATGCATGATCCAGTAGTGGCCGACTGATAGTCACACACGAAGGTGCCCCATGGCTAGTTGGAAGTATGATATTACTAAATGGATAAGAATTAATTGAATTCGAGTCGTGTATAAGATAGAAAACGTTGAAAATGTTTGGGAAATACCTACAACCAGCAGTGAGTTGATATAGGCATATTATATATATATATATATATATATATATATATATATATATATATATATATAAGGTATACATATAAATTTTATGACGATATGATAAAGGTCGGCAAAAACAAACTTGAAACTGAAATAAGGAGAGAAATCAATGAAGTCCTCTTTTACCGTAACGGGTCGATTAGAAGAATAAAATTGCCGTATTGACAGCATCAGCGTTGAATGTAAACGCTTTTATTCGACGAATTAGTTAAATTTAAAATAAAATTTAACCATACGAAGGAAATGATGATGATAATGAAAATTAATAGAAATGCAGGGAACTAAGCCGAATACTCAATTATAGCGAGTAAAACACACGCAGCGTTCCATATAGTTAATATTAACAGTATAGGATAATA
The DNA here is from genome assembly GCA_032883995.1 of Coronaproctus castanopsis. NCBI lineage: Eukaryota > Metazoa > Arthropoda > Insecta > Hemiptera > Monophlebidae > Coronaproctus > Coronaproctus castanopsis. Next base: position 51,996,081 of record CM065052.1, read on the forward strand.
CTGTTGCATAACAGATGTTAACAGAACATCAAGACAGGAGCTGAATGTATTTTTAATAATAATAATAATTAAAAAACGAATAGTAGTCGTATAGAAGTAATTTGCAAAAAAAAAAAACGCAACAAGAAAGAAATTAAAATCACTAAACATATATAATATATATATATATATATATATATATATATATATATATATATATATATATATAGAGCGAGTATATAAAGATAAATATATATATATATATATATATATATATTATGTGTATATATCTGTCGAATGTTTTATATTCGTATGTACATAATAATTTAGAAATCTTTAGTGTTGAAAATGTATATAATGCCGAATTTATTAGCTTTGCGGACGACTTGTGCACCAATTAATCTTAAGAGTCCTTTAGAAATTTATAATACCAGAAATATTTGTAAGAAGCTTCAAATTACTTGTGATCAACTTGGCCCCTCGAATTTTCTGTTGATAAATCGGAAATGATGGTAATTAGTAACAAGCAGGTTTATAAATTTAAAATCGAACTTAATAAAATCAATTTAATTTATAATAAACCAATACCTGTGGTTAAATCCTTTAAATATCTAATTAAAATTCGATAAACATGTAAAATTCCTTCTAGATAAAGCAAATAAAAGATTTTACATGCTCCTTAAAATTCAGCCAAATTTAGGTGGAGTTAAATATAAAGAAAGAGTTATTATTTAAACAAAGGAGTAATAGAATCAATGTTTAATTATTGCTCAAGCATATATATATATATAACTAAATTCAAATATGTTCAATTAAATCCTGGCTAAGCAAAGGAAACTTCTGCTTAGCGTTGGTTCGTTATGTAGAACTGTGTCCACTATGGCAGCTCCAGTTATTAAATCGGCTTTAATTTCTGAGTTTAAAATGTTTAAAATGTTTAAAATATATAACTATAAACTTAGTTAAAACTAACTAATTAAAATCTTTTATATTTCAATTTAGTATTTAGTTAAATTATAATACATTTACAAGCGAGAATTCTTTCATTAAGAAAATTAAAGTAATTATATTTGATTTATGGCAGAAAAGATGGAGCGATAGTTTGCTTGGTAGAACAACTTTTAATTTTTTTAATAGCGTAGAAAATAGATATAACGTCATAGACGAGCTAGAGATAAATTTCTACTGCAGTCGAGTGCTGTCTGGACACGGCAATTTCGGTTCGTATTGTGAACGTTTTAATATAAGATCGTCAGATATTTGTTTATTTCGCGATTATCGATTCGGTTGAACATTTTCTATTTGCGTTTTTACCGAAGATATTCGTAGAATTAGTAGTTTTTTTGTGGCTCGCTTGTGAATGATCAAATTGTAATAAATAAGTCGGCAGGTTTAAATATTCATTAAGTCGTTTAATCGTTTAATATTAGCATAGACGTATAAGTTAAATATAAGTTAAATAATGCTGTGACTAAACTAACGTATCGCAGCTAAATAACAAATATACAAATTATATATATGTATATATATATATAATCCATAGATTAATGATAATGATCCGAGCCAACGGTATTGAACAGAAGGTTATCCAGCATAAATACATGGATCACGTAGAAAAGGTCAACCACCAAATCGATTTATCGGCGTAATAAAGAAACGAGATTCAGACAGTCGAGGAACTCATGCGAAAAGCCCGGGATAGATAGAGAAGCTTGGCGCGAGCTCTCTTCAATGCACTAAAATGTGTCACGACGCTCTGGATCGAGTGACACATGTTCTACGTGGAGACTGGCAAATATATACAAACATACATACATATATATATATATATATATATATATATATATATATATATATATATATACAGTAGTTTTTCGGCAAAATAGTTGCTTGAACCCTCGAATATCAAACCGATGGTCGAATGCTTTATCCCAGCTCGCAGTATAAAGTTGTTCGTCATCATATAACTCGAAGTATTACGGACAAGGCAGTGGCATCCAACTACACGTGCTTACATATTAGTAGCTCGAGACAATTTTATTTAAAAAAAAGGGGGTAACTATATACAACGTGGAGAATATTGAATAGGATGGTGGTATACGTGTATATACGTATAATCCTATATATATATATATATATATATATTTATTTATTGTGTGTAGTGTAGGTATACGTGTATATACGTATAATCCTATATATATATATATATATATATATATATATATATATATATATATATATATATATATATTTATTGTGTGTAGTGTAATATTTCCACGACAAAAGTTAATTTAATTTGTTCAGTAATTCTTCTGAAACTACGGTCGCTCGGCGATGTTAATAAAATCAGTCTGCTTTTTTGTTTTTAATCGAATCCATCGAGAGAAATAATCCGAGTTCAATACTGGAAAAAATAAAAAATCCTAAACTTGTCGATGTCCCTTTTGCTTATTTAATCGGAAAATTCACTCGTAGTATTCTATTCGATTACGTCATTTCGACGAAGACTCTCAACGACATTTTGTCGATCGAAACTGAGGAGGGGGAACGTCGTTTATCGAATTTTCCTAAACTCGTTACGTCTATCTTTCTAGTTTTTCCGATTTTCCACATAGCGTCGTTTTCTAGAAAAAATTTTCCGGAGAGTTTGCCGTTTACGCTCCTATTTCGGATGGTGAGAAATTTTCGAAGTTTTCCAAATTTCCTTTTACGGTGTTGGTTTTTTCTCATTTTCGTTCGTAATCCGGTTGAAGTTTGATTACAGATTCGAAATACGTATGTGGAAAGTTTTTTAAGCTATCGATAAGACGTAAGTATTCGTAATTTATGAAACTAACAACAGCAACAAGATTAAATTTTTTTTTAAACTTTCAGTAGATACCGCGTCACTTTTCGAGATCACAGTTACACAGTCCATTCAACTCGCTGAACTTTAGACCGAACGCGTGTGTACAATGTTTTTTTTTTTTTCAAAATAGCGACGTGGTATCTGGAAAGTTTTTTAAATTATTAATTATCATACGACGAAATTACAAACTCGTTTCGTATTAACAATATATTCGCGTAAAGTGTTAAACATAAAAGAAAATATAACAAGGGTTACGAAAGATTGACACCTTGCCGCAATATGCAAGTAAGAATGCAATATTTTCAAAACTACCACAATTTACGGCTGGTCGAACGAAGGCAAACTGGGTGGCTCACCACGAACAGAAAATATGAAGTCGCCCTGTTCCGCGTACGCAGTGGGCGTACACTTTTTACCCGTAAATACTTATTTCTAAACCAGAATGCACCTTTCTGTGATTCCTGCAGCTGCCCTCTTACTATTCCTTACATCCTGTTGTCATGTCCTTCCTACGCAACCCATCGTCTTGCTGCTGGACTTGCTTCATCCCTAACCGAAATCCTACAGTACATTCCATCCGCTGAATCTAAGCTCATAACATTCCTTTCATTATCTAATCTTATTCCTTTAATCTAATTATCCCTTCGGTGCCTCTGGCCTTAGTAAGGAAAAAAAAAGAATTTAATAAGTAGTAAAGAATACAAAACGTTAAACACACTATGGTAAGAATTAAAAACCCGCGGCTACGAAAATAAACGATTTTTCTTAATTACTAATTAGTAACGATACTTGTTAAAATAGGATCTTAAGTTTAAACTGCTAGAATATATTATTCGAGTTTTCGGTCTTTAAATGAATACTGTAAGTAAAATATGAAAATGAATGACATAATTACGTGTCGGGTGTTTATACTTCGTAAAATGGATTGGTTAGTACTAATAATTTATAGTTGATTAGTGTATTATGTTACGTTTAAGTCGTTCGTATTTATATTTGGAGTACGTGAAGTTACCTGGAAGACGAGCATTCAGTCGATAGTTTTAGAACGAAATCTCTAATGTAGAACCGGTCAGTAGTGCATGCTGTCAATTCTGGCATAGCGAGAGGTGCATTGATAATACATACGAGGTGTCTATTTTGAATGACTTCTAATAATGATGAAAACCACATTCGGCCCGCAAAAGGATTGCGGATGTTTAATCAATAATATAAAGTTCAGTTTATCGAATATCGGAAGTTAATATCTGGAGTTTTAATTAAAATTAAAAATTTAACTCGACATAATTAAACGAGTTTAAACAAGTTGATAGCGTCTGTCGAATTCATTTAGACCGGTCTAAATGTACGACATATTTAGAAATGCACATCGATTCACGTCGATATGATAATTAAGCGTATCGAATCTAAAATTCATCAGTCGTATCGGGTCATCGACAAGAGGTCGATGAACACCGAATGCAATTATAAACAGATTACAAAACCCATTTTGACGTTTGGAATCGCTGTTCGGTACGACTCTAGACCCAATCGGCATATGGGTTCGGACAAATGCCACCTTATAATAATCGACGCTTATCTATATTCGAAGACGACTATATACACGTCAATCTCCTCACGATGATGGTCAAGGATGTCACTGGGCGAAAGGACACGAAAAGAGACTCCATCAACATGACCACATCGATGCGACGTCGTCATCCAACTGTGATTTAGTTGTAAATTTGTACATGTCGATCGGACGCTTATTGTGATATTTCCTCCGCACTCGTTTTGTCCTATTCGTCGACTTCGTAGTTATATTTAAAAGAGATGTTTATTTTAGTCGAAATATTAAGATCGGCTATATATATAGAAGTGTAATAGTCGCTCGTGTTCACACACGCGTAAACAAACGGGTGCGATTTAAAAATAAAAATATAAATTGCCAGCGAAATATTAAAATATTTACGCATACTTCGTCGTATCTTTTGAACAGGCAGTTCTCTTGACGTATCACTTTCACTTAACGATAACATTTTTACTTCTTGTTTGCTTCCGAACAAAATGCCGTTATTAGCGGAATACTCGGAAAAATTCACGGACCCCGGAGGAAATCACAGCGTTTGTTTAAATAAAGAATATTTTTTTTTTTTAAATGGGGAAATAAAGAGTAAGACTCGAAAAGGCGTTATTATTATTATTATTTTTATAATTATTATTCTTACTAATATTATTATGTTCTTCGGGACGACGAAGAGGCGACTCGCCGAGAACTTTTAGATTTAAAGGGAGTCGAGAAGTAGAAAGTTGAAGTATTTTTATGGATGGACAGATGAAAGAATGCATGGATATAGATGGAGTAGAGCCATTAAAATAGTAAACTCGGCTTCTGCAGACGAGAAAATAGCCCCTCGGAGCAGTTACGACAACGGGGTGGAAGAGGTAGCGGTAAGGGTAGTCGTTGTTTGTATTTATTATCTAGGTATTTATTTCGAATAACCGAAACGGAGAACAATTGAAATATTCGCGTAATTTTACTTCGGTATTTTTCATTTAGTCGTTCATTCGTATTCTTCGTTAATTCGGTAATGCGATATTGAGTTTTCGTTATTCGGACAATTTGCAGTTTCGAATTTTTTTTTATGAATTAATTAAGAAAATCTACTTCGCGGTTGAATATTTTATCGTGTATCTACTTCGTAACGACAACGACAATAATAACATTAATAATAATAATAATAATAATAATAATAATAATAATAATAATAATAATAATAATAATAATAATAATAATTCGTTCGAAGAATGTGGAATGTAATGATTTTTATTAAAATGAACAAAAGTTAAAATCGCTAAAAATTTTTTCTTGGTGAAAAATCACAAAGTTTTTCGGATATTAGGCCATTATCGAGTGAATATTTAAAAAAAAAGTATGAAAAAATATTAATTTAAGAATTAGAAAAAAAAGTCAGCCAAATAAAGAACAGTATATCAAATAAAACAATCTGACTGCGAATGTGGTAACCTACAACAATCAACTATCGATAATATAAAAATTTTTACATAGCGAATTCAGTAAAGTACAAAATAATTGAAAAACAGTTGTCCAATATAAAATTTATACTCGGTAAAAATAATTAAAAAATAGTCGAACAACGTACAATTACCAAAAAACACAACAGCCAGTAAAATAAAATAATTTTTTTTTTTTTAAATTAGAAAATTAGAAAATTAAAAATAGTTGTTCAATATAAAAATGAAATTTACAATATACTTCTTAGAATTAATTCTTCGTCAAAATTTATCAGTGAATTTTATAAATTTTTACATTACGGAATGTAGTGATTTTTTATCAATTTAATTACAAAAATTAGTTAAAATCACTAAACGTTTATTTTCTTGAAAAATCACAAAGTTTTTCAGCAATTATTATCAAGCGACATTTAAATTAAAATGAAAATAAAGATTTAAAAAAAAACAAAAATATAAATATTTAAGATCACAAATTTACAAGTATAAAATGAAGAATAGATACTTAAAACAATCTGACAGTCATAATAGTGAAAAAGAAGAAATTTTTGGAAGATAAGATGAAACACGACAAACTGTATCAAACTATTGTAAAGGGAAGGCTCCAAGGAAACTACGGATGATGGGCAGTTAATTACTTAATTAGTCGATTATTTAATATTACAGATGTGGTAACATGTCAGCGGCAACCTGTAATGTATAAATACAGAAGCCAACAAAATAATAATGATTAATCATTTGTACATAGAATACAGTTTCACAGAACACAGTTTGTGTTTCATGATACAATTTGAACTCTCGATTTTTATCTTAATTCTCTCGGTGGTAGCGGTAAAATTCGATCGCCCAGGTACTATATACATATATATATATATATATATATACATATATATATATATATATATATATATATATATATATATATATATATATAATATAGTTGGCTTTCGCAAGTGAGGAAACCCATCTTGCTCTATAACATATTCTTACGTAACGCCGAAGGAAAAATAAAAATTTTCTAATAAAACGATCACTTCATCCGGAAGGTAAAAGGTTTGCTACACGCTTACATATACACTAGTGGACGTTTGTTGCTTGTTACACTTTTGTTCTTTCGAAGATATTTTAAAGAAAGATTTAAAATTAATTCCGATTAGACGATAAAATTTTCTTCTTTAAACTAAGAAGACATTAAAGAAGAAGAAAAGTTTCTTGAAAGATTTGAGAACAAAGTAAACTCGTTTCAATTTAGATGGGCATTGCATTATAATACATATTATATATATATATGTGTGTGTGTGTACACATTTATGTATGTATATTTGTCTGTATACTTTTCTTTTATGCCATGTCTTTTCGTGGCACTAGCGACAATCGTGAACTGCATTAATAGAGCGCGAAATAGAACAACACGAACGCAGTTATAAAAATAGCATGTAACAGTGTAGTGGTATTAGTAGGGCAATAATCGGAGGAAACGGTGAACTGGCTGATAAACATGAACGATTTAAAAGTATCGCTTCACTTTACTTGAATCGATTCATTCTTTGTCTGGTCAAAATTCGTTTAGTTAGACCTCCCCGATTTCTTTGTAAAATACTGACACCTTTGAATTCTCTTTTCTATTCGTTTCCCTTTTATACTTTAGCCAGAATTAATCTGTTGGATTGTATATATATATATACATATATATTTCGATTTATCTTCACCATTATATATCCATTCTTTTACTTATCTCCCATCAGCTTCCGTATCTATCTACCTACCTAAGTATATATATCTACCTAATGTTCCTCCTATCCATTCATATGTATACCAATCTACACTCCTCACTCGTTTTCGAGTATGAGGTCATCCTCTAATTAAGATGTTAGTCTGCTAATGACAGTGCCGGTTATGTGATATAAGTCTATTCGGTGTGTTGTGACAAATTTACATTTATTACACTTGAACATTTCACTATGGTTACCCTTCTTCTGTGTTACCGTCTTTGTTTTTCTCTTTATAGCTGGTGTCCTGCTGGTAACCGTTTTCTTAACTAACGCTGTGCACTTGGAGTGATTTTGCGCCACAATTTCACATTCGACTGACGTTGGTAGCTTCTTTGCTATCTTCAGGTCTTGAGCTACAACATCTTTGAAACGAAGTTTCGGGCGTCCGCAAGGTCTTTTTCCGTATAGTAATACGCCGTATAGCATCCTTTTGGGTATTCGCTCATTTCCCATGCGAATAACATGACCCAGCCATTTCATGCGATCTGTGTTAAATATTGTTCTATAGATAAACAATTGGATTTTATTAACACTTCTGCATTTGTCACGCGATCCTTCCATGATATTCTGCTTATTCTGCGTAATGGTCTCTGGTGGTAAAATTCAAGTTTACGGGTTTGTTTTTTCATTATTGGCCATGTTTCGCTCCCATATAGCATGACTGGTATTATCATAGCCTTGTATACTGCTAATTTGGTTTTTATCTCTAAATTTCGATTACAAAATACTTTCTGTGTTAATTTGCTAAATCCAGCATTCGCATTTCTAATTCTCGATGCTACTTCGCAATCCAAATTTACATCATTCGATAAAATACTTCCCAACTATTTAAATGAATCGACGATACTCAGCTGATTACCAGACAAATGAAAATTAAACATACTTCTGTCAACCTCGACTGTTTTATTATGATTTATAGTCAATCTAAATTCAGCGAACACTAAACAATCGAGCGCTTTCTGTAGTTTTTCTGGATTATTGCTAAAAAGTACCCAGTCATCTGCATATTGTAGACTAACGATTTTGAAGGTGCTGATTGCTGAACGAGTTTTATATTTCATTAAATTATAAAGTCCTTTACCGGAATTTTACTTTTATACCGGCTTCCGATGATAAACGTTGTTGTAAGACACTATCATGCCCATATAGGAATTGAAGAGCATAGGATACGTATCCCTGCTTTACGCCAGTATTAATATCAGAAGTATCGGATCGTCATCATCACATATGACTGATCCCTTTGTTTTATCATAAAGTTGAATTATCAAATGTAGTATTTTCCGTGGACATCCTACTGTTTTTAAACATTCCCAGAGTCCCGTTCTGTTTACCGAATCAAACGCCTTTTTAACATCAATAAAGGCCATACATAATGAGGTATCTCTGGTTTTCTCTACCAATTGTCTAAGGGAAAATATCATATCTGTAGCACTACGATGTTGCCTAAATCCGCACTGTTCTTCTGGCAAATATCAATATAGGTTTCAACTTATCATGTAAAAGTTTACTAAATATCTTGCTAGCTGTACATAGGAGCGCTGTAATTGGTACAATCTGCCTTATCGCCCTTATTTTTGTATATAGGAACTAAAACTGCCTGTTTGAAATCAGCTGGTACCGTCTCTTCGCGCCATATTTTAATAAACAAATTGTGTAGATATTTAAGCATCATTTCTCCTCCTATTTTATATATATCTGTTGGAATGCCGTCCAGGAGATTTATTTGTTTTTTAAGCTTTTGACGGCATTTGATAATTCCTCTAAACTCGGAGGTTCGTTCTATCCTATCCTCCATTTTAGTTAGTCCAACGCGTTCTTGCTAAAGGTGGATTCATTGTTGAGAAGCTTTTTTTTTAAATATATAAGTACAGGAGTTCCGAACATTTTAACGCTCATACACATACTTGACTTGAAAGAAATTGGGTTCTGGAAAGATAATAACGAACAGCAGATATAATGGTCGCGTCTTCAGGTGTACAAATGTTCACAAATAGGAACTGTACACATTTTCAATACGTGGATGATTTCGTTGTGGTAGTTCATAACTCAAGTATTACGCATACATTTGGACTGATCGTGTACGAAAAGAAAAACAAGCTACTATTAGCACTCCGAAATAAAATCAGGTCCTTCGAATATTTTGCAGTTTTTGTTCAACACGACTCTAAGCATTGCAATGCTGTACGTATTTAATTTTTATTTCCTATATTTTAAATTTCGAAAGAAGAAAATTATAACCCTGTTTTCGCCTAATCGGCATTAAGAACAGCGTGTGTAGATCGCTAAGACGTATTAGCGGACCAAGTTAGATGATTCAGTAGATTTTCGAATGAATGCGTCACGTTTAGGAAACCCTTTATATACGTTTCTTTTTAATTTTGTATTTATGATGCCGTAGGCAGTATTACGCGAGGAGCGTGTTCTCTGTAAATGCCTGTACGGCTTTATCAGCCGTGATATGATTTCTCAACCATATTCGCTTTTTCTTCCCTATGATAATACTAAATACGTACGTGAAGTACTAGCAGGTGACAATTCTAACGAGAAACATGAATGTAAAATGAAGGCAGGGAGGTGAATAATTAATTGGATGGAAAATATTAAATAGCCGACCCGGCTTGTACGAAGGCGAATTAAAGTAAAACTTCATGTCAACGACAACCTCCGATAGGAGATGGCATACTGAAGAAGAAGAAGATATATATATTATATATCATCATCATCATCTATCCTCACTCGTGACCATGAGTCCTTCGTATTATCCGTGTTTATGTCGCATATGAGAAAGTAATCTAATGCGGTGCGTTGTTTTAAAGTTACATAATTGACACGTTACCACGTTACATTTTGTTGTGTGATATTCTTCTTAACTGAGGGCTTTCTTCTTTTACGTTTGATATTGATTGATTTTAGTACTATATCGGACCATGCTGTACGGTTATGGTGGAAAGCCTCAAGTAGGTGATTCCAGTAGCGACAGGGCAAGGAGACACGAGGATGCAGATGGGCAGCTTGAGGACCTGCTCATTAAAAGTCTGCAAAATCCTGTGACTGTCTCTCCCTCGGCGAGTTAAGGTCGCCGTAAAAATATTAAATTTGTTACCTCCTCAGTAACAAACCACTGTCTTGTGGTTAGGGTATTGACCCAAAGGCTAGGGTGTCACCCCGAAATAGTGACATCTTTTCTTCGTTTTTCCTCCTTCATCCCTTTCTTCTTTCCTGCCTTTTGTTTCCTTTAATCTCTTTTCTTCCTTTTTCCTTAAATCCCTTTCTCCTTTTAAACTGCCTACGAGAAATCGTGCTGATCTGGACATACCGGTCGTCTTGGATTTCCTTGCCACTGGAAAACTATGATCAGAATGGACATGGCGGCATGGCTGTTGTTTTGCGCTCCAACTTCCATGTTCCTATATGCGCCGCTTCCCCTTCACAATTATCTTAGTTTTATTAACATATAAATATGGAAGTACAGAAAATGGAAAAAAATGCTGAATCCACGGGACAGTCTTTAACCGGTCTGTCAGGCAATGGACGGTCTTCTGTGGCAACGCAGGATGACTCGAATCCTCACGCGCCTACTGGGCACGTCACTCTTCAGCAGAGGACACATTTGCGATTTATTAATAAAAAAGTTTCCGCAAAACACCACGGACGAAAATGGAACTTTGCAGCATGGAATGTTAGAACTCTTCGAGACAACAAGGAGCTACAAATCAGAAGATCAGCAATTATACTACAAGAGTTAAAAAAATATAAGATAGATGTCGCAGTTTTGAGTGAAACCAGACTGGCTGGCGAAGGAAAGGTAACTGAAGATGTATCGGGATATACATTGTACTGGAAAGGAGTTGATATTGACAGAAAACACGAACGACGAGTAGGAATAGCCATCAGTACGAAACTAAATACTTACATAACAGAAGAGCCTATTGACATAAACGATCGTATCATGTATATGAAACTACGTTTTTCAAATTGCCAGGAGATTACGGTCGTTAGTGTATATGCACCAACATTAAAATGTACAGACGAAGAAAAAGAGCAGTTCTATGCAGAACTCAAAACCGTATTAAAGAAAACTTATACAAAAAGTAATATTATAATCCTAGGTGATTTTAATGCAAGAGTAGGTCAAAATGTACACCTTTGGAAAGGTGTGATCGGCTAGCATGGAATAGGCAAGAAAAATGAAAATGGAGAACGTCTTTTGCAGTTTTGCGCTAGAAATGGTCTATTCATTACAAATACAAATTATAATCTGAAGGATATTCATAAAGGCACATGGGTGCATCCCAGATCGAAAATGGCCCACATGATTGATTACGTAATAACTAAGAAAGAACGGAAAAATGATTGTCAAATTACACGGGCTATGAGAGGTGCAGACGGTGATACAGACCACCTTATGCTGCGCTCACAATTTCGGGTTAGAAAGTGCTACTATTATCATACGAAGCAGCCAAATGCAAATAAATATAAAACTTATAACTTAACAACACTGAAAAATAAATCGGTTCTACGACATCTTAACACGGAACTTAAAAATACAGTCGAGGAAATGAAACGCCATGAAGATATGCCAGCAGCCGAATACTGGAATGCAATTAAAGAAAAAATAAACACTACATGTAATACCGTACTAGGATATAGGAAGAAAAGGCAATAAGACTGGTTTGCTGATAAAAACGGGGAAATTAAGAACCTATTAGAAGAAAAAAAGCAGGCATTCATCAAATGGCAAGCGGACAAACGAATAAAATTAAATACGATGCCTTTAAAATATCAAAAGCTCGAGCACAAAGGGAAACGAGGAGACTACAAAACGAATGGTGGATAGAAAAATCGCATGAAATTCAGGTTTTAGCTGATCGAAACGATTCTCGTGGATTCTATGGTGCAATCAAAGCCGTCTATGGGCCAAAATATCAACGGAAAACAGCAGTCAAAGATAACTTGGGAAATTTAATTCTAAATCGGCAAAGTGTAATGAAAAGGTGGGAAGAATATTTTCATGATATTTTAAACAATACTACTGATGTTAACATGAATTTGTTGCAAACTATATCTACAACAGATGAAAATAAATTTTTAGATGAGCCACCCACTATAGATGAAGTGAATGAAGCTGTAAAGAGCGTGAAAAATAACAAATCTCCCGGGTTAGATGGCATACCAGCAGAGATATATAAATCTGGAGAAAAAGATATTGTAGACTGTTTTCATGCTCTTTAGGTCGAAGAAAAAATACCGCAGGATTTTAAAGAAGCGGCAATAATACCAATCTTTAAAGACAAAGGTGACAAAGCAGACTAACTATAGAGGTATAGCTCTTTTATGTACGGCAAGCAAAGTATTTAGTAAAATTTTATTAGGAAGACTTAAAACTCTAGTTGACCCACTGATACCAGAAAACCAATGTGGTTTTCAACAAAATCGGAGTGTGGTCGATATGATATTTTCACTACGGCAGATAATTGAAAAAAATAGAGAACAAGCATCTACGCTATATATATATATATATATATATATATATATATATATATATATATATATATATAAAATGGCGTGTTCGATTCATTTTCAGGATTTTAGTGACCGAAATGTTTTTATTTTGTTGCTCGTCTAGCAATTTTCTCAAAAATCTGAATAATAATAATAATAATTTTTTTTATGTTCCTTTTTGGTCGTTAAATAAATATTTATGTAGCATACAAGAGGGAAATGTCGCAGGTTAACCCCGGCTTTGTATATGACATTTCTTATAATAACAATAAAAAAAAAAATAACGATAATTCTGTTAAATTCGCTCATTGCAACGTAATAACGGTTATTCGAATAAATTAATATTTTCCACAGTGTACGAATTTTCATCGGCCTACAGGCGCTTCCTTTTAAAACTTGGTCGGCGCCAATTTTCTTACCAACGAAAACAGTCTAGTTCTCTCTTTTTTTACCGTGTCCCTTTTTTTCTTTTTTTATCTCCTTTATTATATTTCTTAAAAAAAAAAAAACAAAAATAATCTAAAATATCACCGAGGATATTAAAACGTATTTGTTTGCCGATGATACGATATGGCAATCGATGTGTCCAAAAAAGTTCAAAAAGCGCTATTGACAACGTAAAGTTGAATGGTCACGAAATGGAAAATTGTAATCGGCGAGCGAAAATGCGATCACATTATCTTTACCAAACGACTTGTCGCGCGATAAACACAAAGTCGCGATAACTTCTAAGCCATTAATAATGCGAAGTGGGCTTACTAAATATCTCTAATAAAACAGATAGAAGCTAAGAATAACGAGCTTGGAACTTAAGATGCGATAATTGTATTGGCGCCGATATCGCTCGCAGTATTAATAATAAATTAATACTGTATGAAACAATATCGAAACATATATATGCAGCAGAATTGCGAGGGTATTTGTTGGCCGCTAATGTAGAACGAATTCAGCGCGGGAAAAATAAAATACTACGGTAGATAGTCGTTGCTGTAATGGCACGTCTTCAACAGGACATTACACGCCGACCTACATGTAAGATATGTGGCTGAAGAAATGGAATCGACAGTTCGTAGACACCTATCGAGACTACAAAACCATCCGAATTCACCGGCAGCTAATCTAGTTCATAAAGAAATACGTAGAAAATTAAAACGGAAAAGAGTCATAGATCTGGTTTAAGTACAATCTAGTACTCCTGGTATACCCGCATACAATCCAGTAGATGATTGTATTTAAATCAGTTCTAGATTGGAAGCGAAAAAATTCCCCTGTTACCGCTACCGTTTGAAAAAATATGTTCGTATTAATATATATATTTATTTAAATAAGCAGGTATTTAAAAAATAATTATAAATATCTAGTACCAGTAAATACGAGTTTAAATACGACCTATCGATTAATTGTCGAAATAACTATAAACGGTGTTTTTTTCTTCTAGAAAATCGATCTACGCTAACGAAGCTTCTAAAGTCCTTCATTGATAATAAAGGCACAGAGACAGATTAATATAAAATATAAGACAATCTTTCAAACGGAAACGAAATTCTCGGATACGGGAGAAGACCAAACTTTGTAACGCTGAGGAGCACATGTCCAAATTAAAGTGGACCTAGGCAGGGCACATAACTAGAAGAGAAAGAAACATTGGAACAGACCGCTGACTCGTTAGTATGACGGTATAAAACAGTTAGCGGGGAAAAACTGTATTCAGAAACAGAGGAGATTGGAGTGAACCCAAGTCCAGCAATGGACAGATATAGGATGAAAAAAAAATCTTCACTAAACATGTGTAAGTAAATAAATAGTTTCCTAAACAAACTCGACAGGACATTTGATAATTGCGTATACTCTACACCTTAAGTATGCGCTCACTGGAGTTACAAGTATACATCGTTTTGTATTGAAAACGATACCTACTATGTATATATATAATACATGGACTGGCCTATCGATCCGAATGTGATAAGACAGACTGCAACCTTATTCATAAAGAATGTGAAATGAGTTCAACTTTATTTTATCCCTTACCACTGTATCGAGTATATCATTGGCCAATCAGTCTATTCCTCTAGTTGATTCGGCCAATCGGAATGCACTTAGACGTCAGAATATCATGGAAGGTCCACGTAAAAGATGAAAGTATTTCAAATTAAACGCAGAGTACAATATTTGTACCGGATTAGGCGTTTTGTATTATATATATACAATGCAAACTATTACTCTATAATCAAGTTATAACGCCTATATTGATACGTGTGCTTTCATGGTGGGGGAAGTGCTCACAAGTCTAATAGGAATCTTGTACAAAAACGGCCGAACGTAATTTTAGACTGCGATTGAGGATAGGTACTGGCGAAATGAAGGCATTCATAAGTTACATATGAAGTCTGTCGATGATGTTATACAAGAACTTGCTGCCGCGCGTGAAAAGTGATTGCTTAAGCTCGTCACAAGTTTTAGATACCACAAACGATATAAGACGACTTGAACGTCGCCATCCGACTGATCTTGTCTAGCAATATCATTACTAACTTACTAATTCCAGGAGTTCTACTTTCTAGACAGTAACCCCATAATTGTTCACTTTTATTTTTCTATTACTAACATATATACTTATTTAATAGTAGTATTAAGATCGTACAAAACAATACAATATGTATAAAAAAATGTTAACAACCGCCGTTTAATTCTCGCATAACTTTAATATTAATACAATAAGTTTATCCAGGATATATAATTATTATTTTCAATATTTCGAACATTTGTTTCGATTCTAATCTATCAAATGCTTTAAAATAATGTCATATATATATATATATATATATATATATATATATATAATAATTATTATTATAGCCTTATTAAGATTATATATACTTAAATAAAATAAATAATTTAACTGAAAAAAATAAAAGCCCTTAACTTTGACAAACGCCTCCCTCAACCTTGCCCATTCCTTACGGTCCTGAGCAATTCTCTCATATTGTTTATTATGAATAAACTTTGTTATTCCCATCTTAGAAACTGTTTCCCTCTTCTTCTTTTGTCCTCAGTATACCAATTTTTTATCCTATATGTCCACTTATTATCCGATAGCCTGGCAACATGTCCCGCCCAATCCCATTTTTTCCTTTTATATTCATTGACTAAATTTATTGTATTTTTAAATTTTCCTTTAATAAGTTTTTTTTTTTTTTTTTTTTTTTAAATATATTTTTAATTACAACTGGCCAGGCAGCCATCCAGCAATTGGACTGAAACGCGAAGTAACATGTTAGGGGTTAGCATCCAATGATGGACCCCACTGAGAAATTAGGCTAGATCAAACGGTCGTCTACGTTTTAACCTGCGAACATCTAGACTAGTGTCAAGTAGACTGATCGCCAGTACGTTTGTGTGTGTCTCCAAACGACTTACATATCGATCAACAGCACGTTTAACCTCATCTTTTACATATGGGATGTTTAAGTCTCGATGCAATGTATGGTTCGATACGTACCAAGGTGGGGAAACAATGAGTCTTATGGCCTTATTCTGAAATCGCTGAATTCTATTTACATGTACATCTTTTGCGCAACCCCACAACATTAAACCATATGTCCAAATAGGCTTTAAGACTATTTTATAGACCAGAAGTTTATTTTCAAGTGATAAACTTGAGTACCTGCCAAGAAGCCAATTTAATCCATGCAGTTTTAAATCTAACTGTTTTCTTTTTTGATTAACATGCTTGTGCCATGTCAGTTTACTATCTAAATACATGCCTAAATATTTGACATCTTTTTCTTGGCTAATAATTACCCCATTTATTTTTAATGGTTGGTACATAAAATTTCGCAATGTGAAATCAACCTGTGTGCACTTGCTTTCGTTTACCCTGATACGCCAACGTCTCAGCCAGTTTTCAACATTTAACAGGGTTTTTGAAGCTTATTAGTAGTTTCACTATTGTCTTTACCAACAGCTAACAACGCTGTGTCGTCAGCAAATGTAGCTGTTATCACGTTATTATCAACTGGAAAATCAGCAGAATAAATTAAGTAAAGCACCGGACCCAAGACACTTCCTTGAGGCACGCCAGCAGATACAGGTAGATATCAGACAATTGATTTTGTATTTTAACCTGGCATGTGCGATCTTCAAGGTAGGATTTTAGAAGGAAATAGAAAGGATGCGGTAATATTTTTTTCAATTTATACAGCAGACCATGATGCCATACCTTGTCAAAGGCTTGCTTGACATCCAAGAACACACCCGTGCATACTTGTTTAGTTCCAAGTCTTTCTTGAATAGTATGCACAATTCGGTGTACTTGTTCAATGGTCGCATGTCTTTTTCTGAAACCAAATTGGTGCTGAGGAACAACATGTTCCAATTCTAAAATGGGGTTCAACCGCTTCAATATTACTTTTTCAAGGAGTTTTGAAAGGATAGGAAGTAAGGAAATGGGTCTATAGGATGAAACCTCGTCCGGTGCCTTACCTGGTTTTGGTACAACCACTATTTGCGCCAATTTCCAGGACAAAGGAAAATACTGAAGTCGAAAAACAGCATTAAAAATATTTGTAAGTAATAGTATACCTTTTCTGGGTAGTTCCGATAACAGTTTATTAGTAATTAAATCAAATCCCGGACTCTTTTTTTTGTTAAATTTATCAATTATAACTGGGAGACGTTGGCGAAATCGGAGGACTTAATTGCAATGGCACACTTAAAAATTCAAGAATATCAGTTGAATCATTAGTCTGTAAATTTGGTTTAAAGACATCGCAGAAATATTTGGCAAATACTCCAACTTTTTCTTTGTCAGTTCTAGCCCATCTACCATCGGATTTACGAATTGGAGGAAGGGGTTGTATAGGTTTGTTTGTGCTATTAACCGCTTTCCAGAGGTTGTAATTTGTCGCTTTTGTGGGTGAAAGTTCTTGTAGGCAGCGTTCGAAGGATTCATTTTTAAGGTTTTTAAGTAAAATCTTTAGTTCTTTCGATTTTTTATTTAATAATGTTTTGTAATAGGGATTTCGGGATGATTGCCATTTTTTACGGATATTTCTTTTTTCTTTCACCAGATCGAGTATACATCGCGGAATATTATTTATTTCTTTCATTTTATTAATGTTTGGAGTACATTTCCATGCGATACTCTGAATAGTTTCAGTAAAATACTGAACCGCTACATCTATCTCTGATTCAGTCTTTAGTGATAAATTTATTTTTAATGTTGAGTTTATGAATGCTCGAAAATCTTCCCAATTTGTATATTTATTGTGTAGAGAGGGAGAAGTTTCTTGGTTTATTAAGCCTGTACTCGCGGTTAAAATTACGGCACTGTGATCAGAGCATAAATCAAAATTGGAATCGGCATTTATGTTCAACATTGAAATTCCGTTAGTTATGAAAAAATCTAAAGCATCAGGACGTTTGTTTAAGTCTGTGGGCCAATATGTTGGTGCACCTGACGCCACACAACCGAAATTTTTGTTTAAAATTATCTTATTTAATAGTTTTCCCCTAGGGTTAGAAAACCGTGAACCCCACCTTATATTTTTCGCGTTCCAGTCACCGCCAGAGATGAACCTATGGCCTAGAATAGTAAAGTATTCACATAAATTATGTTCATTAAATCTGTGGTTTGGAGGACAATACACTGCTGAGACTGCAATTTTACCATTCAATGAATATGTCATTATATTTGTTGCCTGAATTTCTTTAGTGGATATATTTTTTAGTTCGTAGTGTTTTATTGTACTTTTAATAACAACAGCGCTGCCACCGTGCGCCTTATGGTCAGGTCTCGTAGTTTTGTAGACGTTATAATTTTTAATACTGAAATACGTTTTGTCTGTGAAATGCGTTTCAGATAGTAGCAATATGTCGATTTTCTCAAGAGTAAGGAACATCTCTATTTCCAACTTATTTTGAAATGCACCATTGGCATTCCACGTGGCTATCCGCAACGACGTCATTGTTAATTAATTAATTTATTTGTTAATGCTGTGAGCAGGTTCAGTACGACTGTATTTTGCTGCATAAGCTGGTTGAACATTGATTTAAATTCATTTAAAAAAGTTGTTATGATACTTTTAAAGTCAGTATTGTTCTCTCGATGGTTATTAAATGAACCGTTCACGTTATTATTAACATTATAGCCTGGTGAAGGTTCGTTATTATTGATAAGAAAGTTAATTGCATCAGTTTTGTTTCTTGTTATTTCAGCGTACGACACTATTGGATTGGTTGAACTTTGGTTGTTTCTTTTCTCTGATATTTGAACAGCACTGTTTCCTGATTTGTATTTCTGTTCGTGTAGTTTCTGGTAGATCACACAACCCTTGTAACTTGAAGGATGATTTCCTTCACATAATGCACACTTCGGGGTAGAATTTTGATCTTTTTTGCATTCTGTGGTATTGTGATGACCACCGCATTTTACGCACCTATATGGCCGGTTGCAAAAAGATTTAGTATGCCCCCAAGACTGACAGCGCACGCATTGAGGAATTGTTTTCTTAGGGTGTGGAGCTTCAACCTTTATTTTAGTGTAAAGTAAGTGAGTTAAATTAAATATCTCTTTAACATTGTCTGTGGGCTCAAGGTCTATAAAATGTAATGGTAGAGGCTCTTTAGTAATTTTATGTCTAACATTTAATACATTTCGAGCACTAAAACCTTGTTCTTTAAGAGCTATTATAATTTGTTCATCCGTTAACGAATGGTGGAGATTTCTGATTACTACTTTATATGATCTTTCTTGTTTTAGTTGATACGTGTGATAGTTAACGTCCTCTTTTTTAAACGTAGATACAAGCTTCCTATAGTCGTCAATGCCCTGAACATTTACCTTGACCGTATTATTCTTTAAAGTTTTCGCTACAAAATCCTGTTTACCTATAATCGCTGCAATTTTATTGGTCATTGCCGAAAAATGTGTAACTCCATGTATGAATATCGGTGGAGGTGGTGATGCTTTGGGTTGTACATATTTAGTGTGATCGATGTCGCACACGTCTTCAATTTGATCGCTAATATTATCATAAGAGCACGATGGCTGATTTGAACTACTTTCCAAATTAGAGAAACGTTGTGAGTAATTAGGTAATATTGCTGGGCCTGGTTGCGATAAATAATAAACAGGTTGGTGAGATGAAGTATAAATACCGTTATCAGACTGTACGATATGCGCTTCTTGCATAGGCACTGTTGTATAAGTAAATGATTGAGTGTGTTGCTGTGAGTGTAATGGTGTCGCGTAAATAATAGAAGTAGAAACAGCCGTTGTCGCCATAATGGCGGACAAACGACGCTCTACAAATTACAATAATTTAGTATTAGTATGTGTGTACCGTAACCGATAGTTAATAATAATATAAATTGGTTTTATCTCACCGGTAACAACGTGAATGTTATTTGATAAGAATTAAGAGTTCATAATCCTATCGCTGCGCCTAATATTCAAAATGTACCTAAGCATACAAAATTGATTAATACTATTTCTATGTTTAATTTGTTGTAATTTTTCTAATAATTTTCTTTTTATAATTTTATATTTAATTATTATATATATATATATATATATATATATATATATATATATATATATATATAACTGTTTAAGTCTGTTATACTTTATTAAAGGAATCGTAATGCTGCAATTGCATCTCTCATTGATAATCAGACAAAGTAGAAGGATATAAGGACAATGTGTAAGGCAGATGCACTCGACGTTACAATTATAGAACTTTAATTAAAAGCTTTGATCTTTATTGTAATTCGATGAGTTGCTTAAGATCAACAGTGTCAAGATTACGTAAATAAGACAGCGTTATCCGATATGTTAGATACTGTTACTATTTCCAGATAATTATTCCTTCCAAAGTTTAATTCATCTTCGTCGTTGTACAATATATATATATATATATATATATATATATATATATATATATATATATATATATATATGTATATATATTTATATATATATTGTGTATGTATGTAAGTTGACGGATATAAGTAAACTTTTAGAACTAGATTATCATTGATGGCTACTGAAGTGTAAAATCGGCCGATGACAAACGAGGATACGTATGGCGACGAGGAACGTTCAAAGAAAACCGAATAGTCGGTAAATGACGACGGTAACAACCGTAACAAATGACAAACGAAAATAGCGGAACAGGCGAACGAACTCTAGCGACCTTTGAAAGGATGAGGAATTACCGGGTATTAATGATTCTCCTTAACAAATAATATAATATTACGATGCTTTCAGTTCGAAGTAAAAGACTTTGATAAATTATCAAAAACTTCTTCAGCTCGCTTTATCCGTAGGTAGGCAATGTAAATGCTATAAACGCAGTACACACATACATAGAAACACACACTTCGATAAACATGCATGTTCGAAAATTTATATATACATATATATATATTTATATATACATGTTTATATATAACGATCTGTGATGAGTTTAAATATTACGATTAAACTACAACGTATTTTGCCGAAGGATGAAAATATCGCTAATTGTACAAAAATACAACTTATTCGCTCCCCGATGTTCACCATCTTTACCAATGGTTCCGAAACGTGGCCGATTTAGACAGGATAGTCAGTTGTATTGGGAAGAATAAACGGACACAGAAGAAATAGTCGGCCAATGACGGGGACACGATAAATATGTCGTCAATATCGGACATGATACACTCGAAAGATGATCGATAACTGCGGAAGAACTTGGTTGCAACATAATGGTCACGACGGGCAATTATGATCAATCTGATTTGATATTTATATATAGTATCTGGTATTGTGTAAAATTGAAGAGAAATAAACGTTAGGTAATACCGTCGCGAGAAAATTAAATAATTTCCTACGAGTACCCCGAGGACATTTTAATTTGGACGATAGTGTTCTTCTTTATAATTTTAACTTCTAAAAGTTAATTTTCTTTTTGGGAATGATTTTACAGTTTAAGTAACGTGATATTATAGGGGAGACCGTTTATATTTAATTCTCTAGAAATGTTGTTATATTAGGGAATAATTGTAGATTATCCATATCGAGAGTTTATACGGAGCTGTAGTATAGGAGGAACATAGTAAGATAAGGTAAAGTTCCGAATGTAATTAAAAAAAAAAAAAAAAAAAAAAGGAATTGCAGATTACCTGTTTGGAATTGAAGGGACAGAAGAGATTTTACCAAAGTTGGATATGAAAAAGACGATAAGTTAACAAATGATGCTCAAATCTTATTCTACCGACGAGTAAAATTTCCTTACGATTCTTCAACCGTCTCTCTCTAAACTTCGGTTGTTCTATTTTTTTTAAAACAACATTAAAATAAACAAAAATCCGTTTTTTCTTTTCAAAGATTTATCACCTACCCGTTGGTACCGATTTTAAGATTGTTCAATTATTAAATAATACTTTCTGCGTTTAATTGGAAATGTTCGATGTAGCAAGTATGATTTTTTAACCGTGTACAAATACTTAGCTGGTAATATTTTATTCAATTTGTGGATCAGGTCAGATGCTTCGCAGTATCAAATGCCTTCCCTGCATTCAAGAGCACTCGCAGCACTGGTTTTCTTTTCCTCAAGGCTCTGGCAATACAATGTACCTGTTCAAAAATCGGAATTGGTGTCGCGGAATAGTGTTTTCAACAATAGTTAAAGGCTTTTTACGCAATCATTTTTCATAAATTTTTGTTAAAACAGGTAATATTAATAGTGGGCCGTATGATTCTGGTTTTTTCTGTCGATTTACTCGGTGTGAGTATTAAGATAACTTGTGAAAACTTCTTGTGCACTGGGGATTACGACACTCTGAATATTATACATGTATGTTTTAATAATATTACCGCTTCCCGAGGTGAATATTTTATTATTATCGGGGTTACAAGGTCGTAGCAAGGGACTTTCTTTAGGTTCGCGGTTAACCTAACCTAACCTAACCTAACCTAACCACTATCGGAGATACGAATTTAACAGACGATGAATAGTTTATTACACTTTGTTACCGAAGTAATTTATGCTCGTTCTTCTTTGCATATTATGAGTTCGGAATACTTTTCCCAAAGCATCCGCAAGCTCTTCAATCTTTTCTTCCTCTTTCGTAACCTAATCACCATTAGGTTTGGCTGAATCAATTTATGTGGGCTTTCTTATTTGCTTCGTAGCCTACTCGTGTTTCTCTAAAGGTGTTACTCCTTTTTTTTTTTTAGCGCTTGAAGCATAATTTCAATTTTTAACATGATTTAATTTATATTTCGTTTCGCGGAGCACTGTCTTTGACAGATTTTCTTCAGTTGTTTTAAACTACTTCTCTTATATATTGTAGATAGTCATAATCCTTTAAGCTCCGACGTTGAAGCTCGCTCTGGTGCGTAATTATTAGCGACGATATAGTCGATAACATTATATGTGATAATTTTAACGAGAAATTTTCTTCTAATTTACTGGGAAATTGCGAACAGCTTATATGCTTGTTAGTTAACACCGGTATTGTTTTATTTATTATAATATTAGCGCCGATAATCGGAACTATATTAGTATGGTCCGAAACCAACCAGGACCTAATTTGATGAAATTCCCTTCACTATAAAGAAATCCAGAAGATCTAAATTCTTTTATCACTAGGGATTTCTTCGTGAGGTAAGAATATTGGAGATTTTCTTGGGCAATCCTCGCTATTGCAAGGGTGTGCAGCTCACCATTACTATCAAGTGCATAATCAAAACACAACCCTCTCCACCATATCTCATACAAAAAAAAAGTTGATCTCACTGTGCGTAAATATTGTAGCGCTCCACCAGCATCTGACTCATTAATTAAGCTCGCCACACCAAAGAAATAAATTATTTCATAAAAAGACTTAAATGCAAGTCATCCACAGGACAAGACTTAATACACACATCAATGCTCAAGAACCTGCCTAAAATAGCCATAGTATACTTGACAAATATAATTAATGCTATTATAATCACTGGTCATTACCCTAAAATATGGAAAACTTCAACTGTTATTCCCATTCCAAAAGTGGGGAAAGATAGTTCATTACCTAAAAATATAAGGCCTATTAGTTTAATCAGTAACATTAGTAAAATAGCTGAAAAAGTAATACTTCAAAGATTAAAACAATTCTTAGATGAACATAGTATTATAAACGAAACCCAGTTTGGATTCAGACGCCAACTCTCAACCGTCATTCTGCTAGCGCGCCTTACTGATCACATTCTTAATCAGTTTAACCTGAACAAACATACTGGACTATTGTTATTAGATGTAGAAAATGTATTTGACACTACGTGGCACAATGGCATAATATACAAAATGATTCATTATGGCTTTCCCAAGCAACTTATAATGATCATGAAATCCTATCTAACTGATAGGCAGTTTATTGTTAAGGTAAATGATACCTACAACACTAACAGCTGGAGTTCCACAGGGTAGTATCTTGGGACCCTTCCTATATATTTTATATATTAATGATTTGCCTCGGCTGAGGGATGTTGCTACATCTCTTTACGCCGATGACACTGCTCTATTTACAGCTTCCTATCGAATCGATACAATAACAAACAGACTCACCAAAAGTTATTACAAAATATACAAATATTACACAAAGTGGAAAATTAAAATTAACACCGAAAAAACGGAAGCTATACTATTTACGAGACGCAGGCCGCAAATAACTCACCACATTGAAATAAGTAATAGGCAACTACCGTGGTAACCTCGTGTAACATATCTTGGTCTTACAATGGACAAGCGACTGTCGTTCCATGAACACATTAGACAAAGCGCACTCCCGATTATATAAAATTTTCCCCATACGCTCTAAAGTTAGTATTAAAAACAAATTAATAATATATAAAGCATACATACTGCCGATATTATTATACTCTTGCCCAATTTGGTCCGGTGTTAGTAATTCCACCTTAAGTAAATTACAAATTATTCAAAATAAATGTCCGCGTATTGTACTTAATGCCCCTTACTATACTAAAATAACTGACATGCATGCAGCTCTTCATCAGCGTACTATTCCTGAGCTAGTACAGGAACAAGCAGATAGGTTCTACAGCAAATGCCTGACTAGTCATTACCCTATCATAAAGCAAATTGGAAACTATACTCGCGACTCGCTGACCAGAAAATATAAAAAATATAAACACAAAAGAATTAAACATTCACTTCTCTAGCACAAGTCGTTATTAATAAGTCTCTATCCCCATGTAATCTATTGTATCAGTATTTCTCTCTTCTATCCTCTTATTTATTTGTTTAACCTTAATATAATTTGTATAATTTTACCCATATCCTTAATGTACTATTAAGATCAAACTATAATTAATTAATTTCTCTATTTTCGGCTACGCAGGGTTCTTAGTTGTATGTTTTTCCCTGTATAATTATTGTATAATTATAAAATAAATTTTAAGATTTCTTTGTACACTATTTCCTAAGACGCGTAGTAAGAGCGTTAACGCTGCTCGGTATGCGAATTTTTTTATTTACTTATTATTTGCTGATGTATAAAAACATAAATATATTTTATTGAATTGAATTGAATTAAATCAGTTAATACAATCATAGTTGGGATTAGTACAGGCGGTAGTTACACGCTGCCCTACATACTTTGAACACACCGAATCTTTGAAACAATTAATAGGGATGTATCCATGATTGACATTTAAAACATTGTAGAACTTTATTTCTAGGCTTATATTTTCCCACTTAACAGGCCAGTAAGATATAAATTTAATATTAAACATTTCCTGGAAATTCATGTTAGATGTAAAACAAACAACAAATAAACGTAATGAGATGCTAGAATTATTACTTTTTGTCGACCGGTTGCTGCTACATCACATTTATTATATTCCATTGATGTTTGTAGTCTTCACCAATTATGTATTTCTTTTTTTACAAGTTTAAAACTATGTAATAAAGTCTTCGTTTAGGAACTTTTTATCATCGTCATCATCATCATTGTTCGTTACCGAACGTCGGCTAACATTTTTCCAATTATTTGTTGTCTGTCTGATGCATTCTGGAACAGTTCAACTGTATTTGCGTTGTACCGCTGCGCTAAATTCGGCACCCACGTTGTTATATTCCTTCCCGGCATTCACTTCCCCACGATCTTCCCTTGTAAAAGAAGATGTAGTATATTATACCGTTTCGGGTGGCGCATTATATGTTCAAAATATTTCGGTTCTCGATGTTTGACTTCTTTCACTACTTCTCTACTTTTATTTAAATGACTCAAACTTTACAGTTTCTTATCTTGTCAGTCTATTTTATTACTTTAAGAATTCTGCCATGTAGCCACATTTCGATGGCGTGTAGTTTTTCACTCTAAAAGCCCAACTTTTAACATCATTAGTACCGAGAATACGTAAACAGCGTTTGCTTTAAATCTATACCGATGTTTTTATACGTATTTATATATTTTTGTACGCCTATTATATCAAAGCTGGTATAGCGTATTTATGCGTATACATAAACCAAGCACGAGTTTACTTATTTATAAATTAAATTATTTATATTATTTATCGTTTAGAACGTTGTTACCTATCGCCATAATTCAAGGCGAATTTTTGTTGGTTGCTTTGTTTATTATATCGAAGCTCTTTCAGACATAAGACACATTACACTAAGTGTTTTATTAATTTTATTTCAATTATTATTATATTTAATAAACAAATATCCAAGGAAGAATAATCGCTTTTTCCATATATATATATATATATATATATATATATATATATATATATATATATATATATATATATATATATATATATATATATATATATATGTATAAATCATGTAGCGGTAATGATCCTGGTGGTAATGACAACGAAAATACAATAATAATAATATTTTTAACACTAATAATACGATTATCATCATAACCATAATCATCATTACGTGCATCTTTGAAAATGGAAAATTCCCAATGATGAGACGTAATTTTCCTTTTATTTCGCTTGTTTATTCGTACTGTCACGTATACGAAACACACACATGCACATGTAAATACGCAAAGAAACACACACACCCGCATACGATGCCGTACGCACGTACGGTTCGCGAAAAGTTCATGTTCAGTATGTGGCTAAACTGGCAGCTGAAACGTTTCATTTTCTTTTATCCTGACGAAATCGTGGCACGCATACCGCGAAAATGGAGTCTTATTCCGGCAATTTATCATCACGCTGTCAGTCATTTTCCAGCATTTTTAACAAGGCGAAAAGCAGTTTCCCAGTTTCTTCCTTGTTTATTATATACCCCTCTGCCCACTAAACACACACTAATCTGTTTATACTGTACGTGCTATGCATACAAGTATATGTATATGTATATATATATATATATATATATATATATATATATATATATATATATGTATTTATACATTAATAAGTAAAGCTTCGAATGTTGTTAGTAAGTAGGGTAGTTTTTTTAGAATCATCCGTTTATCCGAACGAATATTCTCAATTCGACGCAGAATTCTTGCGACATCGCTAACAAACACGGACGATTATAACTCATTACGTCGTAGTGGGTCGAAGTCCTTATAAGCATCTTTTTATTTTTGGTTCAAAAAATATCGAATTTTCGAACCACCATAAAATATCCAAGTAAAACAAGTCCATAATTAAAATATATTTTACAACCGTTTCATTGTGTTTGAAGCGTAATTAAAGCGCTACCTACCTACGGTAAACGGAAGAGAGAGGATTTTAACTTATAATTTCCGTTAAACTTCGGTAAAGATAATGCTTCGTACGGTAGAAATTGGCGGTTACCGAAATTTCTTCGCTTACTCGGTAGCGATGAAGAAATTAGAGGTTTCCGTAATTTCGAACTCCAAAACTAAGGAGGTATTTTTAAGAAGTACGAACCTTACACGATCGTCTGCGGAGATATTCGTCTCTAGATGATGTTAACCGAAGAGACCCTTCGGAATGAAACTTAAAAAGCAATTAAACAAATTACGCAACACGGAGATAGAGACAGACTTCGCCTATACCGCTAATTTGCATACTCGACTGACTCCTTTCGCTATTGTAAAGTATTAACATTTCCCCGGTTGAATTAGAAGTAATAAAAGGGTCGAAAATCCGAATTATAATCCTACACCACCGTCCGAATTTAGACAATATCGTTTACTTCGATAAAGAGCGCGTTTTATGTACGTATATGCGCGATATTTCTTTATTTTATCGAAATTACAAAATATCTGTGTCGCGATAACAAAACAGCTTTAAAGCCGAAACTTCGGAATAAACTTTACAGTTTCTACGCCACTTTCCACAATAAAAACTATTCGTACAGTTCGATTCTGATCAGTTTCAAATTGACGACAGAGATGATCTTCCGCGAATATACTCCAACCTGATACCAACGTTAATATAGCGTATATACACAGCTTACCGCGGGTAACAAGTCGAAAAACGGACTTATTCTAGCGTATCGTCGGTTCTGAGCATCGCGAAAACCCCTTTGTCGCTCTTGCCACTCGATAAAATCTAACTTTGATATTACGTAAAGCGCGTAGTGGTGAACACGTAAATTTACGAACGAACTGCGAGAGAACCGACAAAATTCGCGTTGAGGTCCAAGCTAGTCTAGGTAAATCGAAAAACTTTCTAATTATGTTAATTGCCCCGACGTTCGCACTAGCGGCCTCGCATCTTTTAACTTGAGCATCAGCGAGATAGTTAAAAGTTTCACGGTGTATCGGTTTTAACGCTTTACCGCTTTCACTGTTCAACCCCCCCCGAGCTGCTCGACCGGTGACACGCTTAATGATGATGCCCGGATTAGGACGATCGGCTAAAGTACACCGTTCATTCGCTTCGACGATCTTACCGCCTTTAAACCAGCACCGTTTATATATACCCAAGCTAAACTTTCATAAAAAATCGTATAACACTATATATGAACATATATAAACGCACACACTTTATAAATACATACATATATATATGTATGTATGTATGTATGTGTTATGTAAGCCTTGTGGTGTAGTAATAACGCTTACGTATTCTGTTAGCACAATCTGAGTTAGAATTATACTAAAGAAAATAATTTCTTCCAAAGATGGCCTCAGTGACCTGAGTTATCCACCCGATTTTGTTAGTAAATGAGTGCTAGCTTACTGAAAAATAAGGAAAAGGTGGAAACAGTAATAGAAGACCACTCGTATTCCTTTGCTCAGTCCTCTGAATTGTTATTTCTAGCCACACATATACAATACACGTGTACATGTGTACGTGTCGTAGTAATGTATAAAAATTATCGTAAACAATGAAATCATTTTTAATATTACAGGTGATATATGGTATCTGCTGTATGTAACGACAATATTACGTATTTTTTAAAACTTTATAATTAGATGTAACACGTTTTTATAATGTTAGCGTGAAGTACAAAGTAGTAATTCTGTTACATACGAGATAGATAAATGAAAAAACGGCTTTAAGAAAAATATAAGTTTAAATGAAGAAGCATTTATTTATTAATTTATTCGTGCATAAAACGACACAGATTTATCGTCCGAAATGTACTTAATGTAAAAATTTCTAAAGAACCTTTATCTGTCTCTCTATATATTTTTTTTAGAACTTGAGCCCACAGAAAATGTTTAAAATGTGTTCAATTTTAACGATTTATTACATTCTAAAATTAAAGTAGACTCGTTCTCACCCGAAAAATCAATTGCGAATCCTGCAGTCACACACACATATATTTGTCGTTTATTGTTTGTGTATGTTTTTGATAATGACGTGATTGCCGAAAAGTTTTTCGTTAATAAACAAGTTTTGAAGTGATTAAATTTGTTTTTATTTTGTTTTATTTATTTTTTTTGGTCCCAGTTCGTAATACACGATGATGTGGTAAATATATTAGTAAAATTGAATATAAGGGGAAATTATATGTGATAAACTGAAAAGAGACCATCTAAGTTTATGACGCTTTAATCAGTTTATTTTACAATACAGTTAATTTATGTTATTAATTAATTAGTATAATTGTAAATGTATACTTATCGATAGTTTATTTCAGCTAAAAGCATTAAAGTTTATAAATTCCTTATTGGCTAAAATTGAGTAACACAAGTATCACTAAAATTAGTACTACTATAGTGTTACATCCTGAAAGTATGTGCTTAATATTGTCAGGTAGATCGCATATTTGACATTTATCCCTCTCCCAACTAGTCTCAGATATCAGTTCACAGAGTAATAGCGTATACATGCTTATATTTGATTACATATTAGCCTGTAATATAAAAATTTAATAAGACATGTCGTCCGTTCGTTACAGCCCAGGGTGGAATCACAAAAGCCCATTTAAAAAAAAAGGGGGTGGGATGTTTAGATTAAACGAATGTAACCAGATATTTATTGTCTGGTATACTTCAGTTAGTTTCTGTTCTAAAATGTCGCTTTTGTTACCGATTACTACGGCTATATCGTCAACGAATTGTAAAAATTTCTACACGTTGTTCGGTAACGGTATGTTATAAATTTGACTATGTTCTACAAATAAGGCGCCAGTACAGAACCTTGTGGTACACCCAACACAATTTATTATGTTTTTTTTTTAGTATCTAATATGGTTGATCGGTTAATATTGATTCGTAACACCGAGCATGCTGCGATCTATTCCTAAATTTTCTAATAATAATATAAGTTTATTTAAATCTAAACTAACAAAAGCCTTCGTTACGTCGAGTAAGCAAGTATTACGATCTCTATTCTTTTAGCTTTTAACGGTTTGTAAAATATAAAATACGGTCGTTTCTGATGATTTTCCTTTTGGTAATATACCGTACGGTCATTTATATTACTTCCCCCCCCCATATCTGGACTGCCTCGTCCGACATGTTCTTGTCATATCTTCCATCCCGCATCGCACTGGCAGTAAATAAGTGCTTCGAATCTTGTACCATGCCACAATCACATCAGTCATTATCTATAAGTTTCCATGTTCTACCTGTCATAGTTCTTATTCTATTTAGAGTTTTCCATGTTGACCACGGCAATTTATTACCGGGAGGTAGATGTTCGTTCGGTTATTAATTTTAATCGGTTTTCTTTTAGCCTTCCTTTCCATAACTCCATCCTAGTGATTTCCGACGTTTGTGTCGGAGCGTTTGCTGTTTTAAGAAAACGCTTTCTTGACTCGAGTCGACTTATTGCCGCATCTTTGTCTGAACTGTGCAAAAAGGCTAAATGCGATGTGCTTTTTGCACATCGAGAAACACATTATACACCGTACTGATTTTTATTAATTACATTTTCGTTTTCGGAAAATTCTCTTAATCCCTTATGTATACATTTTTCATAAACTTTACCGAGATTAGATAATGACGCTATAGCTCGATACGATGTGGGCAGATTGGGGGGACTCTTATTAGGTTTTGGCAGAATAACAGTTTTACTCCGCGCATCCGGATAATAATTTAGTTCAAAAAGTAAGTTGATAAACTTTGGAAAAACACACGGACACATATACTACGACTGTGGGGTACAGAGAGAAGAAATCTCGAAGTTAGTAACCAAAATTGTTGAAATTGTTACGATAAATGCGGAATTAACGACTCTGATTTTAAAAAATACACTTTCTAGCGTTAGAACGAATAATTCTGACGAGATTACGTCCTCCGTTGCTTTACCACTCTTTGTAGTTGTACATTCTTCATATCTTTCACACAAAGTTAATCGCACTGTAGGACTTATACACATTTCTGGTAATACTCGCGTACTCGTCACTAATTTCGCTATACTCTAAAACGTTCAAGCCACCCATATGTCCAGCGTGTCGAAAGAAAAAGTCATATATAGAATTTTATGTGGCATTCTTAACATTTTTGGATTGTCGTCGTCCGCGTTAAACCAGAACCTAAATGCCTTCTGTGTCCCAGTAAAAATCCATCAATAACATCCATATTTGTAGTAATACAGCGATCGGTCGATAGTTGTTTAGATCTTGTGTGTTATATTTCTTGTTCACTAGTATCTTTCTGGTCAATATTTGATCGAATGTTTTTTCCTTTAAACGTCGGTTGAATAAATCGTGTAACGAATTTATTAATCATTTCTACTATACAGCCATGCTGGTAAATATTCTTCTTCGGTTATTTTCTAGATAATTTTACCTATTATGTTTTTCAGTTGCTTTATCTAATTGTTTTAATATTATGAGAAATTAAAATTGTAAACTACAAGAATATTTTTCGTTTTTATATCTGAATTTCAGAATAGGACGTATTACTGTACCGGGAATTCATCGAATTTTTAAACGAATTTAATAATAAACCATGGTCACTGTGTAATTATGGCAATAAGGGTAATGTTCAACAAATGTTTAAAAGATGTAATCGTTTAAACTATAGTACCAAATATGTTGCACGCAGTCTACCGTGAAGAACAACATAATGTTTTCGTCGTATGTTTTTTTCTTTATTTACATATGAATATATCTTATGAAAAAAAAAAATTTACTATACTTCTACATAAACATCTAAGGGAATTTGATTTTGTCAACGTGGCAGTAGTGTTGCACTTTAGGGTTTGCTCCTTCATGTATTTTGACGTACGTCAGACGTTTTTTATTCCTTAGTTCGTTCCTCGGTGTGTCGTTAACTGTTTGATTTACGTAATCCTACCCGGTTTCACGGACCGGATGTGTAATGTTAATGTTAATGTGTAATTAATTTAGTGGTCTAAACTGTAAGGAAATTTGATTCCGTCAATATGTTAGTACTGTTGCACTTAAGGGTTTGCTCTTCCATGTATCCCTACTATTTTGACAAACGTCAGACGTTTTTTTATGCCTTGGTGCTCGTTTCTCAATGTGTCCTCGAGTGTTTACTACACGGTCTCACAGACTGGATGTTTATATTAATGTTAGCGTAATTTATTTAATAAACCGGGTGTTTAGTGCGACGTTGTTTTTCGTGAAAATATTGTTTCAATTTTTTATTATTATTAGGCGTTTTCATTTTTATTTTAAACTGATTTTATATTTTAAAATGAATTGTGGGAATCGTAATCGACGTACAAGAATAAACGAATCAAATTTCGAGGAGACCGCGAATTATTCGAAAATGAGAGTTTAGATTTATCAGAAAGTGACCCGGATTAAATTCCCATTGTAATCCGAGACTGATAAAGAACACGATTTGCTACTACTTCAACAACTTTAAACGATAGAGTTTATAACACACGAGCAGATCTGTTCTTTATTGAACGGAAAAAAAAGGGTGTATTTGGCACATGAAATACCTCATACAAATTATCCCAATATGATTAGTTTTGATTTTACGAAGCAATTGGGTCATGATATGATTGTTGCACAACTTCAAAAGAGACTAATCCAAATAACAAACTTGAAGATTTCTAGTTATCAATAGAATACGCCAATTGGACAACATAAAATGCCTCATCGAGATAAACAACAAGGAACAAGATGATGTACCATCTGACCGTTTTTTGCTGAAATGGAAAACGTATTCAATCTGTCCGTCTTCAAAAAACCGCAAGACGGTATACAATTGTATTAATTGTAACCGTGCAATGGGAATGTAGCCGGAAAATATCTTTGTATTGTACAAAAAAAAAAAGAAATGAACAAATAAAATTAAAAAAATATATATATTATACTCTTGTTCAGTTTGCGTTGTAACTTGATTTTAATTTGTTTTAAATAAAGACTACTTCTTTTTTATCTACGATATTTTAAATTTTATGTTCATCTTGATTTGTTATTTTAAATTTTATTTTCATCTTGTTTCGAATAATATTTACAATTATATACATTTCCATATAAATCTAACTGAAATATTTTGCCGGTATACGCGTGAAAGTTGAGTAAAATAAGTACGAAAAATTGATCTGAGACACCGATATGTTTTAATGTTACAAACATCGTGTTTATATAGAATACGGAGAAAAATGTAGCAAATCTTGCCGGAATTTTTGGAAGACGAGAAAGTATTCGCAGATGTGTTATTTAAACACAAGATTTAAAAATTAATATAAATTACTATTTACGCCGCAATATAAAATAATAACAAAATATCAGTAGTTTAAAGACAATTTTTAAAACTGCATTAAATAATAATTCGCCAATTAACGATGAGAAATTCTTAAAGATTAATGATAAAGAAAACCTAGTCTGGATAATTCGACACGGATTGAGGAAATTAAATTAGAATTTAAGTTAAATGAAAATCACACGAGTTAATTATAAAAAAAAAGTGATAAATAAAATAACTCTTTTTTTTTTTTAGTTAATTTATATGTATCGTTTATTCCGTAGGCTTGATAATGACGTAACTGTCGAAAAATAAAATAATTCTATAGCGATTAAACTATGTTATTATTTTTCTTTTATTTATAACTCATAAAATTACTACTCTCCGATATATAAGCATTTAAAATGCATTAAGATTAAGTTATTTATAATTTTATAAATATCATATCGAAGGGTCAAATAAAAGTTCGAAGCGACCCGCCTGATATAGAAGTATATTTCTTTTATTTCTTTTTTTTATTTTTATTTTTATTCATTTATTGATTTTTATGTTTTCTTTTAAATCATACCGGTAAAAAAATAAAAAATTTAACTTACACCTGATACTTAATACCACAATGGATACTGATATACCGCTGGTTAATTTCTAATTCAGTTAAGTCTCTTACTTGATAATAATATTCTATATTAAATCGGAAAAATATTTTAACCAACAAGGCTATAAGTACAAATTTCAGAAAATTTTTTTGAACCCTATTTGTTTGGAATGCAGCGTTGTACGGATGTGAAACATGGATGATTGGTAAAGCAGAGAAAAAAACGCATAGAAGCCTTCGAAATATGGTAATATAGGAGAATGCTGAAAATAAGATGGACCGATAAATTAACAAATGAAAAAGTTTTAAAAAAAAATTGGCGAAGGAAGAACATTATGGAAAAAAATAAAACGAAGAACTAATATAATCGGTCACATTTTAAGACATGAAAGCTTATTAAAGATAACTATAGAAGGACGGATGAATGAGAAACAAGACCAAGAAATCAATATACACAGCAAGTAATAGAGGACACTGGTAGCACAGGATATACGGATATGAAGAGGAAAACAGAAAACGAAGAAATTAGCAAACCAGTCTTATGACTGATGACTACATGATGATGATATATATATATATATATATATATATATATATATATATATATATATATATATATATATAAAGAGAGAGAGAGAGAAAGAAGGATCGAGAAATAAGAAAAAAGTAGATACGTAGATAAAAGGTAAATAAGATCAGAAAAAAATGCCACTTTATTGTAATTCATCATTAGAAATATATACTATAGTATAAATTTAATAAATTAGCTGCAGGATATTTATATAAATAAAATAATTATGCGTGTCTGTTGTGTATACATATGTATATATATATACATATAATCTGTGTGTGTGTGTAGTTATAAGGCGGATATAAACATGTTCTCTATTTGAAATGTTTTCCAGTAAGTTCGATCGAAGGAACTCAATAATAATAATAATATTAATAATAAAATAATTAACAAAACAATGTTATATAATAATCACGATTCCGAAAATGATAATAATTACCAAGATGATGAAGATAAACTTTATCTCATTGTTCTGGTGAGAATTATTTTCGAAGAGTTAAAAGCTGTTTTACTTTTTGGTTTGTCGAGTTATTTTAGTTGCAGCTTTTTAGTTCTTTCTCGTATAGTTGTTGCCTCGGCCAGTTTTACTTCGTTGTTTGTTAGCGAAAACGAAAATTTAATTAAGGCGAATGTTAGACGTAGAAAACTTAATTTCAAAAAGTAAAGTGCGTTAATTTAATAATTTTAAAAACGAACAAACGAAGGTTAATATAATCTCCGAAATAACACGACCGAATAAGAAAAAATTTACTCGAATTTTCTTCTAAAAATAATGTAATAATAATAATAATAATATGTAATAATATATAATAATCATAATGATAATAATGATAACGTATAAAAGTTTATATTTGGCGGTTTTCCCTAAAAGTTTTCTTCATCGTTCTCGACAACGCCGCTAGACAAACGATTTATGAAAATAACTTCAACTTTTTTTCGACTGCTTTGATTTTTTTTTTTTTGTTTTTTATTTATTACAAAGTTAAAACGTTTACGCACCGTGTAATAAATTTTCCAACGGACAATTTTTATCCCCTCCTTTTCATTAATCTCTTCCACCGGGCTTTCGACTCAATTTTACAGCATTTTACAGCAGTACATAACATTATTATGCATATACGTATATATATATATACATTAAAGCTACGAAAAATAAAATAGGGTAATCATATTTTTAATATAATATTTTTCGAAAACGAGCGAATTTCGCTCCGCGATAAATCAGTTTTCTGTTATTATTTATAAAGTGTCGCTTTAAACGATAATAATAATAATAAGCAGAATAATATCTTAATCTTCTTTTTGAAGTAACTTAACTAAACGACCTTCAAACTCTTGAAAAGTTAATTACGAACTAAATTAACCGCCATCGAGAACGCTTGTTTTATCATTTGTTAGGAATACCTTTCACAGACGGTAATGACTGACAGGGAAGGTATATTTTTCGTAACAAAGTGATAAATTAATAATTACAAAATTACACGGAGCAATTGAGTTTACCCTGAAATAGATTATACCGACAGCGAATGGGAAAAAACGTGAAATTTCGAAGAAGTATTATCAACTGAAAGAAAATTCGGTCGGTTGTTTTTTCTTAGTGATTTTAAATAATGAACGTGGTGGAAACGAAATTTCAACTAATATTCGACGTCAATCTTAGTAGATAATGTAACGAATGATGTTAGCTATTTTGTGAGCAATTGAAAAGTGGGGAGTTCATATTTAGGTCCACGTAGATTTTAGACGATAGATCAGATAGATTTCTGACGAAAGAAATCTGTCCAGCTCTCAGCCGGCACTTTAATAATTTGACGATACCGACCGAAGGAAATTTCCCTGGTTGAGTTTACTCGGCGGCAGGAACCTTCGGGCATATCTGCTCGTTCGTTCAAAAGGTGACGGATCGTACACGCCCCCGCTCTACAAACGCACTCACAAGGTGTTTCTCTAAGAGGCAAACGCTCCTCATAGCACGGAAATAGATAATGACGCGTTCCGAAACATGTCAACGTCCTAATGGGGGTAAACCATTCGTAATTTACAAGATCAAGTACACTCGGCAGTATAGTATTGACAGCACCGTTATATTCCATCCCAGATTCTTGCCATCTGGCGAGAGCGACGCCATAAACTTTATTACGTAGCCCAACGCTTGTTATGCGGCCTTTTTAAATGCGTTTTCTGTAACAGATCTGGTAAGCTTACTTATTATTGACGCGCAAACCGAGCTGCCGACTTTATATGCTCCCGGATATCGAGCCATCATCCTTTCCCGGTCATCAAGAGTTATACCAATACTTACCTATGAATCATCATCAATATCTCTCTCTCTCTCTGCCAGGTAGCCATTGCACTTTACCTTAATACCAACATTACAGCGCGGCAGTACACTTCTAGCTCTATCGGTAGTACATCTGAGAGAGCGATCAAAGCAACTGTCGGACTGTGCGATATGTTCGGCTCATTGGCGATAAGAGTCGGGCGCTGTGCACTTAACAAGTTTAACATAGCGACCTTAGACACGCCTCAACCGTGCAAGATGTCTTTCAACTGGATCCAAATCCGAAAGTAAGCACTGACAGCACACACCGTGCGATCATTACCGAAACGCAGCTGACACACCGCCAGATACTCAGACCATCATTTTTCAACACAAGGGCTTCTATGATCTTGGCAAACTTCCATATAGACGCCCTTAATATTTGGACCAGTGGAAAGGAAGGAGAAGTTATTCACACGCAGAAGTCAGGTTTGTCCAATTTGGGATTCTCTAAAATAATCTAACAAATACACCGCCTTGCCGCGTCTGTACATTGATGCCTTCTTTGGTGTCTCGGCCTGGAGAAAAATAGCCTCAGCCGGTTGACGTGGCAGCGGAAGATAATTCTTCTTTAAGGCGTCGTCTTCTGTTTATCGGGGTCGCTTGGGTCTTGGCTTTTTAGCAATCCTTTTTCTTACGCCTTTCCTCCTAGCTAGCCTGTTTGGCTAAGGTCTCTGACACACCTGACAGTGAAAGGTCCCGGAATGCAGCCTTAACACAAGTCGGAAGCTTCTGAGATTTCGGTTTTTGCAGACGCTTTTAGCGGTGCTTTTTCCTTTGGCTTATCAAAAGGTTTATTCGGAACGAGTAGAGTTACGTTCTGGCTGTACCGATTCCACAGTAATATGTGGAGCCTTAACGCGTTCCGCCATCCTTGGTACTGGAGAACCCTCCTACGCGCTCTCCAAGGTCTGTAATCCTTCTTGCAAACTAGCTGTTAACCTGTACCTGCTCGCACAGCACAGCAATTATTAACTACAAACTTTCACTAATGGCATTAACGGTCGCCTTAAGAGTTTTCTTATGTCGAGTAAGACCAGCAACACCTTAGCTGTCGAGATACCTGAGAGAAGGATACAGAATCCGTAGTTAGTCGTGCACGCGATGGCAAGACGACACATTCAAAAATGGATGAACGATGCATGTGATCGAGGACAATTGAAAATGAACGTGAACGCTAATATCTAGCAGTGAATAAAAATAAGTTAATCGTTATATATATATATAAATTAGGATTTCCTGTAACAGTAACATAATCTGATTTTATCCTTATATGAACAAAGATACAAACAAAAAAAAATGTAAGAAGATAAAGTATATTCAAATTTCTAATAATTAATTAGACGTTCGTAAAATGAAATTTTTTAATATAAATCATAAATTTATTAGAAAAATTAATATCTCTACGTACGTACGATAAAACTGTACGCTTTAAATTTAATTTAAATAAAAATTTCTTTCGTATCGAGTTATACTTTTGTGATAATTATATTTTTATTGGTGTAATTTTTGCAATTAAACGAATTTGATGTATCTATAGGAATTTCGATCGATAATGCAAAATATTTTTTAGGAATTTACCTAACGAAAAATCTTGGGAGTTTCGGGAGGGAATCAGACTTGTGGACAAAGACAAATCTTGTGACTATAAGAAAGTGAATATTTTATAATTAAATTATTTATGTATATCTATAATCCGGTATTACTCTGTTGCGTATTGTTTATTATTATATTTTATATCTCCGTATTTGTGATATTTATTTATTTACTCGCTAAACAAAAGCAATTTTCCAAGTATGTCTTCCTCTCCCACCCTTCAGTCACGATGTCCATTATACGACATGTTAAATTTCAATAGTAGCAAAAAAATTTATTTTTTGATTGACATGAAATGTCTCGAGTTTAACATATATAATACATCGAAAATTACGTACATTTTGTGTCAACATTTTGGAATCTATGACTGAAAGCGTTGAGGAGAAATCAATCGTAGTCGGACATTCCGACGTAAGATTAAGAGGACAAATTTAATGAATTCTCTGAGAAATTTTTAACGTTCTTAATATCCGCAAACAGAAGAACTCCCACCGGTTAAAATTTTCCTTTTACGCCACGTTATTGTCTTAATTAACGAACCAAACCTTTTACACTTTCACGGTAGCTCCTCGTGTTATTATTCTATATAGAGTATTTCAGTGAGAAACTTATTTTCATTAATAATAACGTACGCGTGAGAAGGTTAAACGGTCGAATAAACAAACTTTAACAGGCGCAGTTAAAAACCCGGGTCTGATATAGTGCAGTACGATATTAACGCGCATAGCGTATCTATTGCCGCGGACGAAGTGTATAAAATACCAGATTAATGGTCTACTACGCTAGAAAATCTGTCCGCTATTCAGCTGAAGAGAGAATGCAAATTAGTTTTACTACCCTCTAAAATTCTACCACTTACCTTAAACCCGGAAACTACCGACCAATTAACAGTTGGCAAACACTTCCATCTGGACCAGCTACTGATCCCATTTTATTATTATTATTTTAAATAGATTTGTGGAAGTAGATATATATGTATATATATATATATACACACACATATTATATTACATATACATAATAATTTTCTAGAATAATACCGTTTAAGTTAATCATAGTAACGAATATTATAGCGCCGGGTTCTTAGCTTATATTATTGTCTCAAGCTGGATTTTCCCTTAAATCTATTAAAAATTTAATATTGTTCGTTCGTAAGAAAATGTCCTTCATAAAATAAGTCGACGATTACTTTAGAAAACGAGAACTCGCGAATTGCATTACGGACTTTGTTATGAATAACTTCTGAAAAGCACAACACAAAATGTTAAAACCTAATCTTAGAACACCAATAGAAATAATAGTTATGATACAAAACGTTAGAATATATTATTTAAGAGCTTACTGTATATATATATATATCCGTATAAAAAAAGTGTATAAGAATTTTTGAAATTTTGCCGAAGGTTGAAATTAAAGCTTTACTATTGTAGACGCTTATGCCACGACTAATTCAATGATCAGGATGTTCTAATGACAGCAGGGAAGACATTACTAATTTTCGAAGTCTGCAAACAAATAATGGAGAATGTATCACTTGGCCAGGAATGCAGAGTAGAAACTATTATTACCACGGTAAATAGAATACACGGTAGGGATCACGCGCAGGCTGCTTAGCAGCTATTACGTCATTGGTGTCCAGTCGAGCTCGACGATGTACAACGTAAACGCTACTTTCGGTTCCTTACTCTAGCTGTGATTATATTTACAATTTTACATTCCTCTCTTTTCGATATAATTAATTTATTTTAATTTTATAATAATTACATTATATCTATTAACGTTATTTAACGCAATTAGTATATCGCTGTTTTGTTTTTCAACTTGTTTAAACGCAATAATTTCGTTAAAAATTGTAGTATGAGTCAAGTTTCATTTAAATTTTTGGATATTTTAAATAATACCAAAAATATGATAAAAATTTATTTATATAAGCAAATATTTCATTAAATTTTCGTTATTGCAATTTTATCAATTTATTCCTTTTTTTCGTCCATCGTCGGTATTTTTTGTTCTTTTACTGGACTTCTTTTTGTTTAGCGTCTTAATTCTGATGAATGTTCGTGTTCTGACGAAACAGGAAATGGCGAATTCATCAATCCCGATGCTGCTGTATCTCAATTTTAAAATGTTGATCAATGTTTTCATTACCTCTGAATTTCTATTGATGTTATCACTGCCGTGGTAATTGCTAAAATCTTTTTCCATATTATATACTATGTCTGTCCACTGCTCGGTTGGATTCATTAACGCACCCCTCGATATTGTTGCCAGCCAGTCTGTTTGCTTAGGTGGATTTATTTTTGTTGGATGCCCGTACTCAAAAACAGTATCTAGTCCTTTTTTTTTTTTTTACACGATATGCTATGTAACCAGCTAGCATTTTTAACAGATCTTTGTTTTCACCTTCTACTTGGCCCGACTTTTCTTTATCATCCGATAATATTTCGATCACGCGAGTAAAGTCATTTTCTTCTTCGTGAAAATTTATATCTTTTTCTAATTCTTCGCATTCCGATGATTTACTTTCGCTACCTTTTTCAATTTCATTTATTACGTCGGCGCTTAATGTTACCAGCGCTTCATTCCACGAATTAGCAGTTTTTATTATCGAACCCGCATTTTTACTAAAAAGAAGGCACTTAATTCTTTGATTTACAGCAGTTGGCGAGGAATGATCATAAAATTTACCCAAGCCTCCAATCAAAGAAAAATAAGATTCAAGAATATCTTG
The DNA here is from genome assembly GCA_032883995.1 of Coronaproctus castanopsis. Taxonomy (NCBI): domain Eukaryota; kingdom Metazoa; phylum Arthropoda; class Insecta; order Hemiptera; family Monophlebidae; genus Coronaproctus; species Coronaproctus castanopsis. Next base: position 52,038,067 of record CM065052.1, read on the forward strand.
GTTGCATCTCGCCGACATTATGTAAGAATATCCTTCACAATATAATTCAGAGAACATCCGCTGAAGACTTCGAATAGAAACCTGAAAAGCAATTTGAAATGGTAACAAATTCGATCTACCGATTACCCTCATCGATGTGCACAAATTATACAATTTTTCCAATGTCTCATTCTGTTTCACTAAATTTTTACCAAATGCGTTTTTCATTTCATTAGTTGGATGAAAAGGAATTCTCGAATTCAGCACATCGAAACCGTCATTAATTGTTTTTAAGAATTTTACAACATGATCGTTGCCTGGAAGTGTATAACTAATAGCATCAGCTACTGTTCTTGAAAGTAACTCAGCTGCTATCCGGACTTTTTGTCTCTCGATCCCCGAAAGATGTAAATGATTTTGATTAATCTTATAAGCAAATTTAAGATCTCCTTGTTTCTGTAATTCAATTAATTTTAGAAAAATGTCTTTAGTTACAATTTCACCGCTAGATAATTTGTATCCTTGATCAAGAAGATGATTTCTCAATAGTTTCAACGCATAAGGAACATCGTAAAAAGCCCAGATCTTATGATTTTCACAAAGCGGATGCGTAATATTTGTTTTAACATTATTAACACCAAGGTCTGCCATAAGTTTCCTATTTGATGGGCCCATGTCACATACAAACGCACGAAATTTGAATCCTGTAGATTCTATCATTCTAATGACTTCAAAAAATAAATTTTTATCCACTGCACAGTCAAAGATATAATATATGGGTTGTTTCCATTTTCCAACGAGGCTACGAATAATCATAACCTGCACGTAAGAATGAGGACCGCGGATTATATCCGAAATGCTGTCGTAACATATATCAGATTGAACTTTCATTTCATCGAATGAAAGTACAACATCTGTAAATACTCTTGCATGTGATGTCAAAATATTCAAACTTAAATTTATAAAACCCGGGGCAACTACAAATTCGCTCAAACGACGTTTTATAGTCACTTCACTTGGAATGGGATACTTATAGGCTTTTTTACGAAGTTGAAAGATTTTTTTGAAATACACCTTAACGATATTGCCTTCGATATGTCGTCAGAAGACCAGCTGGAACATTTTCCACTAACGATTACTTGTTGTTGAGACTTCGAGAAAGTTCCTTCAACGCTTTTAGCCGAACTTTTAAACTCGTAATTTCAGCCTTCGCTGTCTCCAAATCCTTTAAAAGGCTTTCATTAGTTTGTTTTAAGGAATTATTTTCTAACTGTAATTTAATAAATTTATTATTATCACTAATATCAGAGTTATTGGATGAACAAATTTCATTATTTGTTAAACCTATGTCTTTAGCGTTGCTTCCTAACAAAGAATTTACAACTTTTTTAGACTCACGTTTGTTATACATTTCACTTCGTTCATTTTGAATATCTGACTCGCATTCAATTAATGTTGGTATTCGCAAATGAGGAATCGAATCCTTTTTTAAATTTTCTTTGGTTTATACCCAAGCAATTCTGATCTCAAATCATGTTCAAAATCATTTTCATTAAAGTGACAAGAACAAACGCGGGCAGTTTCAATATTAAAGTCATCAGCTCTTTTGCTCATATGTAACCACTGTTTCTGTACAGCTTTATCTTTGGGAAACCGACGAAAACTGATTCCTAATTTATGAGCGTTTCTGCCATGATTAGAAAACCCAGCGATGACACAACAAGGCATAATAAAAATATTAATAATAATAATATAGTATCAAAACGATCTAACCATTTCTATGTTGATGACGTAATATATGTATAAAAATTGATAACATAGGCAGTATTAAACGAAAAAAACTACATAAATTGCGTAAGTTAATTTGTTGACCGTAATAAAAAATAAATAAAAAAATAGTCGAACAAGCGGCGACAGAAGCACGAAATAATACGGAAGAACACGCGAAACAACGGAACGACTACTACACTACAGTCGACTCTCTGAACTAGTGGGCACCGGTGACGTCAAAATTTCGTTTGACTACTGCGCAACTAGTTCGTGATACCTACCGTGTATTCTATTTACCGTGATTATTACAACAATTGGGGCATGCTGCATAATCGCCTTATCAGCATCTCGATCATTCGTTGAAAAATACGACGCATAATACCCATGAGTACATATATATATATATATATATATATATATATATATATATATATATATATATATATGTGTGTGTATATATATATATGTATATATATATATGTATATATATGTATGTATATATATATATGTATGTATATATATATGTATGTATATATATATGTATGTATATATATATGTATGTATATATATATTTGTCAGTTATTTTTTACTGCTTCATCAATATACTTCTCGGGACAATTTTGCCTTTTAGGCGTATTAAAAAAAAAATCATAAACTGATTTGACAGTTCCAACCGTGTTTTTAATTGAACCAAGTTCACTTGCCGCAGATAAAGCCAAATTTAAACAATGATTAGAACAATGAACATAAATCGCGGAATTTATTTATTTTTTTAATTATAGCACGAACGTCATTAAATTTATCACTCATGGCGGCAGCTCCGTCATATCCTTACTCTCTCATATATTCGGTTTCTATTCCCATTTTATTTAGCACGTTTAAAATGACGTTCGCCATGTGTATGCCAAGTTGTACTGTTCAAAAGTACGAATTCCAAAAAACTTTCCACAATTTCCACGTTTTCCATGATCAACATAATGAATGCACGAAGAAAATTGCTCAATTTTACTGACATTAGTAGTTCCGTCTGCTAATATAGAAAAATATTTCGATTTGCGAACTTGACAAGTAATCTTTTTTAAAATCAGCTTATCACAAGTGATTACAATTTCATTTTGAATGTCAGAACTACTATATGTAGCATTTTTCACACATTATTCACGAATGCTACGTAGTTCGATTTTTTCCGCAATGCTTAATCCAAATCGTAAAATAGCTATGAAATTTCCTTCACTTTTTCCGGAATCGCCAAGAACTAAAGAACTCAATCTTTCCTTACGTCTCCTTATTGGTGTTCATTGCCTACCGCAAAGCATAACACACTTTATCACGGAAAAAATTTGGTTTTCTTCTATTCTAGCGCGTTTGACTGTGTATCTCCTAAAGCTACTACTAAAACTGTTTTATTTTCTTTGATCAGTTGTAAATTTTCAAAATCTTCAACGCAGTTTTTATGATAGATATTCTTTTCATGATTTTTACAAATTTCAATGACATCATTGCAATTTTGAAGTTCTTTAATGCATAAAATACCTAATTTTTGATCACCTACAAGTAAAATAAAAATGTTAAAAAAAACACGATAATTAAATAATACGTATTTTTGGTTTACCCTTCCCCGCTCCTTTGCCGAAAAAAGGCTTATCGTGATCGTGATATATATATATATATATATATATATATATATATATAAAATCATAATATTATACGTAATAACAATAATGGAACTTTCAAGTGTTGCCGAGAAACGTCTACTGTTACAAATGGGTGCAAAGATTATTTGTTAATCTTTCAGTCAAAATGTACCTTTACGTGATCTTTCAATGCGAAGAAAGTTGTTTTTTTCCTAATTAGAGATATTTGATCGATATGAAATATTTAAATTCCGAAAATATTTATACAAAAGAGTTTAAAATTATCTGGATTCATCTGATACTTTACGTTTTCACTTTTCAGGTCATCTTCAACCTATCCCAAACAAGTAAGTATCCGTCAAAATAGGTATGCTGTACAGAAGTCATTAATTACTAAAAAATGATATTTAATTGAAATGAAATTACGTACGTTGGACTACTTGACTTGACTTCTTTAACGTGCTGTGTACTGCTACAGAGTCGCAGGAACGGTTCATACTACAGCTGATTGAATAAGCCGATTTCGTACAGGTATCCTAGCACGGAACCAACTTTGCCCGGTGTTAATGTTTCTTTAATGCTCGACGGAAACTCGAATTTAACACGTTGGTTGTTATACTTGGCACAAAGGATGTGCTCAACAATTATTGGCTCACCATTACAAGAGCAGTGTGGAACATTTTCTCTTCTTATCAGATGATCGTGCTTTAAAAATGTTTGTCCGTGACGCCTTAAAGTCAACGGTACTTTACTTAAGGAGTGTTTAATACCGTATCGAAAATCGCTAATGTCCGATCGAACGAATTACGTACGTATTGATCGCTGAATTATATAAATAGCATGAAGTTTTTATTTGAATCGGTAGAGTCATTAGACAATATCGTACAATCTAATATCCGAATAATATCGAAAAAAATGTTCGGATAATTTAAATCGTGTTGTTTACACTTCTTCCGACCAGTATGAAAAACTGGAAATTGAATAGTATTATTAACGGATGATTCGTAGGCGATAGAATTATATCGATTTCCCCACAATTAAATAAGGCGAAAAATGAATAGAGTCAGATGGAAACATACGAAGTAGATGTATGCGATCTAAATGTAGAAGAGTTACACAGTTCCTGTTTCATACGCGAAAAAGCAACGTGCAATAGCTAAGAAGCAAAAAGGAGGAGCAAAAAGGAGGTATAACCGTTACAGGAAACAGGACACTCTTCAATAGTACGTATATATAAGCTTTTATGGTCCTTTCTTTGAACATGGCGCCGAATAATTTTCCTAAATGTTATGTCATCTCATATAAGAGGTTACACCATTATTGTCAGCTGGAAGACGTTATGAGGTGAAAAAGGATATAGAACCACTTCCGCGTGTATATATATATACACATATATATTTGTTTATTTCTACACGGTTGAGAGAGGGGATGTATTGACCGAAGAGGCCTTTAATTCTTCTCATTCCCACGAGGGTCCTTTTCAATATCCTGTCTTATACCGATCGTCGCGAATACTATCACCGAGAATAGCTTTGACAAAATTTTCATTTCAAATAAATACGTTGAACCTTCGATTCTGTTACGCTACATCCTTGTTATATATATATATATATATATAAAATAGATAGATAGACACAATAGTCAGCCAACTTTCTATACGTTCATGTCCGTTTTATTCAATAGTATCCCAAAATTATACCGAGAAAAGGTCTTCTCGTTGGCCACTACGTCATGTCAAATATCTGGACAAGTTTCTCTAAGGAAATATTTTCTGCTCAACGTATACAGCGAACAATCGAATAATAATAATATAATAACTATAATAACAACTGCAATAACAATAATAATAGCAGAGCTGGTAACCAAACGAAAATTGATGAAGGTCTATACGTCGGTCTATAAGAAACAAATTGACTGTTCTACTAGAAAAGAAAATTTAATACAATTCGATAGTTTAAACGTCTTTCAAAAGGTTAAAAAAAATTGACAGCCATTTTGCGAACGAGGTTTGTTTATCTCGTTGAACTATTTTCGTTAAGATAACAAACAGCTATCTTCAAAATTCTTCAAAATTCTTCAAAAAATTTGTCAAAATTCATCGAAATTCTTTGAAAACGTCTAGTATAGAGTTTTCTCGTTTGAAAGGTCGTTTTTTCCCCTGCGCCTAATACCAGTTTAAGACGGGAATCTCATTCCTCTTTCTTCGTCACTCTTCGTCTAACTCCCATAAGCGAGATTCGGATTTATAACGGAATCATACATCGCACAAGATATTACTACTATCAACGGCAAGGCTTGAATTTTGATAGTGCAGACATTATAGATTAAATTTTATCATTCGTTGTTCCTAGACACAGACTAAAATGTACAAACACCTTAAAGTGGCCAATAATTTCACGGCCCTCTGCATAGATATTTTCAGAAACTAGCTCGATGATGTATAATTATTATATTGATCTCGTGTAAAAAATCTAAAAAATATTATTACCAAACACAAACACAGATACTTGTAAATCATTCATTTATAATTTTCCTTCCCCAAACTACCAACATTTATTATGGAATGTTATTACGGAATGCCGGTGGATATTCAATTACACATGTCATACTTCCTATAAAATCATATTACCTCGCCGAAATAAAAATTTTATGAAACAATTTAATAAATTACAACGGACCTTCATATGATCTGATAACTGGAATAATGTTAAAACACGTACCGAAAATAGTGATAGCTACTACTTATATTTTCATTTATCTCGATAATCCGTACGAGTCATTTTCGTTCGCAGTGGAAACTAGCACAGGTGGTAATGATTCCCAAACCAGGAAAGGCCATTAGTGAAATACCCTCCTGTTGACCCATCAGCTTATTGCCGACGTCATAAAAATTTTTCGATTTAACAAGACTTAGCCTAAATTTTGAACAGCTCAATAATTATTATTGATTATCAATTTTGCTTATGAAAAATCTGAATTTCATACTTATAATTCTGGATTAGCTGAAATTAAAATAAATCAACAAGAATATCAACCTCTAAAAACGCTAATAAGGGAAAAACGTAGAGAAGCCAAAAAATAATGGCTCAAAGATAAATGCGATGAAATTGAAAAGTTACGCATAAATTTCATAACTTTAGCATGCATAAAAAAATTAAAGAAGTAGGATAAAAGGATTAATACAAACGCGATGAATAACGAAAAAAGGCGAAATGGTATAGTAGAAGAGGAAGATGTAAAAAACGAATGGACAAATTATGTAAAAAAAAACTCTTCAAAGACAAAAAGAGATACATTATCAATACTGGAAATGATGCAAGTCCGACATTACCAATATTAACATCGGAAGTAGTACAAGCTATAAAATCAGTGCATTTTAGGAAAATTTCAGGACCTGACAGGGAAATTATAAAATTGATTGAGGAAAAAAATATAGATATAATAGTCAAGTTATTTAACGATATTTATGAAATAAGAGAAATAGTACAATACATAATCGAATAAATAAGAAATACGAAGAATGAATGTCGGACACACAGTTTTTATTCTAGAAAACAACTGGAACGAGAGAAGCTCTAGTGAGCATTATAACCTTGATAAAAAGATCATTGGAGCAGAACAGAGATATAATAGTATGTTTCCTAGACTTACAGAAATCATTTGATACAGTAAAGCATAATAAATTAATAAAATGTCTACAAAAAATTGGAATAGACCAACAAGAGATAAATATAATCAAACAGATATATTGGGAACAGACAACGGCTTTAAAAACAGAATACGGTCTTACAAATTCCAATTAATAAAGGTGTAAGATGAGGATGTGGTATGTCACCATTACTGTTTAATTTATACGCAGAAAACTACATAGCGGAAATATTACAAGAATCCAAGGAGGGCATAAAAGTAAATGAAAAGGTAGTAAATAATATTCGATATACAGACGACGTGACGATAGTAGCAAACACGGCACAAGTTATACAAAAATTATATCCGCGCGATGAAATACCAAGAAGACATGCACAATAATGACAGTGGACGGGGAAACAATAGAAGTGGCCAAATCGTTTAAATATCTCGGTTGCTGGTTAAATGTTGAAATGAGCCCCCATAAAAAAATCAGAATAAGAATCGAACAGGCAAGATCAGTATTCATCCAAATGAGATCTCTGTTCAGCAACAAACATCTAAGTGTGAAATTAAGATATAGAATGGTTAAGTGTTATGTATATTCGGTTTTATTATACGTTGTGGCGGCGTGAACGTTCAAAAACGCAACGATGAAAAATCTAGAAGCATTTGAAATGTGTACTTTCAGGAGAATGCTGAAGATATCATGGGCTGACCGTATATTATCGAATAGCAAAGTTATAGAAAGAACAGGGCAAACTAAAGAGCTATTAACCATCATCGAGAAAAAGAAATTAGCGCATTTAGGCCACATTATTAGGCACGATAGGTATCAGTCGATGCAGTTAATTATACAAAGCCAACTAGAAGGACGTAAACGAAATGGACGCAGAAGAATGTCGTGGATGAAAAATTTGTAAACTTGGACGGGCTGGTCAACCAATGAACTAATAGATTCGGCCAGAAACAGGAACAGTTTTGCACTCATTGTAGCCAACCTTTGTTAACGAAGTCGGCATTATGAAGAAGAAGAATTCTGGATTGTTTCAAGGATAAGTCCAAACGTCTCTTCTGTATCTAATTTACTATCATGATATATCAGTACAAAAATATGCGAAAGTAGTCGTGTATGCCACGGTACATCATTATTTTCTAATGATGTAGATTCCGTTGTGGCGTCAGTCAGAGAAGTTGTAGTCTGGCTTAGATGCTATCCAAGGTTGGGCACACAAGTGGAAGTATAAAACAAACAAATAATACATAGTCAGTAAATGTTATTTTCACAACCAGACGAGGTAGTTGTATAGTTTACACATGTTATTAATATCGAGAATTGGATTGAACACTGTTACACCCGTTCCTCGAGTTGACTTGGATCCATCTGTATACATAAAGTTGGTTAGTGGAAACCATTTGCGAATAGTGTTGAACAGGCTGTAGTTTTCAGGCAAAAAGTATGAATTCTGTTTGTCGAAATCCTGCGGCCCCGTATATTCCAGTTAATCTTTTTCAATAAAGGTTTCTATATTCTAAAAAAATAATATCATTCATCACTTCTTCTGTCCAATACAGTTAAACTGGGTCGTATTTTGAACAAAAGTCAATCGAATAATTTGTCGAATTTGTAAGAAATCAATCTACCTTCCGAATAATTCCAGATTGAATTTTAATACTTTTCAAAATGGTTATTTGCCATTTCATAGACACTGGATTTAAACGCGTTTTACACACTTGCATATACACACACACGCATATATATATATATATATATATATATATATATATATATATATATATGAATGTAATCGCATCAGTCATAATGCACTATACCTGGAGCAAAATATGAAACCGAATAAGACCAATAGACTTTAAGGTACCGTATCGCATAACCTTACCATTATTTCTTGTAACAACAGCATTTCATGTCCCATATATAGAGGTATAAAATATATGAATATATATATATATATATATATATATATATATATATATATATATATATATAAATAAAAAACCCTATCTATCAACATCCGACTGACTTGGTATTTTTCCAAAACTATATACTGCGGTAGATTTACTTCTAGCGTGGTTCGTTCCGGAAATCTCCATCAATTTAGCGAACTCGCTGAAATGTAAAAATCGCGTTAGTGGTAAAATTTTGCTTCATTCCTGGCGGCCAACCCTAAGTACGGTCTCTCGTTTAACGGCCGAATTTTTTCATCTTCCGGCGTTAGTAGTATTTTTTTTTTCAACTCTATTCATCATTCAACTCTCATCCGTGACGCGATATACCGAGCTGAAGATATTTACGGGGACAATTTTAACCCCCTTCTTCCAGAAATAGAGAAAGAAAGAGATTTCCCCGGTGAATCGGGTAATAAATTTCATTTGAAAATGACGAACGAATAGGATAATCGATTTTACAGGTGATCTGTCTAAAAATTGCGAACGTCATTTAAAGGAAAATGTTCGTCGTGAAGTTTTCAAAGATAAATCGTATTTCCTATTGCGCATTGTTTTCTCGTACTAATTACGCTACAGTGCAGGCGGGTGCGCTTGTAATGTTTAACAAAGTAACTTGCCACTCACTGAAACCATTTTTACTAATGGATTTTCAACAGCCATTACACCAGTCGAAAGTCAGAATAAAGGGGAAAAATACTCTGCTTTTGTACATACGGTTTCCCAGTAAGCCATATGGTTTCAATTATACCAGAACTTTCCGAGGGATTATATATCAACTTTATTTCGACTACGTACTGGGCATAATCTAGGTCACATCTTGCTAAATTAGCCATAATTTCGGATGGTACATGTGACACGTGCCATGTTGACGAATGTGTTGAGCATCAAATTTGGGTTTGTACGAAATTTCTAAACCATAGGGATGAGCTGTTCTCTAGTATGTTACAAAAATGGAACACATTACCTGCGAGTATCGGGTTAATTGTTTCCGACCCATTGCCATCTGTTACAATTAGTTTATATAAATTTATCAAAAATTTAAAATACACTAATTAGGTAAAGGTTTCAACTGGCCAAATGGCGCAAGCTGGGCCAAAAAAAAAAATCTACGTAAATGAGTTACAGAATTATGGAAAACTTTATGTCGCGAGCTGAGATCGAACCTCGACCATGCCATCGCAACAACATAACATATATATATATATATATATATGTATAGCCAGAAGGAAAGATGAATAGATGGACAAAACAAGTGTTGGTGTGATGGCCGCTTGATAAGAGAAGGGACATTGACAAAAATTTTATCTCACCGGTATCGTTTCGATTTATATCGAATGTCCCAAAATAGTTTTTAATCGATATTCTTATTAAGGAAATATTCCGGTATAAACGATATTGTTCTCAGTGTAGAGTTTTGTCTTCGTCAAAATTTTTGTATACGGCTCATCGAATATTCAGAGTAGCCGATTTTGTGATACGTAATTTTAATCGTAATGGGCACACTGTTATCCTAAGTTTAACCGCTGCTAAATTATTACACGGCACGCGTGCATACAAAATCATTAAATATATGTTTTTGGCAGCAAAATTAACTTGACTAAACATGTGTTTATGCGCAATAAATAAAATAAGAAACAATATAATTAACAATAGAGTAGAAGTAATAAATTCCAACATTACGCAACTCGGCCTAAATTTAAATATTCATTCCCCCGGAATCGTAATTACCTATTAACGAGAAAAATTCATGATCGCGGACACGGCGATCATTTCTAAAATTTACGCGATATATTAAAAATATATTCTTTAACACGAGCTAATTTTACTATATTATGCATTTAGTACGCTCCTAAGACACCTGTTCTGAATGAGCCGTAATTTATGATAACTGGCGTTCGATATCGAACACTGAACAGAACAAGCGTTAAATAATTAGTGTTTTGCGAATAATAAATTTATTGCGCCTATTAACGAATGATTGTATATATTAAATATATGTGGTCGAACAAATGGATTTATTAGTGTCCTTTTTTTCGCGAGTATATAAAGCTTTTGGAGTTTTTCTCGGTCCGTATAAGGTTTGTCAAAGAAATCTTCGTTCGTATTATATTATTTTCTGATGTTATTAAAATGTTTGCATATTTTAAAGGCGTGTTCAGGCGTATCTTTTGCTTCTTTACATTCGCCGCAAATGCTGTATTCGATAAAATTGCCGCCTGTAAAATACTGTGTTAGGAAAAAGTTATTTCTGAAGTTTTTAGTCTTTTATCTCGCTTCAATAACAGCCAATAGACCCTCCGTGCTTCTTACGGGTAGTATCTTCTTTATATTGTTCTTGTCCGATATCTGTTCTATCTTTTTTTAATTTGTGTTATTATACTGTTCGGTAATTTCTTGTTCGGGGTGCATTAATTCTGTTCTTAATTTTTAGTTTTTTAATTATATCGACTTGTTTCAAATGTAGATCTACCGGGGTTATTCCGCCTATTACGAGTGCAGAATTATAAGAAACTAATATATATTAGAATTAATCTTTGTGAGGATATTAATTGACATTAGCTTTTTTCAAATCATTATAGTATGTAAATTAAGGATTAAAATATTCTTACACATTTACAAGAAATGGCTCTAACGACATAGATGAAATTTTGTACGTATATATCTTATATACGAAATAAGTGAAGAGGACCTGAAGGGAAATCACGCATTTTTGGAATTTTATCCCGAGTACACAACCCACAAAATTTTTGAAATTTCTTTTGATACTTATCTAAATGCACGTAGAAAATTTCAACTCAATCGCGTTAACCGTTCCAACGTTTTTATTTTATTTTTTTTATTGTTTTTTTTATTACATACGTATTAGTAAATGCTTGCAGTTATTAATTACTGTTTATATTACTTCGACGTACTCGCATCTTAGTTATTACATTTTTTAAAGCTTGTTTTTAGGAACGTTTTAGGTGCGTTCTCAACTCTCGTATCTGATGGTAAAGAGGCGATAATGTTTTTGTGCATGTGTTAAATCAAACTGCTCCAGTTTAAATTTCTACAAGGCTCGCAAATTTATATCGAATAATCGATTACACTAGCTCCATTATGTTTTTGGACATTTCTGTTTTTGATTATTAAGCCATTGCTGTAGATAAGTTCATTAAATGCGATCTTTATTATTCGGAATATGTTTTTCAAAACGTGGTAGGCGTATATTAAAGTCGCCCAACCAAAGCAGCTTTGTAGTCTATTAATTTAATAGACTTTGTCTTGTTATTTGGCGAGATATAATATGAAATTAAAAGGTATTGTTGAAAAGTTACCGCAATGGTGTATTATTTTCACAATAAAGTAAGTTGTGCGCTAAATTATTTTTAAGTATAAGCATTATTCTATTGTTGAGATAAGATGTATAATTTTGCTTGATAAAAATTTTTGTTTCATAATAGTAAGGTTCGGCAATTAATTCGTAGGTTGTAATTTTTATTGTGAAACTCTCTGAGGAATATTGGCCGGCGTGATTATTATCGACATTTAGATAGGTTAGTTTAGTTACCAAAGTCTGTATTAAATTTGATATTTTCAATAATTTCGATATATAACGGGCAATTTCTGCTGAATATTGCATTTAGACAATATATCTTTATTATTTAAATTATCGACTAGATTATTTTTATTAGAGTTACTTGTAATTGTAATCCGGTCTTTGATTTCTTCCCCCACATATTGTAACTTTGATTTTTATACGATCGTATTAATTGTTTTTAAATCCTCTCTAATGTGAAACATTATTTCTGAGTATCAGATTCCGAAAATAAAGATATAAACGAAATGTTAAATTGTTTATTTATTATTGAAATAATTGTTTAAGAAACACTTATGATTAAAAATAAGAGAAACTCGGAGATTAATACGGATCAATTTAAAACTATGTGTAAACGATTTGAATCTGTAAGAAGATAGAACGTTAAATGTCGTCGCAGATGTTACAAAAACGAAAAGTTTTCCATGCGAAGAAACGGAAAATTTATTCGACAGTCAACGCGTATTGCAGAAATCTGCCGAGACGATGTATTCAAACTCGGAACGTAACATCTGCGTATCAGACATGAGCAATAGTCGCCTGAAGCGACGTCTATTTTGATCGCTACAAAATATAAAAATATAATTTAGAAAAAATAAAAAATCTAGATGCAAATAATTTTTCCAAAAAAGAAAAAGAAATACGCGAACTGTCGACGAAAAGAGAAATTTTCATATAGGAGATAATAAAAATTAAAATATATGCTTTTAAATAGAGAAAAATAAACTAGTACAGAAGGAAAAACTTTTTAAACTGAGGGGGATGAAATTCTTTCGGATTTCGTCGGAGTGGACACCTAATTAAAGAAAGAATAAAGCAAGTCAAGAAGAAGTGGCCTTTGAAAATATCCATTGTAACATATTAAACAAGACTACTTACTTACGAGACGGATGTTCTACTCTTCTATCCATCTATCGTCATAACCGCCCGAAATTCTAATTTTTGAAGACGGTGAACAAAAAGAGAAAAAAGTTCAATTACTTCTCAGATGTTTTTAAACATTAATGGCATTAGAGAACGTAACACGTTCATGAATTAAAATGAAAGGTAAATAAAGGAAAAATATTTACCGAAATTAATATATATATATATATATATATATATATATATATATATATATATATATATATATATATATATATATATATATATATATATATATATATATACTATTAGACGATATTATTAATAAAACATCTAAAGAAAGATCAAACTAAATCTGTGCCCATAATAGTAATGGATAGCTTACAATACACGCTAGAAGTAAGGGCAATTTCCAATAATTCGCGAAAACTGAAGATTACATTTAAATTGAATAAAACTGAGCTGAAGAACTTTTATTACAAAGTTAAAATAAATAAATAAAAAAAATAAAAATAAAAAAATTAAATGACATTTAAAAAAAAAAACTCACACGACCACATGGAATAAATAATGTAAAAATAAATTCCGTAATGAGCAAACGAATTAGATGATAAATTAATATTGATTATAGCGCCTGTAATCGATGAGGAGCTGTTTATTTATCACATTTGACTATGCAAACCATGGCTAGTGGTTGAAATTTATAGCTGTTCCGATTCGTAAGACAAGGATGTTTGTTATCGCCATATCTTTTTAATGTTTATCTAAAATTAATAGTTAAGCAAGCATTTGAAAGCATAAACTTCGGAATAAACACAGGAGGAGGGATGCTCGTAGAAACTAAAGATGATACGGCGTGTAAATAAAGTAGGGAAGGTACTAGGTACGGTATGCGAAAAAAACAAAATCAATGATGATCAGAATGAAATCGCGCCCGTGCAGTATAAAAACTAATGGAGAAATAATTAAACAAGTCTCCATTAAATACCTCGTTCACATTGCGACGCTGAACTTAATTCAAGAATTGGGCTAGAAAAAATATGCGTTTCAAGAAAAACGAGAGATATTACGACAAAAGTCAATATCGTTGTAGGATCCGAAAAAGAATATTAAAGATGTACAGATGGTATACATAGTAGTGCCAAAAACCTGGACATTAAATAAAGTGAATGTAAATAAGTTACGAGATGGAAGATAGAATGGATAAGCTGGTTAGAAAAAATTCAATATTAACGAGTAGTACGACAAAGTGAAGAGAAAAGATCGTCATTAAATCGGATAAGGAAAACATTATATCGTGTATTTCGACATGGCAGATTACTTCGAAATGTAAAATCCCAGAAAAAATTATCAACCGCGAAAGACCCAGGAATACATTTATAATAAATATGTTCCAAGACGCCGGATTAAAGAACTACGCTGTGAATTAAATTGCGCTGCGAAAAATCTGAAAAAATGGAATGGTACTACCATTGCACCGTTATTTCCTTGACACACCTAACGCAACAAAACGTGGTTTGATAAGTAGGTGTTGATATATATATATATATATATATATATATATATATATATATATATATATATATATATACACATCATTGTTGCATTATTCGTTGCCGAAAGTATAACTAGCTATTTTACGTTTATTTTTAAGTACAAAATAAGCTAGCATTCAAGTCACTATTTATATGCGACGCAGATGAGCGCATATGATGTACAGAGTGGGATGCCACTGCCTTCTCCGTGATAATTAAAAATTAAATAATGATGAAAACTGTCTATGTTGCGTGTTGGTTTCGAAACCACGACTATCGAGTTGACAGTTGAGCACTCTAGCAACTACGCAAATATATATATATTCATGTGTATTATTTGTATACGTATATATATATATATATATATATATATATATATATATATGTCATTTCCGCTCGCTCGCTCGTTTTGCGGGTTAACTTCCCATATATACCCGTCAATAGAAGTTTCACTTCAATAATACACGAGCGCACGCACACACACATATATATATATATAAATGTTCTATGTAGCCAACAATAAATATATAAAAATACACAACATACAAGTACACATACATAAACATATACTATAAATAATATGCTCATGAGATAGCATTGTTTTGTGGAGGTGAAAATATGCAAAGAGATTAAACTAAAAATTATATATATATATATATATATATATATATATATATATATATATATATATATATATATATACAAATACAAATACAAAAGCCTTTATTTCCATTATTTATAACATACCCATGTATAGTATTCTATATATTATAACCTTAATACTTATATAATAAATATTATGTGGTACTCTATATTTAAAACAGGAAATTTGAGCCCGATGTCGAGCATTGGCCTCCTCTAATCAAACATCCACATATTTCTTCCCCAATTGATTCCATTCCAGACGATTTTGAGTTTTACGCATCCAATATTTTCCTGCGTATTTGACGATATCTTTGCTCCATCTTGTTTTTGGTCTCTTCCGCGGCCTTCTCTTGTCTAATGGTAACCATTCCGTGCTTCTCCTGGCCCATCTGTTCGGTTTCAACCGCATGACATGTCCAGCCCAATTCCACTTCATTTCACGTATTATTTGTAGAGCGTCCTCCATCTTCGATCTGGATCTTAATATTTTGTTACTTATCTTATGCAACCTAATTACCCCAACCATTTTTCTTTCCATTGCTCTTTGAGTTTTTTTTTCCACAATTTACTCGACAATGACCATGTTTGAGCGCCATAAGTAATGGAAGGGAGTTGTGTTTTTTTAATACGATCTAACTTAAGTTCAAATATTTCTTTTAATGACCAACATTTTTTCCAACCTAACGTTATTCTTCGGTTTACCTGTTTTTCCGTTCAATCTGTGAAGGAAACTAATTGTCCTAGATATATAACATCATCTGCCCATTGTAACGCCTTTCCGTTAATTTTAATTTCTATTTTATCTCCGTTTGTAATTAAACTCGTTTTTTCAAAGTTTATTTCGAGACCTTTTATTTTTGAATTAGTTTCTAGTTCCATTAACATGCTTTTTAATTGGTTTGCATGAGATTAAAGTTACATCATCTGCAAATCGTAGATTCGATATAAAGGTTCCGTTAATTTTTATACCCTTTTTTCCCATTTTCACCTTCTTTATCTAGAATAATCTTTCCATATCCATTATATTTGGATTGTATATTTTGTTTTTATAGAGCCTGATACAAACCCTCGTGATAAACTGAATAAAATGCCTTCCGAAAATCTACAAATGCTAGGTAAATTTTTATGTTGTATTCGTCTGCCTTTTCTATCAGCTGATTTACTGTATGTAGATTGTCTATAGTTGAAAAACCAGATCTGAAACCTGCTTGTTCTGGTTGTTTTTGGTCATCCAATAGTTTATATAGCCTTGCGTAGATTATTTTTGTGGATATCTTGTACAACGATTGCAACAGGCTTATTGGTCTATAATTTTTTATGTCTTCCTTTTTACCATTTTATATTATTTCCGTTGAAAACCATTGCCTGGGTACTATTTTTTCACTTAATATTAAATTAAACAAATACGTTATTTCTCTAGCTAGAACGCTTTTTCCTTGAGTTAGTATTTCGTTTATGATTCCACCACTTTCTGGTGTTTTTTCTTTTCCCAAATGGTTAAATGCATTTTCTATTTCCGCTACCAAGAAACATGGAACGTCCATTTCCGTGCTTCCTATGGATATTGTGTAATTCGTATGTCTTCTATCTTCATATAATTTTTTATAATACTCTGTTGCGATTTTAATAATACTTTGACGATCATGTTCAATGTTTCCATTACTACCTCTCATTGCTGTAACTAACTTTCTGCCTCTTGTCAGCATTTTTTTTTTTATTTTTCTGATGGAGTTAGTGTTCTCGAATATGTTTTTTATCATTGTTTCGTTCCTTGCGTATATAATATTTCTAATTTTTGAACGTATTAACTTACAAATTACATTATATTCAATTTTTTCTTTTAATGTCTTGTTCTTTTTAAATTTGAATTTTTCTCGTTTTTGTATATATTTTCTTAGGTGATAAGGAAATTTTTAAGGTTTTTTATTCTCGGTCCGGGATTATGGAATTGCTTCCTTAATACATTCTACAAGTTTGTTGTAGTATTGTTGTACTTCATCTACGCCGCATTTCTCGATGTTATGTTCTATACGTTCCTTTAGCTTTTTGTTAAATTGCTCGTTCCATTTGCGGTCCATTCTTCTTATCCATTGGTTTCGGATTGTTCTTTTCCTTGTAGATTTTTTAAGTAATGAATTTATTATAATTAATTTATGGTCTGAGTGAAATTCTATATTTGAATTGTTCATGTTTTGAATGTGTTTGATATCCTTTACTAGGGCGAAATCTATTTCATTCTTATATTCGCTATTTGGAGAAATCCAAGTCCATTTTTTGCCTGCTCTTTTTTTAAAAAAAGAGTTCAGAATTTTCATATTTTGATTCTGGCAAAATTCTATCAATTTCCATCCTCTTGCATTGCGTGTTCCATAGCTGTATGGACCTAGTATTTTTTCTTCTCCATATTGCCTCTTCCCGATTTTGCTATTGAAATCTCCCATGATTAATAGTTTATTTAGCTTGTTGTGTTTTATACTTCGTGTTGTGTCATCAAGTAAATCATAAAATTAATCACATTTATTTTCTGTTGAATCCGACGTTGGTGCATTGTCAAATAATTTCAGCCTTAGAACTGCTATTCTTTCCGAAACTCCTTTTACGCTAATTACGTTGTCTTTTGAGCCTTTTGCTATTATAAAACCCACTCCTCTTTGTCCTTTCGTTTCTCCTTTGTAGTGAAATAACGATCCATTTTTTCTTTCTATAACTTCTTCCCCGAGTCTTCTTACTTCGGCTATTCCTAAAATATCTATCTGGAAATGCTGCATTGCTTGTATTAATCTTTCTTTCGTTTTTAATGATTTTAGATTTAGTGTGCCTATGGTCAGCATCCTGTTAACTGTGTTAGGATATTATTATTAGTAGTATTGATTGGAAGGTGGTGGCCTTTATTGTCCTCGGTGGCCAACCTTTCTGGGCAATGATAATATATATAGATAGATAGATAAAAGTTGAATATATTGGAGAGTAGTGATTTTATTAATTAATTATAAACAAACAAAAAATATAACACAGTCACTAAAAGTTTTTTAATCACGAAGTTTTTCGACAGTTACGTCATTTTCAAGCGCGAACAAAAATTTAAAAAAGATGTAATAATTTTTGTTCACGCTTGAAAATGACGTAACTGTCGAAAAACTTCGCGATTAAAAAACTTTTAGTGATTGTGTTATATTTTTCGTTTGTTTATAGATAGATGCATATAGATATATATATATATGTATATGAGTATGTGAGTGTACTTCACATATACACATTCATTATGTGTATATGAATGAACGAATACATAAATAACCTTTATTTAGTATAATAATTTATTTACATTTTAATATTATTATATATATGGATATTGATATTATTATTATTATTACTATTATCGAAGCTTAAAATGATTTATTTTTCATCGGACCTTGTAACTGAAGTTCTAATTCTTTTCAGTTATATTCATGATGGACTATTCAATGCTGAGGGTTCTTCTGTTTTCAAAAAAATTCTTTGTATACGATATTCTCCTCTTTCGTTATGCCAAGAACCACTCCATTAGTCTCTTCGTGATAACCTTTACATCTAATAATAACATTTATATTTATCTATTGCTGGCTGTAAGCGTTCTTCTTCCGTTTGTTTCCACTCGAATCAATCTCACGCTTCCTTCAACCATTTCACTCCAGCAAACTTTCGTATATCATCCTGCCAACGAGTGTAAAGATCGTCTACGAATCTCATAGCGTTCGCTTGGTGTCCATTACGTTATTTTTTGTTCTATGTATCACACGTTTTTGTGGCTACACAATTCGCTTAGTTCCATTTCAGTTGTATTATACGTTCCACTACATCCGTTAGCTTGTCTATTGCCTTCTCCGCGTGCTGTACCTTCTGAGATAGATATATATATATATATATATATATATATATATATATATATATATATATATATATATATATATATAAAAATATATATGGACACGTACATTTCTCACATAAGACAATTTTAGCAGGTGAGTATTTTTTCTTATATATCGACTGTGAAATTATTATTTTTAATACAGAAATTCAGAATGAAAAATAACATTGCTGTCAATTATAACACGTAGCTATTCATTATGTACATGTAGTGGTTGACTTTCAAATCGTAAATTAGGAGTCAGCCCGATATGTAATATATATATATGTAATATACATATGTATATATATCTATTATATAAAAATGAATCGCTAAACGTTGTAACCGCATAACTCAACAACGCCTGGACCAATTTGGCCAATTTTTTTTTAAATGTTCGTTGAAGTTCAAGGATGGTTTTTACGGCGAGAAAAATTTGAAAAAAAAATTTCAGGGTGGTTAGGGGGTTGAAGGGGGGTAAATTATTTAAATTTCGATTTTGGAAAAATTTCGATAGAACCGATTTGGTAGATATTAAAATGACTGATACGAAACAGAAAACCGTTTTTCGTTACGATCGATAGGTGTCGAGCTACGAATTTTTGAAAATCGATGACCTGCCACCTTTGGCAAGGCATAGCGAGCGACGTAAACATTTTTAAACGATTCCGACTTTACAAATAGTCGTTACTATATAAGATCTATCGGATAAAATGAAAAAACCGCGAAAAAAAATTTCAAACCCGATCCGAAAATTGCGAAAAAAAATTTCAAACCCGATCCGAAAATTTCAAAAGAGGTGTGTACACACCTTGCGAGTTTTTCGAAATTCCGATTTTTTCACAATAATTCGCGAACGATGCGAAATTTGGAAATAGTGTTTTAATGAAAGTTATTCGTCATTAAAAGATGCGTCTAACCATGGTATTGCCGTATTTTTATATCGAATAATCGCCGAGAAAATCGGGCTTAAAGGGTTTTGGGGTTTTGGGCCCTTTTTGAAGCCTCTATGGTAGCTAAACGGTTTGGGTTGATCTTATAAGAAAGTAGACGTGGAGATCTATAAACTATGTTATTAGATAAATGTCTTAAAGATTAACCGGTATCGAGAAATCGCGAGTTGAAAATTTCATTTTCGATTTTTAAAAATTCTGCCGGCGATTAACGGCCAATGTTAATTATATTTATATATAGTCGTCGAAATTTAAAAAAAAAGATTCAGGGTAGCTCGACACCTATCGATCGTAACGAAAAACACGCCTGGACCAATTTGGCCAATTTTTTTTTTTTAAATGTTCGTTGAAGTTCAAGAATGGTTTTTACGGCGAGAAAAATTCGTAAAAAATTTCAGGGTGGTTGGGGGTTGAGGGGGGTAATGAATAGATAAACAGAGAGGTGGATGTTGCAAATACAAAAATTGGGAATTAAACTAAAACATAAGATGTATAGATATTTTAATAATGGCATAAATTAACGTGTCAGAAGAATGTATATGGCTAGAAAATAATGTTGATAACAGTAGCTATTTATATGGGCTACATATAGATCGCCAACTACCACGATATATTACACAAGGGATGAATTGAATGGTAGTATAGTTACACAAACCAGATTAGAACATATTTATAATAAACAAAATTTTAAAAGCACTAATGTGAAATATATAAATACAGGTGTAGATATATCCGGTAGTTATATAATATGTTGCGATGTATGTTTACAGGTGAAATATTATGAATCATGTACACTACTAAATTATAATAATATATTTGTCGAAAATAAGCGGCTGCGTAAATTAAAAAAGAAGAAATTGGTCAAAATCAGGATAACAGAGACATTTTTGTAAGTGTGTGAGCAATCTTCTATAATATAAAAATGAATCGCTAAACGTTGTAAGCGCATAACTCAACAATGCCTGGACCAATTTCGTCGGGAATTGCAGCAACTTTTGAAGGTGGTCGAACAGCCCATTCAGCACTAAAATTGCTATTAAATGTGCAAAGCAATGAAACTCCAACCTGCAACATTTCGAAGAACTCTGCAATGGCAAAGGTTTTACAGCAATGTAAATTGATTGTTTGGGATGAATGCACGATGGCACATAAAAAATCTTTGAAGGCTTTAGACAGAACCTTAAAAGATCTACGGAACAATCATAACCGATTTGGTGGTGCCATGATTTTATTAGCAGGTTTTTCGTCAAACATTGCCAGTGATTCCACGATCAACGCCAGCTGATGAACTCAACGCCAGCTGATGAACTCAATGCATGTCTAAAGTCCTCCAATTTGTGGAAACATGTCAAAGTACTTAATTTAAGCAAGAATATGCGTGTCGAATTGCAAAATGACCAATCTGGAAACATATTCTCTAAACAACTCATTGACATTGGTAATGGCAAATTTCCTAGAGACATGTTGACTGGCTGCATTAACTTTTCTGAAAGTTTTTGTCAATTAACTCGATCAAAAGATGAACTTATTCAGAAGGTGTTTCCAGATGTTGCTGAAAATTACAGAAACCATGATTGGTTGAGCGAACGAGCTATATTGGCTGCAAAAAACATAGATGTAAATAGAATTAAATTTCAAAATTCAAGAACAAATTACAGGCGAATCGAGGATATATAAATCAGTTGATTCAGCTACTAACCAAGATGATGTAATCAACTAACTCGCTGGATTTGCCAGGATTGCCACCTCACAATCTTCAATTAAAGGTTGGATCGGTAGTTATAATGTTGCGAAATATCAACCAACCGCGTCTTTGCAACGGCACACGTTTAGCGATAAAAAAATTAGTAAACAACGTGATGGAAGCAACTATACTAAAGGGAAAGTATAAAGGAGAAGATGTTCTCATACCGCGCATCCCAATGATTCCGACTCATGTGCCATTTGAGTTTAAACGATTACAGTTTCCAGTGCGGCTTGCTTTTGCTATGACCATAAACAAGTCCCAGGGGCAATCGTTAAGTGTTTGTGGTATTAATTTGGAAAACCCATGTTTCTTATATGGTCAATTGTATGTTGCCTGTCCCCGTGTTGGAAAACCATCAGATTTGTTTGTCTATGCGCCAGGTAATCAAACGAAAAACATCGTATATCACAAAGCACTACAATGAAAATAAAACTGATTTTTGTTAATAATTATGATTCACATGATTAACAATAAAGCGATCTATCGGATGAAACGAAAAAACCGCGTTTCAGCTAATAAATTTATACATTTATTGATTGTGGGGCGATACGAAGTTCGCCGGGTCAGCTAGTATATATATATATATATATATATATATATATATATATATATATATATATATATATATATATATATATATATACATATATATATATAATTATTAATTATTATTAGACAAACTCTTGTTGATGGATTTATATTGCTACAATTTCGGAGTTAACGATGGACTTCGGCATACGGAAACAA
Organism: Coronaproctus castanopsis; assembly: GCA_032883995.1. Lineage (NCBI taxonomy): Eukaryota > Metazoa > Arthropoda > Insecta > Hemiptera > Monophlebidae > Coronaproctus > Coronaproctus castanopsis. The sequence continues at coordinate 52,060,996 of CM065052.1, forward strand.
TTCGTACTCTAGCTTGGCAGCTAAATTGGTAAATTATACACGTCAAGTGGGTTTGTCTCAGAAATCAATTATTCGTTCCTATTACGATCTTCCGTTACGTTCGTTTATCGTATTGAGTGCGCGGTTGATTAAAATCGACTGAAATAGTTCTTGTGGTATAGACGGAAAGAGAGAAATCGTCGAAAACAGATAAACAGATGACCGTAGATAAAAATTAGATTTGTAAATTTCGGATAAAAGTAACGATTTTCGAAATACGTTCATACGCTCTTATCGGAATAATGATAACAATATGCTACAACACATCGGTTTACGAAAGTCTCCTCTTAGCGGAGGATGTTGCCGGTTTAAATTGAAGGCCAACACTGCTAAGCGGCTTAACGTTAGTAGAATACATTCAATTACGAAGACAACTGTAAACGAACGAATAGAATCGACCGCGTTAAATGTATCGGAAGGAAAAATAAATAAAGCTCCGAGTTTATCTTCTTCAGGAGTAGTAGCCAAAGTTCATAACATGGGGAGGTTACTTCAGTAAATGATGGTACGAAATGATCGTTTAGTTTATATATATATATATATCTTAACGGCAAAAGTGGACATACCAACGTAGAGAAACTGACACTTATTTTTCTTTTTACATAAATACACGCGGACAGATAAAAATATAGAGGCCGCAATAATGATAGTTATGGAGAAAGTGAAAGTAGCGAGACCTCCGGGTACGGGCGATTAATGTTGCTTTTCGTGTCCATCCACAGCCGATGTTAGAAAGGTTCGAAAGTAATTTTCTTTGTACCATTAGGAAAGCTAGCCCGGTCGATATTTTCATTTTCTACGTGGTCCGAGATACCATTAACCTTTTAGAAAAATATACTTAAAATCGCCCGAGATGATTCTTATACTTTAACTCGTTTTTATTACCTTCACCGGAACACGATGAACATTAGTATGTGTCCAGGTACGTAAGTATTAATTAATTTATATATATATAGATATGTGTGTGTGTGTGTGTATGTATAATATATCAACACGATGTAAACAACGTCTAACGGGGAAAAATTAAAAGGAATAACTACCAACATGGAACGAAAACTAATTAACTACAAATGTGTACATTATATCCTAACGACCCTCGTACGATACAAGTACACATACTCGCATACTACTTTACATATAATAGGAAATATGCGAGAAAAAATAACGTTTTTAAACGTAAATTAACTGTAGATAATTCGTTAACGGTAAAAGTCAAAAATACTAACTCATAAATATCTTATACGGCAGTGTGTAATATGTAACGTGGAATAATATGTATATATATATATATAAATGTATATATACGTTTATAGCAATTTAAATTTTCTCTTCTAAATAAATAAAATAAATAGTTGGAGAGAGAAAAAATATTGAAACGGTAGAAAATAAAATTCAAATTGCCTTTAGTGGGAATAATAATAATATTATAAATAATGATGCGGAAGTGGGGCGCTGTGTGTTGATTATAAGGAAAACTGTAATAATCAAATCAAGTTTTATTTTAATTTTTCAATACAACACACCAGTACATATTTAGTAACGAAATACCCAATAAAAATTATTACAAATCAGAAAATGAATAAGTAAATAAATAAAGTAAAATAAAAATGGATAAATAATTGTTGAGAAAATAATCAATGTACTAATAATAATAATAATAATAATATTAATCAAATCAAATCAAATTTTATTTGTATTCATTTCAATAATAAATATAACGAAACTGATTAAAATTTTGCATAATAATAATAATAGTGATGACTTAACAGTCAAATGATATCGAACACATTTCTTCTTTAATTACGTGTATATGAAATTAAATTTGAAAATGAATAAAACCTCCTATGGGTGATTATTATAATTTTAACCTATAACAATCCAAATACCCTCCCAGACTTAGTGAATTATTACAAATCTGTAACCTTTATATAATAATAATAATAATGCAATTTATTTCTAGAAACGTAGTTTAGATTTACAAAACTAACCATAAAGATAAACACCATAAATAATTACGTACAAATATGTACGCAATTGTAGGAGCGTCGGTTAGATTGTACGAAATATAAATAAAATTAATATTAACGCTTCATCTATAAAGTTATCTTTGCACTAAGTTAAATATAAATTTTTCTTAATATAAAATGCAAAATAACGAAATTTAAACGATAAAAATTTAATAAGTGAACATAGCTTACACTTGCCGAGTATCGATAAGTATTATATATGCCACTGTGAGCGCGCGCACATACACACACACACACTGGTACACACGTATCCACATGTATCTTTACAAACACTCTCATGCGACAAACATGCACACATATATATTCGATATATGCATACACAATCTAATTCGTATACTGTCTTACAACGTATTCAATATAAAAATTTGAAATTTTTAAATTCAAGTTTCTATTCGGTTCATAGTAATTTAGATACATAAAATAAAACACCTATGTAATAATATTTCGTTCACTGGCGTCACAAACACATCACACACGCATTGCAAACTCCATGTATACATAAAAAAATTTTTCCTATACGTTGGTAAAACGAACGGAATATATACAATAAATGTATAAATACAATAAAACTAGTAGTGCATTATTGAACAAGAATGGGTGAAAAGTACGAATAAGGCTTATTATATGAAGTCAGAGCCGGTTCAGCAAATTCTACAAGTTCAAATAAAAACGAATGCAGTAACGTGCGATAGGAAAAGATTTATATTACGGTTCCTTACATATATTCTCGTATAATAAATAAATTAAAATCGCAATTAATACTCCCGAAATACAACTGATTATATAAAAGGAGAAATGCTTAAGCCCAGGTTCGATACACGTTATAACAGTTAATAATGTAATAAAAGTGGACAGAATTTTCTCCGAATGTAGTAAAATAAGACACAAATGCAAGTAACTGTATCCTAATATAATTGAAGAACAGTAAGTGGCGTTTAATTGTGTGACAAACATTCCCGGTAAGAATGACTTTTGTGGATTCAATCATTCCAACTCAATCCCATTAGACAGCACGGGTTGATAGAGTGACAAACGTCTTATACGAATTGAAGAGACGAACTAGACTAGTAGAACAGATAAACTTTCTGCGTTTTTTCGATAGATACGCATGTTCGTTCCAAGTTAATTTATGATCAAACTATACTCCCGCATATTATCTAGTTTAGTATAGGGTGACCCAGAGAAGACGGACGGTTTAATTTTTGCTACAACGCAAACCGCGTGCTCCAAGTTTTGTGTACACACGAGAGTTTAGTTTTTGTCCAGTTAAAGTTATCACAGCATCCTATAACGAGAAATAGCACGCATTGTGCGTGAAACGTTATTTTCGGTGTGGATCTATCACAACGATGTAAAGAAAGTTTCAAAAAGAAGTCAAAGTTACGCGTTTTTTTGCGGGGATATCATATGAGCCGCGTTCACGAAACACATCCGCGACATCTGGAAGGCCTAAAAACTCGGATTTCTGAAAAAAATTCGAAAATCCAGCGATCTACGTTCGAAAAAGTCTTTGCAAATTTTGTAAAGACCGAAGGAATGTATCGCTACAAATGGCGGTCATCCAAATGATTCCACAAATGATTGTAAGCTAGTCACTCGTTTTCCTATTTTTAAATGATATTTCATTGAAAAATTTTGGTCGAATAGTTTTTGTATTATTCAAAAAATAACAAAACAGTCCATCTTCTTTGTGTCACCCTATACTATTTCCTACATATGATAGCATTAATAATAATATAAATAGTATTATTTATAAGAAATACTGATCATGCGAGAATAATTTAAAAAAAAATCATAAATATTTTTTGACACTATTGTGAGCGCAGATATATGATGACAAATTTAATTTTTAATTTAAACTCGCTGCGTCGCCGGACGATAGCAGGCCTGCTCGTAAGTGCGTGAGAATTTATTTCAATTTTTATAGCGCCCTGTGTAACTACGGAGGCTATTATGGCACTGATGACTTAACAATTAGATGTAGTAAATGTGGTTGGAGGAAAAGGAATTGCATAATTGAGGGAATGAAATACTGCCGGAGAGGAAACCAGATACGGTACGCGGACGAATATGAGGCCGATAAGGATGAAGTGTAGTAAAATATGGCTAATTAGAGGAGGGTTTTGTGAGTTGACAAAAAAGGCAAAAAGCAGGAGGATGGGTACGTTGGAATAGATGATCATGAGAGAGTGATATGCGACCAAGACAGAGTCGGCTGCATGTGGTTATATAGTTGGAACCGGATAAATTAACAGGCGGTTTCCAGAAGTCAACATTGAGTTTGATAGTAAGAAGAAAGTTATGGTGGTATAAATTCCACTTCTGTTGCCGGTTGTGGTGGATGAAGTATTTGAGAGCTATGATTAGTGTCGATAGATTGTTGTTGGAGAACACAATACGAAATGTGCTGCCATATCCAGCGCTTCGTTTCTTACGATTACCATCCTGGCAGGAGAGATATATCAACTGATCATTGGTGAAGAAGGTATTGTATGCGATTAATAAGAGGAGAACTTTCGTAAAAACGCTGTAACGACGCTAATCGCGCATCTGACGATGTTAATAATGAAAAAACGATAATTGAAAAATTTCAGTAGAGATCCCATAATTTGCTTATGTAATATTATGCACATACGCGCATGTATATATATATATATATATATATATATATATATATATATATATATATATATATATATATATATATAGCAAGAGATAGAACGATTTGGAAGAAAATTAGTATTGGATATGTTTCTTCAAAGTAAAAAAAAAAAAAAAAAAAAAAAAAAAAACAGAAGAGGCCTTTGCTCAATTATTTGGGCTTTCATTATTATCATTAATTTTAATTATTTTACGAATGTATTTTTTGGATAATGTAAATGAAATAAAGGGTTTATTTATTTATTATTTATATATAATACCCTATATACTTCCACGCTGTTCATTAAGATAAATGCGTGCAGCCTTTATCGAGTAGAACCATCTCTGCTATTCACAAGCAAATCGACTTTTCCATCAAAATATCGCGCGATCTCTCGTGCTTAACACTTTTTGGCCAAGTCGCTTCGTTTCTTTTTTGTATTAATTAAACGTTTCAATCAGAGCGTTATACGCAAAATTTCGAATGTTAAAAATTGTACATTTTCATAATGGTTGAACGCAGAATGTTTCAATTCTAAAAATATTCGTATTATTTATCAAAGAGAATTATTTAAGAAACAACGTCGTATACAAAATACTATTTCGTTTTAATTTCATCTATAATTTTGCGCCCGGAATTGCGGTGAAAATACTCGGACTAATGAACGAAACAAGATGCTATCGAGGCAAGAATGGAGCTGAATACAAAAAAAAGTTTTGGAATAAACAAATGATTGAAAATGATCGGAGAAGCCAAGAATATCTCGAAGAAATAACACCGCCGAATAATAAACATTTGATTCGCCTAATGTAATATTGTTGATGTGTATAATGCTTGTTACTCGCGTTCATTGTTATCTTACGATATATACGGTATTATTCTCGCTATCGTCCTATTGATTACCCTCTCGTTTATCGGCAGTTGCGGCTAGCGGCTAGCCGCTCGTTCTTTCGTTACGTGAAGTTATGATAACGCGCTCGCCTCGTAAATCCGCTGTTGTCACCACAGGTGGTTGTACTATAACTCCTAACTTGGATGATAGTGTAAATAATATGTTGATTGACGGTAGTGAGCCGTCAACTTCAACTGGTATACATCATACAGCAAAATCGAGTATTCGTAGAAATATCTACGCAATGGTGGAAAATTCCGACGGTGATGTTAGCTCCGAAGATGATACTCCTGAATGGCATGCCTCCACAGGGCATAATGGACGAAGCAAGACAAAAAGATCGAAACAAGAACCGGCTACTTTATCTTGTAATAAAAATCGTTTTGAACCTTCATATATATCGATGAAACTATTATTCGTCAAACGCTGCATGACAATGTAAGTGATAATAATAACGATAGAATTAACGTAAAATCGACTGTACGTAACAATTATAATAATAAAGCTTCTTACCCTCCTATCGCAATTGTAAATATTGATAATAAAATAAACCTTAAGAATTTGTTTAAGAACATAATAATCAAAAATAATTTTAAAATACGTAATTATAATAGAACTAATACGTCTATTTTTGTACAAACAAATGATGACTTCAATAATTTAATTTCATTTCTTAAAAACGCTAGCATTCCTTTTTATACGCATTTACCAAAAGAACATAAACCGATTAAAATGGTTCTCAAGGGTCTGCCCTCTTCATTTACGAGTAGTGAGATTGAAGCAGAATTAAAAACATATATGTCGTTTCAGTTACTCAATTTAATAAAAAAAATGATACTACTGTTATAACACCATTACTGGTGTTTTTAATAACTTTTCCGCCCAATACAATTATGCAAAGAATTCTAGATATTAGGACGCTTTTTTCATGTGTTATAAGATGGGAAAAATACGTAAGAAAAAAACGTTATATTTACAATGTTTTCGTTGTCTTAGGTTTGGTCATGTAGCACCAAACTGTCAGCTTCCCGAACGTTGCTCTGAATGTAGTAAGTCCCACTCAACTTCTTCTTGTACCACTAATATTATAAAATGTGCCAATTGTCATGGGGAACATTCTGCTAATTCTGAACAATGTAGTGTTATACAAAAAATTGTAAATGCGAAGTATAAAAAACATATTTCCATTACGAAGACAGGTTTCTCCAATACACAGCGTCAAACAGGTTTAAATACTAATGTAAATTAATAGCATTCTAAATAGACATAATAAGTCTTATTCCTCTGCAGTTAAGACTCGTAGCAACGATGTGCGTACTGATGAGAATAATAATTTTTCAATAACCGATCTATTATCATTATTTCCGTGAATTTAATATTAAGTTAATTTTTAATATTGTTAAATCTGTTATAACCAAATTGAAATCTTTGACACATGCAGACATTTTCACTAAGTTACAAAGCGTTATAGAAACTATTATTGAATTTATTTAAACTAAATGTCATTAATATATGAAATTCGTATAGTTGCTTGGAATTGTAATTCCATTCTACGCAAGTACGATGAATTGCATCACTTTGCTATAAAAAATAAAATTAATATTATCGCATTGTCTGAAACTAAACTGGATAGTTCTTGCAGATTACATTTTCCCGGTTATAACATTTGTAGGAAGGACGTGTGCCGTAGAAATGGTGGGGTTGCTTTATTTATACACAAGCATTTACGGTTTGAAGAGATCATCACACCACAACTAAACTGTATACAAGCTATTGGTGTAAAACTCTATCTCGATCATACTAACAATAATAGAAATAACAACACTACTAGTAATAATGTTAATTACAGCAGGAAAACTCGTAGCATTTCTATTTTCGCTGTTTATAAGCCTCCTAATTGCATGCGCAAATTTTCTGACGATATTCACACTCTGATGAAAGTTGATAATAAAGTTATTTTAATAGGCGACTTCAATGCCAAAAATAAGTTATGGAATTGTTTTGCTAACAACGCAGCTGGTAATATACTTCATGATATAAGTACACGAGCAAATTTCAATATTTGCGCTCCTGCTTATCCTACTTTTTTCCCTGATGCTGCGGGATTTCGACCTAGTATCATCGATCTTGCTGTTGTTAAAAAATGTTTCAATTACCACTCCTATCTCAATGACTCAGCTGTCCTCTAATCATAACCCGATATTCACAATTGTTACTAATAACGTGGTTGAAAGAGATAAATGCGTTCTACCCGATTATAAAAATGCGGACTGGTCTGGATTTAAGCAGTTTATATTTAACAGTATAAATTTAAACACGCGCATTCATAGTATCGCTGACATTAATAAGCATTTAGACGATTTAACTCAATTAATTCTTACTTCCACTGAATACTTTGTACCTAAAAAAATAATAAATCACACACCATATAACAGTTTACCTATGTAAATCGTGGTGATAATTGAATTTAAAAATCATATCCGAAGGCTTTATGTCAAAAACCGTTTCCACTTTCAGTACCGAAATTTAATATATATATATTAAACCTTCTACATAAACTAGTTAGTTTTCTACGGAATAAATATAAAAATGATCAATTTCATAACTTTCTGTCTAAACTGTCACCTAATGACAACAGTCTGTGGAAAGTTTGTAAGCAATATAATAAACGACATACATGTCTCCCACCTCTCTATGATACGCATGATCAACGCCACGTTTATAAAAATCGTGATAAAGCTGAACTGCTCGCTTCAGAATACTTTAAAGCTCACATGCGTAATTTCAACTTAGCCTCTTCCTATCAGGTTAATAAAATTCAATCCTCTGTCAAAAATTACTTAAAAAATATGTTATTTTCCTTCTAATTGGAAAGTGGGTAAAATCATTGCATTACCCAAGCCAGGTAAGCACGCTACTCAAATTTGTAATATTCGTCCAATCAGCTTGTTAAGCAATCTGAGTAAAATTGCAGAAAAAATAATTCTCTCTCGGCTAACAAGTCACTCTGAACGATTGTTCCCAAAGTACAATTTTGGTTTTAATTATTCAACTACTCACCAGATCGCTAGAATAACTGAATTCATTACACATAATTTGTAACAAACATACGGGGATGATTTTATTCGACGTAGCGAAAGCTTTTGATACGACGTGGCATAAAGGAATTATCTATAAAATGATTCGATTTCATTTTCCCCTATACTTAATCAAATTAATTTCGAATTATTTAAGCAGCAGATTATTTTATATAATAGTTAATAATGACAAAACCACTATGAAAACGTGTTTAGCAGGAGTACCACAAGGAAGTGTATTGGGGCCCTTTTTATTTATCTTATATCTTTCCGATTTTCCCACCTTTTGTTCAGATTGCTCTTTATGCCGATGATACAGCACTTCTCTGTAGCTCATACAGGCCTACTGCAATACGTAACAAGCTGCAAATAGCAATAAATCGTACTGTACGTTACTTTCACAAATGGCAAATTGATATAAATCCGGAAAAAACAGAATCCATATTTTTCACTCGTAGAAGGCCTTTACTTCCCACGATGCTCGAAGTAAATTCTGCATCAGTTCGATGGTCAAACTATGTTCGCTATTTAGGTGTTACTTTCGACACGAGGTTAACTTTCTCAGAACATATAAATCGAGTCATAGTTAAAGCTAACAAAACTATATGTACGATTTATCCCTTGTTTAACCGCAAGTCGCGTGTTAACATTAATAATAAATTAATGCTATTCAAAACACTTGTTCGTCCGGTGATTACGTACTCCCGCCCAGTTTGGAGCTCAATTTCTGTTGCCACTTACAATAAGTTGCAGCTTCTGCAAAATAGATGTCTACGATGTATTCTAGATGCACCCAGGTACAGAAAAATTGTTGACATGCATGCTGATCTTAGAATTCCCTATATTAGAGATTTTGTACTTCATTTAGCAAATTATTTTTGTGATAAATGCTTAATACACACTAATGAATTAATTGCGTCGATTGGAAATTACGATTTCAAACAGCTTGATTTCATGTATACCAGATATAAACATAGGCGACTTAAACATAATTTGCTTTAAATTTAATGCAATAACTAGATTTATAATAAATATTTGTATACCTAGTTCATACTTTGTCCATTTTAAATATGTTTAGGTTCACTTATTAATGTAACCCATATCATTTGTAATTTTTATTAATTATGCGTAATTTCACAATGTATTACCTTAACCGTAATAATACTTGAAAAAGTGCTTGGTTTTCATTTGACAGGTTTTTCGTATTTTCCTGTTAGTATGTAATTATCATTATGCTTAAGTAATTAAAATTATTTTTCTGTTTACGTAGATGTGTGGTAAGCTTATAGCGGTACACATTTTTCTTTTTACTGTTTGTCATAAGTGTAAATTATTCAATAAACTGTTCTGTTCCGATTCGCGTAAAATGTACAAATAAATAAAAACCTATTACTGGAAAAAAGGTTTTAGCCGTTCCTTACTAAATGAACGTGCTCCCCCTGTTGGAATCTACAGAAATTATTTTCCACAAACATCGACCAGTCTCACAATTCCCCGCTAGAATAGAGTCTAATAATTATTTCTCCTATAGAAATCGTCCGTTTTCCTTCGTTTATCCTTCCAATTACATAATTCCTCGCACTCTTCTTCGTAGAAGCGTTAGAACTTCATTTTTTTAAATATTTTTATCTAAACCTATATGAACGTTACGGTTGTTTTCGATCAGAAGCGAATTTACCCTATCCCGGAGCTTATCGCTGATTTTCATCGGTGCGCTTTTATCGTTCATCTTTGAATAATGACCAAGTCCGATGGCTGGTACGTCGCTTATAAGAAGAGAAGGAAAAACAAAATGCCTAAATCTATCGCACGAGCGCACGAGGAAGTATTTTCCTCAACGTCCTAGATGATAGTTTTCCCCGGATAACAGCTCCGATATTTCCGCTACTCAATCTTCCTTCACTACTGCCGGTCTCGTCCATCGCGTCGTTATTCCGTCTCAATTCTGAGTTTGTTCTTTCGTTTTCTTTTCCCTAATTCCGAAGTTCGTCTTTTTTTTCCAGGGATCCCTTCTCGCCAGTTTTCCGAGGCAATTGCTTTTTCACGATCTGAAACTTTATTCTGACCGTCTTATCCCGGCATAGGTGCTTTATACGACGACGATTACGACCGACTCCTATAATGCGAGGCCATTTTACTCGAGCCATAAACAACGACGTCATACCTGATTCTTGTCTACGTTCGACGATATTTATCTCACTGCGGGTGTTTCTTAAATGAAATGAGCTTTTTCGCTTTCGACGCTACTGAAACTTGTTTAAAAAATAATAATAATAAACTATTTCGCGTCTCGTATTGCCCCTGTTATCCATCTAAAAGTTCGTTTTTATTTATTGCGTAACACGTTGATATCCGGGCGATCACCGTCGTTTGTTACTATTATAACCAACGCAACTTTGAACATAAAAAAAAAAAAAAAAAAAACGATTTTTTGTCAGACGTATATTTATAAAATAAGCAAAAATCAGTGTATGCACATTCGGACTCACTCACACATCCCTTTGTTTTTATAATTTATTACATTCCTGTGAGATGCTTGTCGACGGATTTATACATATTTATTTAATTTCTCTCGCATGAAGTCTGTGCAAAATGTACAATTAGTCTTATAATCTATTTTATATTTCATTCTACTAATCTACAATTTGTCTTATAATCTAACTTTATTTTATAATATTTTATTTTATACACTAATTTATCTTCCTTCATTTATAGACGCACACGCGCAATCTTTTATTCTTTAGTCACTCACTGTTACACTCGCAATTTCGTATGTTTGTTCTTCTCATTTTAGTTCATCAGCAGACTATCCGTTGTTTTTCTATTCACTTCTTTCGCGCTAAATTTTGCTTTTCTTCCTTTGTTAATTGATTTAAAAATTATTGTGTTGTACTATTTGATTAATGTTTTCCTCTTGTTCTAGTCACCTTCTCATCTTTCGTATTGAGCAGTCTAATCGTTTTTCATTTAATATTTCATTCGGTAAAAAACAGTTTTGCCATTATGTGCCTAAATTAACCAATAGTAATCAATATTTGGCAGCAAAGATGGCACACTTAAGAAAAACTTATAATTTTTTCCTTAATATTGAAGCCGGAGGAAGAATGGAAAAAAAAACTAAAAGTTAATTTCTTCACATCTCAGTTTCTTTCCGGGCATGGAAAATTTGTAGAGTATCTCCGCAGATTCCGAATCTCTAGTGAACCGCAATGTACAGTATGTGAAAGTGACGAAGTTGGAAATATCACTTCATATACAAGTCTCCTGTATTTAATGATTTATGACATACCTGTCAAATTAAATCCAACCAATCCCTAATTCTGAATAAACAGAATATGGAAACCTTCTCAACATTCGTAGAAAAGGCAATGTAAAGAAAATTGCTACTAGACGATTATAGAAATTCCAATAAAAAAACAAATTCAAACGTCGTACCGATAATTCTGAACCACATAGTAAAACTTACCTGCCCATTATACTTCTAAAATTCATTATGTAATAATCTTTAGTGCCATAAGTTATTATAAGCGTACATTTGTATTGTATATTATTTTTCTCTAAACCCGTGTATATATATTTAAGGAACACTTAAACACTTGCACACATACGTAGTTAGAGCCTATGTTACTCATCCTCCGTCCACTCTATTTTAAGTACACTCGGTAAGGAACAATCACACAGCTGATGTTAATCATCCATCATAATATAATATGCTCATGTATATACCCTCTGATTTTTTTTTTATCGACTTATTGAAATTGGGGACCACCCAATTAAAAAAAAAAAAAACAAAAATCGTATTAGCGGTGATATGGTACTTAAATATTGAAATGCCAGTAATCAGTTATTCGAATAAGTGTTAGTTCCGATTGAACGCCGAAACTGGAAAAAGGAATTAATTGATTATACTAATCACAGCTCCTTGCGCACTAAATTACTTCTGATAACAACTTTGAATGAATTAATGAATTCAAGGACCAGATAATATGCATCGTGTTCTTCGATTCATTCAATCATCCGGTCTTCCACTTCTAATCTGAGTCTTCTCATCTGTGTTTCCGGCCTTGCAGCAGCATATGGCACATTAACGGGAAGAAGAAGAAACAAAATTTAAATTATGACAGTTTGAAATGATTAAATATCGAATTAAAAAATAGTTATTATAGATACACATTTTGCATAAGTAAATTTATGGTTCTCATCAAGACACGTGCGCAAGATGTACATTTAAATATTGCAGGTAAAGAAATTGAGAAAGTAACGAAATTTAAATATATTCAGAACATTAATAGAAGACTAGAATCAGGACTATGAAGTAGAAATTAGAGTAGAAATAGCGTGAAGCACTTTTTTAAAAAATGTAACCATTATCGCGCGCAATAGGGAAAAGGCAGTGGAAACAAGACAATGAGATACAAAATATGCTACGTCGGTACTGTTTTATGGAACAAAGAGTTGCATACGCACAAATAAATCGATCGTCGATAAGTTAAAAAAAACATCTGTACCTTGGGGTAGCACAGTGAAGAAGAGCCGGGTGTTGATGTATATATATGTCTGTGTGTGTGTGCGTGTGTATATATATATGTATAAGTATATATATGTATATATATATATATATATATATATATATATATATATATCCATATGTTCCGCTCGTTGGCTTTGCGGGTTAACTCCCCATATACACCGCGCTAATAGAAGTTTCACTTCGAAATATTATTTTCATTTTCTAACCAACTTTTCATCATTATTATTGTTATTGTTAATACTATGGGGCTGCGCGAAAACATCTAACTTGCAGAAAATACAGCGATATTAAATTAGGATATTAAGAACTATTACTGTAGCTCCCTGGTATGTCTCAAACTTTACCCTCCGTAAGGCTTTAAACGTTATGTTTGTGCGGTATGAAATAAAAACACAAGCAAACAAACGTATCGCACGAATTAGCGCTCACATGAATCCAACTTCTACCGATCTGGTGAATGATTCCGATGAAGTACGCAGGCTGTTGCGAAATAAGCCTTTAGAGTTTGTCCAACCAGCACGAGTTTAGAGGGAGTACTACTGATCTCTCATCTCATTAAGTCAATCACTAAATTACCTGCAAAGTTGGTCAGTTGTGATGAAAAATATGTATATAACTATTATTATTATTGTACATTCTTAGTTACCGGTACGTGACATAAAATATTATTAATAACGAATTATTTAAAATTTATTCAAACAAACCAATTAAACGTAATTCAAGTTACATGTTTGTAACACACGCGTCATTTAATGTGTATCTTCTAAAAACACATTTTCGATAAGCGGATAGTGTACAAATTTGAAATAAGCAGCATTTTTCGATGTTGCTTAAACTTTTTCCCATAACTGGTGTAGTTTTGGAACATTTATAAGTAATATCGTGTAAGGTTATATTTCGATTTCAATTATTGCCTTACAATAATACAAATTTCTAAATCAAACTTAAAAATAAAAGCGATATCGACACGACTATTCAAAATAACACCAACCTCATCAAACGCGCGTGTAACAGTTCCGCTAATCAAAGTCTAAAAAATATTACGTTCCAGTACAAATAAGAATATTAATACCAAAAACCGGAACAGCTAGAAAAAAAATGGCAGTAAACTCGTTATCGATCGTTGAAAAAATCTTGTGTACAATTACATACATGAATATATATATATATATGTATATATATGTATATATATATGTGTATATATATATATGTGTATATATATGTGTATATATATATATATATATATATATATATATATATATATATATAATAACTCGTTTACGAGATTGCTTACGCGGAAGAAAATAAGAAATTAAACGTCGAAATGGATGATTTGGAATTAAAAATAAGTGACGGATGTTAAATACTTAGGCGTACACTTGGATCGTAAATTGACACGGCAGAAGCGTATTAGCCAAAAAAGAAAACAGTTAGATATAAAATTGCGCTAATTAGCTTCTTGGCAGGTACTCAAGAGTTTGTCACTAGAAAACAAACTTCTAATTTATAAAATCCTGTTTGCACATACGGTTTAATGTTACGGGGGTTGTGCAAAAGATACACACATAAACAGGATACAACGGTTTCAGAACGAAGCCCATCGTCTCCCCACCTTGGTACGTATATCGAAGCATACGTTACATCGAGACTTAAATATCCCATACGTGAAAGACGAGATCAAACGTGCTGTAAAGCAATATGTAAGCCGTTTGGAGGCGCGCATAAAAGTATTGTGGATCAATCTACTTGACACTAGTCCAGATGTTTAGGTTAAAACGTAATCGACACCGTTTGATCTGGTCCAATTTCTCAGTGGGCTCCGTCGCTGGATGCTAACCCCTAACAAGTTATTTCGCGTTCCAGTCCAATTGCTGGATGGCTGGCCAGTTGTAATTTTAAAAATGATGAAAAAGAAAAAGATTTACACTTTTTTTTTTAATAATTTTAAAATATTTATCGTTCAACTGAGAACACTGAACCGGATTATATAACGAGGCACATATAGAATGACGAAATTGTAAAAAAAATATTCGTTCTTAATTCTCTAACAAAACCTGAATAATTACGTATAAAATTAAATAACGGCTTCTCTCGTTTCAAAACCGATATGTTTATTTTTTTTTTTTTTTAATTCTAGAAAAGTTACCGATATATAATTTTCAAATGTTCTAACGGTATTTAATCCTTATATATATATATATATATATATATATATATATATATATATATATATATATATATATATATATACGCACGATAAACGTTCGTAATATAAAATACATGCGCGATTTCAAATTCTATTTATAGCGTAGCCGTTTCATCTTTACATCATCTAGCCCCGGTTGTTTTAGTTTTTCGTATTAAAGCCGTAAATAATTTATTTACGTTATTTACGGGGGCGCATTTACAAGCGTGTTGATGCGCCAGTTGTTAAAGGTATTTTCTACTTAATTGAGATAAATAACATTACGTTCGAACGCATTATCCTTAATGATTTCGAGAATATGTTTCAAGATTTTATACATTCTCTGCGTATTGTGCCGCGTTATTTTCCATCCTACTTATACTCTATATAAATATATATATATATATATATATATATATATATATATGTATGTGCGCTTACGAAACCACAAAAGTTCTTAACGTACCCTAGCTTTGACAAAAAAGAAACACGAGTACGAAATTAGGATAATGAGAAAATAATGTTCAACTCGGCGACGCTTACACCGTATAGGGGGTGGTCGCTGAAAATTTTCTTTCTACTAAGTAAAGCTTCGTTTTCACGTTTCTAAAAACGAGCGAGCGTGAAAAGCTATTGATGGTATCTCGAATGCGAGTTATTAAAGAAGCGATATTATCATCATTTATCCGTCATCGTGTTGATTCACAATCATCTAGTTTCACTTTTTGTTTAGTTCGGTAAAAGAGCTTTACGTAATTTCTTTAAAGACGACCGAGCTAATCAAATAGAAGCTTACTGCTACGAATTACGTTCTTTTTTAATGTTGTTTTTCTCATTCCATAAATTTACTAGTGAAAAAGCATTGTACGCGTAAAATATAATATGCTAAAATTAATATATATGATATATGTATATATAAATGAAAATTCAAATGAGAAAAGAGAGAAAAAAATGTGAATGCGATAGATATCGATAGATATCGCGAGTTTAAAGGTATCTTTGTAACACGATAGTGGCTGGGATGTAAACACATATATTCCCAGCAACTAGGAAATTAGGCTATTGTTAGTCTTTCCGCCATCCATTGACGTATGCTTCTCGTCCATGATGATTTTATTTTCTCGCATTAATTTTTCCTCGGATAAATGTTCTTCAATAGTTCATATATCTTTCCTCTAACGATATGTACAATATAATTCTTATGTCGAAGATTTTCCTCTCCGTATTGGCATAATCTTCTGTGCCCACAACACATCTCCAAGCTTCTTTTTTTTTTTGCCTTCGCTTCATATAACAGGATAGAATAAGTTGGATCCTTACAATACGGTTTCAGGAAACAAAGAAGTACACAATACCTACTGATTAAGCTAACCCCTGAAATTCAAGAAAATTTAGTCCATAATAAAATTACAACTCTAGTCAGTTTTAATTTAGAAAAAGCCTTCGATAAATTATTGGAGCACCAAATACTACTAGCTTATGTGGATTTAAGAGGAATTTGCCTGTATTTATATAAAAAAATTACATAATCGAAAATTTATCAATAAACTAAACAATTATATATCAGATAAATTCGAGAAAATGCAACTCCTCAAGGTTCTATAATTAGTCCTACAATAGCCATGACAAACATTCAACAATATATACCATCTCCAGGTAAATATTGTATCTATGCTGATGATCTCTCAATATATTATTCACATCGTGAGCTAAAATTTATAGAATTTTTACTTCAAAACACCATAAATAATCTCAGTCAATAGACCACATCGCAGGGTTTTTCGTTCTCTCCATCCAAAACAAAACACACCTCATTCAGTACAAAATGTAACCGCCTTACACCTCACAAATAGGTCGAGGGAAATAATAAACACAGATACCTTACAGATAGTAGAATTGACTCGAGATGGAAAGTTGAATTGGAAAGAATATATACGTAAATTAAAAATAAAATGCAATCAAAAACTAAACATGTTGAAGATGCTCGATCATTCATTTTGGGGATCGAATAGAGAAACTCTAAAAAAATTGTATAAATCGCGTATAGTAAGCAGATTATATTATGACAGTGTACTATACGATAGTGTCTTCCATAGCACATTAAAAACCTTAATACAATTCAAAATACAGCCCTTAAAATAGCCCTAAAATCCTCTCATACTAGCTCTAGTACAGCTCTGTATGTGGAAGCAAACATATTATGTCCTAATTACAGAAGGCTAATATTAATGCTCAAAAATCAAACTAGATTACTTTTTCGTCCTTTTAACTCGGTCTATAACATTTTAACAAAAACACGATATCACGATCTGTTTAAACATAAACCAAAAAATTATCCAAACCTCTAGCAGAACGTACAAATAATCTACTGGAAACGCTTCAATATACATTACCAAAACTTAAAACAATCTTCCCCAACTGTCACCATGGACAAAATTTTAAGTTACAATAAATGCCGAATTAATTAGTACAGACAAATTTAATCTCTCCGATTAAAACATAAATTCTATCATATTCTCAAAGAAAAGTATCCTAAACATATACAAATATTCATCGATACATCAAAATTTACAAATAAAACAAATAAGCAGTCGTCTAAATTTAATCGAATAAATACTATACAGAAAATCTACATCCAGCAGATGAAAATCTGTCTCGCAGACAAACATTGGCGAAGAACAATCCGGATATAAAAGAAATTATACCAGAATTTAACTAAAAAACAACAAACTTCTAATATATATAATTATATACGTATGTGTATATTTTTAAGTAATAATTTCAGGTAGTTATATTCAATGATGATGATGATGATCCATTTACGTGCCGTATACTGCTACGAGGCAAGCGGCATGGACACAGAAGCTATAGTTGTTGAAATATGGCCGCGTGAAACCGGCTGCATTTGGCTGCAAAAATCATTGCAATGCTGATGGAAGACCATATCGAATACATTCAGCTTTGTACTTTTGGCAGTGCAGCAGAAGGTGTTCTATTGTTAATTTAACATTGCTGCAGGAACAAATCGGTGGTGATTCTCTTCTGATCAAGTGACTATGAGTGAGAGTCGTATGTCCTAGCAATATACGACGAATCACTATTTATTCATGTCGTGTCAACGAAGGAGGAGATCGCCGTAAATTAGTATCAAGTTTGAATGAACGTAATTTGTTTCTAGTTGGTGTTGATAACCCACAGAAGTTGTTCGCTTATTATGCTGCGGATATCTTTTGGATCTATTGGAAGATCGGGAGTAGGCCGCATATAAGCCGCCTCTTTATCTGCTGTGTCTGCTAGATCATTCCAAGCAATAACAGTGTGACATAGAACCCACATAAATAATGGTTGAGGGAGAAGACCGGTAGATAGGATACCGATTATTTCCTTGGCCACTGGGTTCTGATTTTTGCGCTTATAATTACTGATGCTGGTGATTGCTGAAAGAGAGTCGGTGGCAATGACAGACTGCTTAGTATTTCTACCGACAGAATCTTGTATATAAATTACAGCTAGTTTTATAGCATAAAGTTCCACCGAGAGGATTGAAAAATGTGGAGGTAGTGGAAATCTGATTATTATTTCGTTTGAGGATGCTACTGCACATCCTACACCAGAATTTGACTTTGAACCATCTGTGAAAAGCAATTGGTGGTCGTTGTATTGATCTAATATACTAGAAGGATTGTTGCGAAGATCTGTTTGGAGTAACGAAAGATTTACTTCCATATTCAGTGAGATCCACCGCGGCAATGCAGGCATATAGGTCTGATAAAGATGAGGAACTTTTTTAAGTACTGATATTGCTTGTGTCAAACGACTGTTTCTGGATTTACCAATTGATTCAGACAAAATTGGAGTACTTCTTATATGTGTGTAAAAATATGACATAAGTTTGGAACGGCGGAATTTGAAGTATGTTCAGTAGGCTAGCGGAGGGAGTCGTTCGAAAAGCACCTGAACATATTCTCCGGGCAGAGTCGTTAACACTTTCTAATGATTGTAAAATAGATCCTTTTGCATTTCCATAAACTACAGCACCGTAGTCTATTTTTGGGTGAATTACTGTTTTGTATATTGTAATAAGTGATCTCACGTCCGCTCCATATTGTGTATGAGCTAACTTCCGTAATTAGTTTAAGTTTAGTATACTTTTTTTTTTTTTTTTGGCATATGTATGTGAAGTTTCCATGTGAACTTCTGATCAAAAGTTAGGCCTAGATACTTCACTGTAATAGGAGATGGAATTATTTTGTTATTTAAGATATCATGAGTACAACAGCGTTTTCGACAAAAATGTATGGCTGTTGATTTTTCGGCCGAGAACTGAAATCCGGATATCTCCGTCCACTTTAGAAGTTTATTTAAGCAGAGTTGCATTGTTTCTGATCCAAGTGGTTCATTACTACATGGTAAGAAGATAACCAAATCTTCTGCAAATAATGATGCTCTTATTGATGGTACTATCTCAGTTAAGATATTATTTATGGCAATATTAAATAGGATTGGACTAAGGATAGCTCCTTGCGGAACACCATTCTCTAGTATTCGCGGGGTGGATAAAGTGTAACCAAGACGAAATTGGAATGTTCGGTCTTTGAGGAAACTGCTAATGACCATTGGCAGTCTACCTCGAAAATTCCAGTTGTAGAGCGAGGTCAGAATCTTGTGTCTCCAGGTCGTATCAAAAGCCTTGGATATATCTAAGAATGGCGCTAATAGGTGATGGTTATTATTAACTATCGAATTTGATATTTCATTGTGGAGGTAGACAGCTTGATCAATTGTTGAGCGACCCGGAACGAAATGCGCATTGTTTACTGCTTTAACTCCCACATTAGGCGACCTGCTATAAGTTTTTCAAATACTTTGCCTAGTACTGACGTCAGAGAAATAGGTCAATAGGAATCTATGGTTGAAGGATTTTTGCCAGCCTTAAGAATGGGCAGTGCCAGTGCTTTTTTCCATATATCCGGAAAAACACCCTCATCCCAAACAACATTCAGTATATGTAAGAGGACTATTATGATGTTATCTGGTGCATTTTTCAGCAGGCAAATACGAAAACTCTCTGGACCACTGGCACTGTCCTTCAAATTGCACATAGCGGATTTCAGCTAAGGAGAACTGTTGATTATATGGTTCTTTGTTTTGTGAATTAAAGTTTAGTGGAATAGATTTATAGCGTTTTTAAATTTAATAAAAGTTGGATCTAGATTTGAGTCACTTGAGTCAACTGAAAATAAATCTACAAATAAATTTGCTAATTGACTGCAATTCAGGATCATATTTCCGTTTAGCCTAATGTCCGAAGGGATATATAACGTTGATGAGGCTTCCATTGATTTAATTTTATTCCAGACTAATTTAGGTGAAGCTGATGGCGAAATTGAGGAAGTGAATTCATGCCAAGTAGATCTTTTTGCCTGTTTTAAAGTATAGCGTGCTTTTGCTCGATATTTCCTTATGAGAACGTAGTTTTCAGTCGAGGGAAGAGCTTTCAAGTTTTTCAGCGCCCTACGACGATCACGAATTGCAGCTTTGCATTCGGCAGTCCACCATGGAACAAATTTCTTAAGAATGGCTCGTGTATTTTGAGGTGATGTAGAGGAGAAGGCATGTTGTAATAATGTTTTAGTGAATATCTCTACTGATAATTCGGAGGAACTATTTAAGTTTAGCGATGGAAAACATCTCAAGCATAATTGGAAGTAATTAGTCCAGTCCGTTTTACGCCAGTTCCAGCTAATAGTGGTTGTTTCTATTTCATGTTTGCTGGGGATACTTATAATTACAGGAATATGATCGTTTACTGCTAAATCTGTATGATTAAATAAGTGTAGAGAATTTGCTATTGAATGAGATGAAAAAACTAAATCCAGAATTGACCAGGAACGATGCGCAAAACTAAAATGAGTTGGCAATGTGGTATGAAGGAATAATGCATATTGATCAATTATATCCTGTAGTATTAGCCCGGTTGAGTTGTTGCTTCCCCATGTGAGTGAATGAGCGTTAAAGTCGCCCATTAATATAAAAAGAGATTTAAGTTGCTGGATTAGAAGTTGAAGATGGTAAGTATAAGGTGCAAATAGTAATTGCTGTGGGAGTGAAGATTTTTGCAGCAACAGCTTGTAAGGTCGTTGTGATTGTTAGTTGTTCGAAGGTAGTGTCCATCCTAATTGCTAGGACAACACCACCATGTGCTCGTTGGTGTGATGGAGGTCCATCTGTTTCCAGTATACTGTAATGTCGGAGATGAAAATTTCTCATTTTTAAGTGGGTTTCTTGAAGAGCTAAGGCAGCCGGATCATTCTCTGTTCTCACTGAATGTGTGGGTAATTTCAGAGATCTCTAACCCAACTAAAAATATACACACGTTTGAATGTATGAGAAATATGGTTGGGAAATTTAAAAAAATAAATACAAAACATTTCAACGGTTGAGTTGAAAATAAATATACAAACTCCAGTTTAAAATGAATATAATATAAAACACCACAAAAGGAAAACATTATTAAATAATAAAAAAATTTCACATTGTTTTATAAATACTGTTCATCGGTTTATTTATTTTTTGCGAATTTTAATCTTGAATTAATATTTTTTAATTTTATACTTTTTATCTTTTTAAATTTCACTTGATAATGGCCCGAAAAGTTTTGTGATTTTTCACGAAGAAAAAACTTCTAGTGATTTTAACTTTTTTTTGTTGTTGATTATTTTAAAATATTGAAAGAGTCAAAGAAACGCTATATTTGCGCTATATTGTATCAGATGATGGGAAAGCCGACCGTGAAATCAAACGTAAAATAGGCCTAGCCAAATAGCATTCTTGCAAAAACATGCATTATTCACCAATAAAAATGTGAGCATATCAGAAAACGACTTACAAAAGTCTATATATGGAGTACATTGCTATATGAGTGTGAATCTTGTATAGTAAATGAAGCTGATGAAAAGAGGTTGATGGCAGCAGAGATGTGGATGTGGAGAAAGATGCTAAAGATGAATAAAGAGAAGAAGAGAAACGAAGAAGTCCTGCTCGGTGAAAGACGGGATTTAATATGAAAAGACGCAGATCAAAGGATGGGACATATACTGAGACACGATGGTAAACTGAAATTGATTATTAAAGGAAAAACCAGAAAAAAAAAACAAGGGAATATCAGGGAATAATTATATAAACCAGATGATTAAAGATATGGGATGGCAAACATATTCGGATTTAAAAAGGAGCAGAATGGAGGAAGCGAACCCATGGGTTCAATGATAAATGATGATGATATATATATATATATATATATATATATATATATATATATATATATATATATATAATATATGGGAAGGAAGGAATTTAATCCACTGCGAGACGAGGGCGTCCTTAAATCGGTGTTCCTTTTTAAAAAGAACTTTCCTTCAAACCGATCGCGTGAAAAAACGATTAACGAATTAAATCAGAGAACTAGAGTTTTCCGCAAAAATGACATTAAGGGAAGTTCGGAGAATGGAAAATTTACATAAAATGCTAATTTAAGAGTAACGGGCTTCTTAGATGATAATTCTCTAGATTCTGTTTAATCCGAATTTGGCTCTTGCTGTATGGTAATATTTTAAAGACGTCCTCTTGATAACCGAATATTTGATTTAATATTCGGTTTTAAATATATATATATATATATATATATATATATTTCTTGTTTTAAATTTTCTTAAACCGTCACGTTTTCGAAGTGGTGTTATTGTGAGAAGGTCAAAAATCAGGATATTCGAAAATTTAAATTTTTTGTTGCCAAACTCCATAACTCGGTTGATTAAAGTTTTTTATTAATATTCTTTATATAATTTGTGTTTAATCGGCGTGCTTAATTATATATATATATATATATATATATATATATATATATATATATATATATATATATATATATATATTAAAGAATACACTTCGAGAGTTGGTAAGGGAGGCCACTTCCTCGAGGTGTGTGTGTGTGTGCCAATCTAACCATTAATTGTACCGAACATTTAATTTCAAAAGGCGTAAGTAAATTTTAAAAGAAACAATGTGAAAATTAAAAAGTTATCGTACTCTTTCTGATGATCGACATTTTTATAATATGCCAGCGTGTTATACTATTTATATGTTTCCAAATAGCCAAATAAATTGTTCAGCGTATCGAAGGTTCGATGTACGGCATTCCACTGTTCTCTCATTAAAAAAAAGCACAATTACTAATTTAGGATTAACTAGAGAACAGGTTTATAACTGCGACGGAATCGGACTCTATTGGAAAGCTCTACCTACGAAACCTTAGCTTCTGGTTCCGAAACTTCGGCTCCGGGCAATAAAATGAAGAAAGGCTGACAATTGTGTTTTTTTCCAAGGTTGGTGGAAATTATAGACTTCCATTAGCAGTTATTGAGAAAGTTATAAGACCGAGAGTGCTGAAATATTTTAATAGAAATTTGTTGCCAGTAAATTACTATTTTCAAAAAGTGATTAGACGAACCAAAAAATTTTTACTGCATGGTTTCAAAATGTTTTTGGAAATCTTATCTTAAATCAAAAAACTTACCTGAAAAGGCAATTTTAATAATGGACAATGCTCCAGCCCATCCATTAAATGAACTAAAATATGATGAAAATATTAAACGTGTATTTCTTCCTGCGAATACAACTTTCTTTGATTTAGCCAATGGATCAGAGGGTAGATTGAAAGTTTGAAACGTCGTTACTAGAAAATATTTCTTCAAAATGTAATTTCTTCTGAACGATGACTTGTGGAAAGATTACACAATTAAAGATGTAATTTTCAACATTGACGACGCGTGGAATACCAAGTAGAATACTATTGCGTAGCTGGAATAAACTTTGGCCAATAGAAGAAGCTAACGAAACTGACAACGTCGGAAATGAACATGAAGTCACTCAACTATAGTAAGAAATTCGTGAATTTTCCAACTGAAGAATGTGACATGCAAGAGTGGTTAAATATTGATCATTCAGATTTGGGATACGAGATTTTAGCATGATGACGAAATAGTTGAACAAGTAATCAAAAAGGTTACTAAAATCGACCAAGAAGATGACGCAGATGATGTTTCTCAAAGTCAAAGTGTTCATTGTAAAGAGTTAGAAGATGCGCTGACTAAGTGCAGTCAATGGTATGAACAGCAACAAGAAGCGGGCATTTCGAAACTAATTGCAATGCGACAAGTGTGTAATTTAAAAATTACGAACGGATGTGAAAAATTAATTCAAAAAAACGATCATACATGTTTTTAACAAGTATATCTGTACAATAATTATAAGAAAATACAATAAATGCATTAAATACGTATGTATTGTAGTTCATTTTTATATATTCTAGACCTATTCTATAATTCGCCTATTTCTCTAATTCGTCATCCCTCTGGTCCCGGGCATGACGAATCATCTAGTTTCCACTCTATTATAATATACATATATATATATATATATATATATATATATATATATATATATATAATGTTTTTTGCTTTGTATATAAACTGTCTACAAAGGTAAGTGGCGATTTTTCGATGAAAATTTTCTGAGGATCGTAATATTATCGTTTCATAAATGTTGTTTTTACATACATATATATATCGTCGAAACCTAAAATTATATATTCCATATAAAAAAGAGAAAACTGTTCGTTTACAAAATCGGTCATAGAATAATTTAAATTTTGATTCAAATAACGCCTGGACGAATTTTTTTGTTATCGATCCAGTAGTAATCGAGTACCATTAAAATTTCCGTTAAACTGAGATTACTCCATCCATAAGCTAACTACGGAAGTCGTCATTTGTGAAGTCTGTAATGGGAAAAAGGCGGCTTTTGACGTCACGAAACAGAAATATGGAAAAACGAACTTTTTCTTCATAAACTTTTCCTGTTTAAATATACCTTATTATTATTATTATTATTGTTAAAATTATTACTATTATTATTATTATTGTTGATATTTGTTCTTTCCGCAATTCCAAACTGTGCCTTCATTAAGGTGACTTTTCATTAACTGTCGATTTGTCCTTTTTTTTGTTATTCGGTTCTTTCTTTCTCATTATTCGGAGATTAAATTTATACACCCCCACGACTCTTTCATTGTAGTAACTTTTACAAGCAACGTATTTATATTATGTATATGTTATTCGAGTAAAATAGAAGGATTTGGTTAAACGTTCCAATTGGCGTGGCTTGAAATTTAAAGACATTTTTTCCCCATTTTATAGTATCCGTGATTATCACGTGGTTGTGTATTTACGCGATAATAGTCGTCGCGTGTAATGGTGTAGCAGTCTCAAATGTTGGTTTTGTCCATCTTAGCAATTTTTTTCCTTCCGTTTCCTCTCCCCGGACACGATAGATACGTGTGAACTGAATTTTAAAAAATTAAAAAAAAAAAAGAGTGGTAAATAAATTAGAATTGGAAATGAAATGTTCAGGAAATTTGTTATTCTTGCTTCGTGGCCGTAACCGTTAAGGCTAAGAAGTAATAAGATTAAAACGAATTCTTCTAATAGAACACGACAGACTTCACCAATACGCTGAAACTTGTACCTTTACTAAACATCCAGTTCAAACTCACCTACACACAACACAAAAAGGTATACATATGTGTGTTTATGTATTTGTGTGCATATATGTGTGTAAGGACAGAAAATGTGAACCTGGCGAATCAAATTATTCGTCCATTTGTCTCTATTATACGGCGTCGTACGTAACCCGCGCATTCCGCAGTTTTGACAGAAAATCCATTGAGTACAATCCATTCCTCCGGTTTTTTTCTTCTTTCTGCTTGACTTCTTCAAAGAAATCCTTCGGGTTTTTCCACGGTTCAGCGTCGACGATAAAAATTAAATTAAAGAAACAGAAATGTAAAACACAAATTTTCACAGAAATCGATTAAACAACTGTAGTTCTTTCAATTTTCCCGTTATAAATTTCATACCTGATCTTTTTACTGAAAATTATTATCCTGCATATAATCAGAGTTAGTACACACATTTATTGTTATCATTATTACTTTCGAAACAAATTTTAACCAACTAATTACCGAACTAAAACTAAAACTAAAAACCCATATTAGAAGAATTTCCTGAACCTCGCCAATTCTACGCGGTCCTGTGCAATTCTCTCATATTGTCTTCGTTGCGTACGAACTTTGTGTAATTTTTTCTTCTTAACTTAAAAAGATGAATACCTCTTCTTTGTTTCATTTTAAAAATACCAACTCTCCCTATCGTTTACTGCTACCTACTGTCCGTTATCCTCGCTAAATGTCTAACCCGATTCAATTTTTTTCTCAATTCTTAATCAAATTTATTTTAATATTCTTCCTTGATAAATGTGTTGTTGAATGTAGTTTCTCGACTAACATTCAGTAAGTACTTAAATTTTTATTCTCTCCCAAATTTCAATTTCCTCCCATCCATCTTTCATTTTTAATTCCATCGGTTAAACATTAATGTACTATTCTATCGCATGTAGCGCTTATTCTTCACGATTTATGATTAGCCAGCGCTCACCATTATATAAAGCAACTAGTCGAAGAACTAGTTTATATTTTTGACCATAATGCACGCGTCAGTTGTGTAACAAGGAGATCACAGCCTTCCTTTCAGCTGTATTATACTTATACGATTACCTCGAAAACGCCGTCATCTGCCTGGACACAAGACCCTTTTGTTTTTTTTTTAACTACTAGTACGAAGCAGTTTGCTCTCCACATAATTGAACGTACTAATTTCGTCGATAACCTTTGTCGGGTATTAGCAAGAATAAATAAAAACACGGTGTTACGATTTATTATTTACAACAGCGGCATTTGACAAACTTTTTATAGCCGCGTCAATTTTTAATAATTAACAGAAAAAAATAAAGCGAATAAAATATTAGAATTATCTTTTAAACAGGACTTTTAGTTTCAGAAATCGCGTACCGTACGACGAAATATATTGTTTGATTACTCCATAGGTACTATTGCAGTTTTTAATATGACACCCTTGTTGTTGGTGTTTATACTGACAATAGTCTTAACTCATATTACTAATGTTACCAAAAATGCGCATACACAACTACTGGTTTCATCCTAAGAAATTCATACATATTTCGCCGATCCTAAATCTCCGCTAACACTCTTGTAAGATCACAAGTAGAATACGCGTTTTGGGATATTGTCTACAATAAATATATGCTTACGGTGGGAAAAGTTCAATTCTAGTTTTTGACGTGTATCTCCTATCTTCAAACTGGTGTCTGTCCTACATTTCTCGAGTTATAATATTTTAAATGATTTCCTAAAGATTAAATCCTCGAGAGCTAGAAGAAAGGTACGTAAGCTGAGGTTACTGCGTGATCTTTATAACACTCGCGTAGATGACAATTACTTTTATCTGCAACCTTATTTACGGTCCTCAGTGTTAGTAGTGGGTCGCGCCGTGTTTTTTATGAACTACATGCAAATCTTGGTTAAAATTTGATACTTCTATCCACCTTTGCGTCCATATAATAACGTATTTTCAGCTATACATTATAAAATTTGGACGCAAAAGTATAAATTTTATACGGATGTTTATTGTTCAATGTTGGTTGAACTGTAGGAAATTTTCAAAATGTATTTATATAAATATTTTTAAAATTGGGACATTTCACGTCATTCAGAAAATAAAAAATGTTGCTAGAATTAAAATTTCAAGCACCGTGTAGTGTGTGACTGAAAAGGTTAAAACACTCATCATTAGCGAGATATTCATTTTGATAGTAAATTTATATATAGTGAATTTGTTTAAACTTTTTTCATTTTTAATATATTCCTTTTTATTTCAGTTCTTACTTTTCAGTAAGTTTCTTTCATACTATAAAACACCAAAAAGTCATGTTTATTGTCACTGTGAATTATTATGCATGATTCCAGTGACAACTTCCCTACATGGGAATATGATTTGTATTCAGTCATGTTTTCTTTTTTTTTTTTTTACATTCCTGAATTACTATTGATGCACCTGTCTCGAGGTAGAACTTGTTTACACGGGAATACAGGTGCACGATTGATATTTATATTTTTCGTCGTATTTGGATATTTTCTATAATAATATTTAGTAAATAAATAAATAAATATACTTTTACCAGCTAATTAGCAACTCGGTTAGTCGAATAAACGACTTCAACCGCGCAAGATATTATAGTGGTGAAATTCGTAATTGCCAGAGTTGTTTGATCTTATTCAAAGAAAATATCTTAAGCGTGAAAACTTTCTGATGGTTAATTTCGTAACAGGCGACAAGAATAACTAAGGGGACGTTACCGATATTACTGCGGATTACGTTTTCCAAATGAAACACTAACAGAATAATTACGACCAACCCGGGAGGAACTTGTATAAATTCCGTTTTACGCTTGTTTTAATTCGGTTATAACCTTTGAATTATAAGTTAATTTTTAACGTAGCATATAGCGCCTGGAGGGGCGACATTTTTTACTATAAAAGGGTAAATCATTTTTTTTTCACCGACACTATTTCAAAACGATCGCAATTATAAAAATATCGCGATATTGTCTATATATGTATATATTTTTTTTTTATTAACACCACTCTAGTCAGTATTAACTGAACACCATTGGCCAAGCTAATAAGTTATTAACAAATTAACTTTCATATCTAAGGTACAGCATGAAATACTGATCACTCTCAATAGAGTGAGCGAGACAGACATAAATGAAAGAGAAAGAAGCTTAAAAAAAGAAAATATATGAAATAGACTTCATTTCTATGAGTCGCTGGATTGCAGTTACCGTGTTAACCAATCCTAAGAAAGTCTCTGACACGAAGCCTTTTAAGCTTTCTTATCGGTTTACCAGGCAAGGATGGCTGCTGCATAGTCGAAATATGTAGCTGGTTCACAGCTTGTTAAAAAATTTGTTGCAACATCTGCAATCGTCTACATATAAAATCGCGGTGTGATACGATTTGATACAAAAAACGGAGCGTCGACCATGATGCTGAATGCGATTTATATTACTTCTAGCAAATGCGTAGTAAATTTCATTTCCGTACCTCCATATTGAAGCTATTACCATTAAATACACTAGACATTTTCAGGACAACTATAGAGATGACTTTCTTCCAACTATGCCGCGTAACAATTTCAATATTTTCTGAGTGCGTGTTCTCCAGGTAAGGCGGTGGTGCAAAAGTAGGCGTAACAATAAGAAAAAAGGAACGTTATTGATTTCAACGGTTTCTTGTTTAGTGAAAACTTTAATTCCCGACTGTGTAGCCTATACAGATATTTTACCTACGTGTTCTTGCATAAGAGCAGATGCGTGTGAAGAATCATCACGTGCCGTTCGAATGCACATATCATCAGTATAGGTAGCCAGCACGGGAGTAGTTAAAACTGGAATGTCTGCTGTATATAGTAAATGCCGTAGAAGCCCAAGCTTTGACGTCATACCTCTTACAGGACACAGAATTTACCTTGACTTTTCCTAATATAATTTAATTTTATTATCGACGGTATAAAATTCTTCGTTTCAAATTTTATCCGAAATACTACACATTTTTAGATGATATTTAACGGGTTAAAACTTTAATGATATTAATTGTCAATAGAGAACATTCCAAGTTATTTAACTGTAAAATGCTGGTACAATGATATTTTGATCGTTTGGTTAACTTTTCCATTTTTATTATGAATGTAAAATCGTTTTACATCGTTTTGAATACGTTCTTTTATTAACACGATTATTACGTTACAATATTTATTATATTATATACGTAGCCAGAGTAACAAATTTATTTTTCCATTTTCGTATAAATTTCAATCTAGCTGAAACAGCCAATAAGCGATTGAGATGGTTGGCATAATAAAACGGTTCATTACGCGAGTAGAACTTCCACCGGTGACATTCCGTACTATCACAATAACACATCTTTATTCTTCATTTGCAGGTTCAGTCACGAAAAGAGTAAGCTAAATTGCAACTAATCGGAAAGAAGAAAGAAAGAAGAAAAATGTATTTTATCAAATTACAACGTGTACACACAAATATTTACATAGTAGAGTTCCGGCATGAGCCTCACCTCGACCGCAGTATTAAAATTAAAATAACAACACTATAGTTTAAACGTAAGTATGATAAGCGGGGGAAAATTTATAAAACCCACAAACAAATAAAAAAAAAAAAATTACATATATATATATATATATATATACATGAATATACATACAAATATATACGTACATGCATACACATATACACATATAACTTAAAACGATACAAAGGTAAAAATTGTAACAACACACATAAAAGTTAAAACAAAACAAAAATAAAATAAAAATTAAAAAAAAAAAATAAAAAAAATAAATAAATAAATAAAAATTATATATACACATATATATACACAGCGGAGGAGAGAAAAAAGAAAAATACAAAACAAAATAAACTCTTTTCGAAGCGCATGTAAGATAAAGCGTACAGAGGTATAAATAAGTGTTAAAATAACTTAACTATATAATTACGAATAATAACGATTGAACATATTACAAATATACTAATTTACAACAAATTATGTTTAATACGACGATGTTTGTACCTGGTATACATGAACATAAGTTGCCTGGAATCATAGTTGCCAATATTCGTTATTAGTTCATTGCTATGTACACTGCAGTTTTGAAAAAATTTGTTTGCTAATTTAAATACATATTCTTTGATATATGGAATATTTAACATGTAGTGCATATCTGATATTCTCGTATAACGAGATGCATTTAAAACGCATCTTAAACATTGATTTTGTACAAGTTGCAATTTCTTAAAATTAGAATTAGATACAGAGCACCAAACCGGACAAGAATAAGTCATTGTTGGACGGATAATAGTTTTATATAAAATTAACTTATTATCAATATTCAGGTGAGATTTACCTTTAAAAAGCGGATAAATTGAACATATAGTTTTATTCGCTTTTGTAATAGCAGCATTAATGTGTTTAGTAAATGTCAATTTTTTATCGAAAATTACGCCTAAGTAACGAACATGGTCAGACCACTCGATAAGATCGCCATTAATATTAATTTTCTCGGGTAACAAAGGTCGTCTGCGAGTAAAAAGTATCGATTCTGTTTTTAAAGGATTGATGACAATTTTCCATTTAGTGAAATATTTCAAAACTCGTGAAGATCCTTGTTGTAATCTATTACTAATTGCGCGTGGTATAAAGGAACTACAGAATAAAGCTGTATCATCAGCATAAAGAGCAACTTCGATGTTGTTTAATTTGGGAAAATCGTAAAAATAAAGCGAAAGTAGAAACGGTCCTAAGACGCTACCCTGAGGTACACCAGCTAGACAAGTCTTGCTGGAAGAACGCGCTTCATTAATTTCAACATAAAATATCCTGTTACTTAGGTAGCTTTGTACAAGTTTAACCAAATACAATGGAAAATTACAGACAATCATTTTGTATATAATGCCATTGTGCCAAGTAGTATCGAATGCTTTAGCGATGTCAAACATAACCAATCCAGTGTGCTTATTACGGTTGAAATTATCTGTAATGTGTTCTGCGATTCTCGCGATTTGATGAGTAGTAGAATGAGCTGGCCTGAATCCAAATTGTACTTTAGGAATAATATCGTGGCAAATAGCGTACTCATTTAGCCTCTTTAAAATTATTTTTTCGCACAATTTATTTAGATTACTGAGTAAAGTAATAGGTCGTGTATTATTGATCTTAGAAGAATCTTTCCCAGGTTTTGGAAGCGCTATAATTTTACCAATTTTCCAAGTACGTGGATAGTATCCATATTTAATCATAGCATTTATAATATTAGTAATCTTAACAATAGCTTTCACAGGAAAACTTTTAATTAATATAGAGAAAATATTGTCGTTACCTACTGAAGTTTTATTTTTTAACAGTTTTATACTAGCATGAACCTCCCTAGGTTTTATATAATTAATACCAGAAGAAATTTGATTATACTTCATAAACTTACTGATTGTACTTTTAACTTTCTTAGAATGATAACTAGTCCCCATGAGTGCGTTCTGGGCATGCACTTTAAAATAATGGTTAGCAAGTAATTCTACCTTATCAAAGTCTTTGTAAGCATAATTATTTGTAACAGTGTCATAAAGTGGAGGAAAAGCTTCGTGTGGTTTATGATAGTATTTGCACACTTTCCACAGACTGTTGTTTTTAGTATTTAGTGTAGTTAGAAACTTATTAAACTTATTATTATTGTGGTATTTTAACATCGCCCGTACTAATCTATTTCAAAAGTTAAGAAATTTCTTAATATTGCCATAGCGACGAGTGTTGCGGTTATTTATATAAATTCTTCTCACATAATTTTTAAATTTAATAATGGTAACAATGTAATGCGGTGCCGAAGTTAGCGACAAATTAGTATGCATATTTTTAGGTACAAATAGATCAGTGGCTTCAGAAATTAAATTTGTAAACTCAGAAATGTGATCATCAATATCTTTTTGATTTCTAATAGACTGATTCAAATTTACATGTTCAGCAACATATCTTTTGAAGTCATTCCAATTAGCATTACGATAATTATAAGAGAACTTATCCTGAACGAATTGATAACTATTATTGATATAAATAACAGTATATATTGGATTATGGTCAGAAGATAAGCAATTAAGTGACACAACAGGCATAATATTCACATTCTTAACCACAGCTAAATCTAAAACGCTAGGTTTGAAATTTTAGGGACAAGGAATGTAAGTAGGTTCCCGCGGGGCAACGATCTGAAGATTATTACGCATACAAACTTGATAAAGAAGATTACCTGCTGAGTTATTGCTAAAACAATTCCATATTTTATTTCTAGCATTCAGATCCCCTACAAGAATAGTTTTGTTGTTAGAATTAGTCAAAAACCGAATATCATTGCTAAATTTGCACATCATTCTTGGGGGTTTGTATACTGCATATATAATTATATTATTATTATCGTGTACATCATTATTAGTATGGAAATATATACCAATTGCTTGCATACAGTTTAAAGAAGGTATAGGAAGCAAATTATGCGGTGTACCACGTCTTACTAATAAGGCAACTCCTCCACTCTTGCGACATTTATCGTTTCGATAAATGTGGTACTCAGGAAAGTTAAGTATACAAGATCCATCTAGCTTGGTTTCCGACAAGGCTATGATATCAATTTGGTTGTTAATTATAAGGTAACTGATTATTACTTACGTTACGTATTACATTCGCCCGATGTGATGTACGTTGGACAAAACTTTGTATTTTAGGACAGTCATTTGAACTTGCAATGTGTTCTTGACCACAGTTAGCGCAACAGACTTTATCATTTTTTTTACATTCTTTAGTACTGTGATTCTTAGCGCAAATTAAACATCTAGGAGTTAAGGTGCAGTTTAATGACACGTGATTAAACCTTTGACAGTTAAAACATTGCAGAATATTTCGTTTAGGTCTATATTTTTCCCATGTAATCATACAGTGAAGAATTTTTTTTATTTCAAAGATTTTTCGAATGTTTATATTATTAGGGAAATAAACAAGAAATATTGGTAATGAAATTTGTTCAACATTTGATATGTTATGATTATTTTTTTTAAATTGCACAATATTATCAACCTTTACGTCGGGAAAATTTACGAGTTCTCGTTTGACATCGTTTTCGTTTATACCGAACGGGAGACCTTTTAATATCAACTTAACAGGCTTCCTATGTTTGGGCAGGTGCGTGTAATATTGTATACTTTTTTCTCTCAAATATTTTAACAATTTGTCGTAATCACCATCTTCATTCGTAAAAATTAAAGTACGATTACCTCGAATTTTAATGCTGAATTCCTTGTTCGAATTGAATTGTTCTACAATCGTACGATAATCGACCAACGGAAGATTAAGTATTGTAATCGGTGGAAATTTTATCGATTGCTGTTGTTGATGCACAGCATGATGTACAACAGCTTCGTCAACTTGGGGATGTTTCAACTGCATGCAGGCTTCTTGATAGAAAAACTGATTCGCTAATGTCGCTACATCATCTTCTTCAAACGGTATATTGTGAGCGTATACGAGGTAAACAATCGGGACTAATACAAATTTCAGCGCACCTGCATTAATTAAGTGAAAGTTGGATGTTTCTTCTCCAACTTTTATTTTTGAAAATACCTGTCCGCTAGATATTAATGTGTATATAATCTTAAACAGTAGACCAGCGTGCCATACACGATCAAACGTTTGACTGATGTCCATAAAGGCTGACGAACAAAAGTGACAATTTTGAATATATATCTGGACACGATGTATCTGTTCTATTGTGGCGTGATTTGAACGGAATCTAGACTGATAATCGTGTGTTACGTTGAAGTTTCTAATTATCCGAAGGAGTCTGGACGGTAGTATTCTTTCAAAGACTTTATAAGATGTTTCATTGGGTAGTTGGCTTGGTTCAGTTATCATCACCATCTGAGTCACCTTCCACTATTGAGGCGAATGATCGAATTAAATATGGTAGCTAGTAGTGGTACGATGGGCTTTCCTTGGAATTCACTGAAGAATTATATCCATGATCAGGTCTTTGTAAATTCGTAAAAATCAATTTTACCTATATTTCTACACTTTTTAATTCTTATACGCGTATCCTTGCGGTCTAATTAAAAGATCATTCCTAGAATATTATTTTTTAGTAAACGTTTTTATATCAAACAATTTATTGCGGTACATATATAAAAATTAATTTACATTACTTCTGCTTTATGTACATAAATATATACATGATTATTACAGATTGTAAAATAGTTATGGGGCTATTTATATCAGATGTAATTGCGATTTATCAAATTAACTATGAATACGACTTTTATTTTTTAAACAATCTAGAAATTTCATTTCTATAATTAGCGAATAACGAATATTTTTATAATTACTCACTGAAGGTATTTCACTTTTTTCCTTTCTTACAAAAACAGCATTGATTTTGATATATACGTGTATGTGTGTGTTGGTTTGTGCCAGTGTTACGTCTATATTATATGATTTCTAATATGAAGAAAAATGTTATCTTACGATTTATATAAAAAAATTAAATAACTCCGTTTGTATTTTCACAACTTTGAATATCTGAAGGTATCTCCTAAGTAACCACAAAGTCAGAAACGATAATAGATATTCACAAAATATTAAGAGTTCTCTATGTCCAGATGGGCGGACATGTTTAGATTATAAGCGATCAGATTGAATCAAAAATTGTCGCGAAGTTTTAACGTCTAATACACACTATATCGTATACATAGTATGCATGTTTCATGTATGTATATATACATAACGTGTATATATAACATAAACAATAGAAAATAAAATAATGGAACCATAAAAAATAGACACATCATTACAACTACCATTACTACTATTATTATTATTATTATTATTATTATTATTGCTAACCCGACCATTACTATTATCGTTATTCCGTATGTAAGTGTAAAATCTTTGAGAAGACGAAAGTTATTATTCCTTTTATGATGTGTAAAATGTTCAAATTGCTTTTGCCAACTGTTTCCATACTACCGACCTTTGCAATGCGAATAGTACTTTAAATCAACAATATTCTCTACCAAAACCTCGTCGCCCACGTATCTAAGTATTATATACATACATGTATATAAGTATGCGGTCAAGTGTGTACACAGTTAATGGAATCGGAATGGAACCTGTGTGCGTTCGAAAACGGAGAAAAGGAATTTTATTACGCTCGGAGTAAGGAAAAAAAAAGTAGAAACGGGAAATGGCTTTCATAAAATCATTTCATAACTGCGAAAACGAGCTGTTTAAGGAGCACCGTTGACGCAGCGGAATAAAAACGAACTGTGTGCGTAAATTACGCATGCGATTCAGTGTGCGGCGTGAATTACGCCAGTGAATCAGTGTGTGTGTGTGTGTGTGTGTGTGTGTGTGCATTTACATTGTATATGCTAACGTACGCGCTGCACGAATGTGACCTTATTTCTTTATATTTCAATTGTACGTTTTGAAAGAAGAGCTTAAAAGACAGTAAGAATAAAAAAAATCAGTTATATATACATATATATATATATATATATATATATATATATATATATATATGTAGTGGACACGATTGGAAAGCAAGTAGTAATATCAGTATCCTCAGAAAGTAAATAAGGTAAATTCGCATTTCTCTCACCGTCAAAGTAACACAAAAAAACATGAAATAAAAAAAAATGGAAAATTAAAACATAAAAAAAATTCAATGGTTTTTTGAAATTACCATTTCAAAAAATAAAGTCACGTATTACCTGGTTGCTGCTATTACACCACTACTGAAAATTTATTTTCCACATACATTTTCATAAATGTTTGTCATTGCAACTCTTTTTCTCATGTACTATATATACATACATCGTATATATATATATATATATATATATATATATATATATATAAATCCTAGCCCGAATGTTCTTAATTCGAGCCTGTCACGACCGAATACAGCGTTTACAGAAGGGGTAAAGAGGGGTTGGTAATTTTCTTATTTTTTTTTCCAGTTAATGAATAACGGATGAAGTGAACTTTTTCCAAGTTGAAAATCGTTTCTCTTTTTCCATCTTTATGGCTGGAAAACGTTCACAGAATACCCAAAACAAACTAGAAATGGGCTAAAATTTTAATACCGGAATAATCTCGCCAATTAATCTTTCGTATTTCATTCGAACGTACATAATTTTATGTGTGTGTGTGTATATTTTCCACTGATCTTCTTTCGTTACCCTAAAGAAGAAACTGTTTAAATATTTTAAATGAGAAATACGAATTAGATCACAACTCTTTTAGTGCATACGTCGCGATATACATATAGATATATTGACAGTAGTCAATCCCGGTCAAAAACACGTTATCATCATCAATATATCGTTCGTTGTCGAACTCGAGGAATAACTCGTTATGAACTTTTTTTTGTGTTTATAAAATGGGTCAGCATTCGAGTTAATTATATATGAAACGTAGAAAAGGGCGCATGTATTACGCTATACAGAGTAAAGGGCTGTTGCCTCGTTCGTGATGATTAAGAGTCACACGATTGTGCTGTAATCGAAACTGTACTATCGAGAGTACGCAGTGAATTGCTCTTGAAACTATACTACGTGGAATTTAAATATATGCGAAAGAAATTCTCGTACAACTTTTCTGTCGTGCGGAAATTTATTTATTATTGTAAAATTTTGCTTTTTTGATTAAAAATAAAATAACAAAAAATAACGCAGCGTCGATTAAATAAGACGCGAAAAATGAGTATAGTTAGAAATTTTGTAAAATAAAATACCGGTCTCGAGTTTTACGTTGGACAACGCTAATGAGAACGGTCACATATACTTATAGTTATATTACACCACGATTATGGGGAATGGTATTTCAATAAACAAATTTTCAACAGTAATTTGAAAACGTTAGCTCTCGATGAAATATACACCAGTATTGCGTCGACAGATGAAAAGTTTGACTTTCAGTTAAAATAACTAATTTAATCATTGAAAATATGAAGCTAAGGACAACGAAAATATGTCAAGATTGGATGAGATGGTTATTATTTGACGATGACTAATATTATTTTGATTATTATTATTATATCAGTAACTAAAAGGCACGGGAGGAATTGAATTGAGTATTGTAGGTTTGTTTTACGTAGGAAAAGAATTGGGTTAGAGAGTGTATTGATGTTGTCAGCGAGGTTAAGTGGAAGAGAAATTGGAAGGTTCAATAAGAATCTTTGGAAGAAATATTAGGGAGAAATTACGAGACAAGGAGAACAGTAAGAGTGATACCGCACAAGGTACACTGAGGCGATTTCGCTGCAAGAGGCAAACATGTTTCATTTTTATATGACCTGCCCGAAATTGGGTGATGAGCACATCGTCTTTGCGGCACTGTGTGTTTACATTCAAGGTTCGGATTACTGACTTAACTGAACGCAATTTACCGATTGTAAGGATAGAAAGCCATTTTCGTTCCAATACGTGCAATAATTCTTTCTCGATGTTTCGCTCGAAATCTGATGGTATAACTGCAATGTTTGACGCAGACAGTGCAACCGCTTCATCTTTGGTTGCTCCGTCAGCCAGTTCATCGTCATGAAGTCCATTATGAGCGGGAATTAAAAGAAATGTGACCGTCAGTTATGAAATGTTCATTATGGCGATAGTTTACCGACGATAAACATGTGTCCGTTAGTAAGCTATCGATTGCCGTAGATAATTATGTTAACAGGTAAAAAGAATATTTTGTTTAAATAGACAAAAGAATTTCCCACTGACTGAAAGATATATAAAATCTGTTTCCACAAACTTCTTAAATTATATAAAGTAAGATAAGCTAAATATGAAAATTAAACGAATTTATTGGATAACTATAAATGTAAACAGAAAGATTACTTTAAAACCTTGTACCATAAGGTCATTCAAATTTTTAAAATTAAAGACATTGTTGCGATTAATAATAATTGATGGAAATGAAAAATTAATTACCAACTACTTCAACGAGTTATTTCGGGATAACGAAAGAAATAGTCCTAAATAATTCCGACGTCGCAAAGGAGACTACCAATTCTTTCGAGAAATTCACTTCTGAGAATATTAAGTCGTCTCGGTTAGACAAAGCTGCAAATGGATTAATAAAAGAAAATATGAATTAATGTTTAAAATCTTTTACTTAATGAATCAATACAAAGCTGGTAAATTTAACGAAGTTCTTAAATTAGGCATTTGTAAAAGTGATAAATTACAGACTCCAAACGAAAACTTGAAGAACATCGAACATTTATCTGCGCGTATTCGAGATATTTGATACCAAGGATCATAAAGTTTTATTGCGAAAATTATATCATTATAGGTTTGGAAGAAATGTATTTCGATGGTTTCAAGCTTCCGTTATAACACAAAGAGCATAGTTTTCCTTTTTTTTTAAAGGTGTACCACAACTTAGGTTAGAGACACCGAGGCTAATTATTCAAATGGGCGAATTTCATTGCTTTTAGAAATTACATGATGTTTTTAAGTTTCTCTGAATTGCCGGAAAGTACCGTGTGTACTAAAGCGACTATTTTTTTTAAGCGGTATGCATGATATTTTACTGGTCCTTGTCCGCAGTGACAGCATATAAGTGGCGTTTTCTTTTCTAATAAGTGCTTATGTGTTAATGCGATGTGACAAATTCTAAGACGAGTTACACAACCTATCCCGATATGTTCGTATGGGCGTTTTACACGAGCATGATGTCGTTGATCTGATGTTTCGGAGTTTGTTAGTAGTGTAGATATACTTTCAGTTTAAGTCACATGCTCGGATAGTTTTTACAAACTATTATTAACGAAGTTGCGAACACAGTAAAATCCGGTCGACTCGAAAGTTGTAAAAGACGCCCTTTTTATATGTGACCCAATTATACGAGAGGAAGATCGTGAAATCGGAAAATTATAAGCCACACGGGTTCGTCAGATGTTACCTCGGTCGAGTAAAACAAATTAACGGAATTATAAATGAACAATAACGCGAAATTGTAAATACGGTCACCGAGAAAAGGAATAAAATTATCGAACACGAGATATCCGGAATAGATGACAATTTTAACTGAAGGAACGACCAACGGAAGACAAGATAAATGATAATCAAGACTTAGATGTGTAAAAAATTGCAAAATTTACGTCGTTGTAAAAGCGCTAGCCTGCTCTGGAGGGCGGAACTTTATAGCTGCTGAAGGCATCATATTGGAATCGAAATGGCGCTACGAAATGTATCGCAGTCAATGATAATAGAGGTGAACAGATGTAAAGTACGAAGTAGAACGTTGTGGACGAAAAATTTTAAAAAATTGTTTAATACGCCTGACACGGTCACATTAGTCCAATTGACAAGAGGTAAACAGAAATATTTTTAGACGGTCATATAGGTGATGAATTTACAAAAAGAAGAAAAAGATATATACTCAGCCTGATATTATTATTATTTATCATCGTATCAATTACGCGATTATTTAGAGATATTCTGCATTATAAATTTGCGTTCGACAGCCAGTCTTCTGCGCCTTCTTCTAGTGAATGTAGCCCAATCAGTCCTTTATTAAAGCTATTTACTTTACACGAATTGATAAAGTGCGACATCGTTTGGATCTCGCCACAGCTGCACAGCTCCGTTTCCGACAGTTTCCATTTTGTTCATTAAATATTTGCAACGACCCTGGTTGGTTCTGACGCGATTTAAATTGCACAATGTTTTTCTGTTGAGGCCAAATCCTGGCAACCTGCTAGCCGGATTTGATATTAATTGTCCGTTTGTTGGAGCCTGCTTAACCCATATTTCCTTCCATTTTGTAGCTGCGTCGTCACTGCTCTATAGCTCGTTAGCCGTCAGCCATGCTGGTTTTCAATCTTTGATAAATTTTCCTACGTGAGGGTGCGTACTGTTGTAATTAGCCCATTCTCGTTTGAATGTTTCTTCTCTGCGGATGTGCGGTGGAAATATATTTGCCAGCACGGGAAGCCATATAGTAGGAGTAGATTTTAGCGTACCGGTTACTAAGCGTACTGCTACGTTCAGTTGTGTATCGATCTTCTTAGCATGCGAGCTGACCATCCAAACGGGGCAGC
This sequence comes from Coronaproctus castanopsis, assembly GCA_032883995.1. Lineage (NCBI taxonomy): Eukaryota > Metazoa > Arthropoda > Insecta > Hemiptera > Monophlebidae > Coronaproctus > Coronaproctus castanopsis. Next base: position 52,102,082 of record CM065052.1, read on the forward strand.
AATATTCTGCAGCTGAAAACACTAGCGCCGGTGTAGCAGTCCTGATGAGTTTTGTCTCTGCTCCCCAAGCTGTACCTGCAAGGCGAGCGATAAGGGTTTACTCTTGTCTTCACTTTTTGAGCTATAGTTCTCTTTGTATGTGAGAGTTCGATCAAGAACGACGCCTAGATATTTTGGCGTTGGGTTAAAAGGTAAACCTTTAGCGTTGAGTTTAACATGTATTTTACCTTTTGACATCTGTGAGTTGAGGTGAAACACCGAACTTTCTGTTTTTACCGGGTTTAACCTGAGTTTCCATTTAGCAAAGTATTCATCCAAGCTGTGTAAATCTTTTGTACGTCCTCGCCATTTTTTAAGTGCTTGCTTCGAGTTGCAAGTACAATGTCGTCTGCATACTGGAAATTCTCCGCTTGGAGGACCGGTATATCATGTATATATAAGTTAAATAAAATTGGCGCCAACACTGAACCTTGTGGAAGGCCATTATTTATGGTACGCCACCGGCTATGGTCTGCTCCCGTATACATCGCGAATCTTCTGTCAGCCAACATATTTCCAAGTAGACTCACGATTTTACGACTAGGAACTGCCTGGGCTATTTTTAGGAGCAAGCCATCGCGTCAGACTGTGTCGTAAGCAGCAGTAAGATCGATAAAGACTGCTGATGTCTTCAGGCATTTTAGGAAACCAGATTCGATGTACGAAGTTAAAGCCATGACCTGATCGCAGCATGATCATCCTGGACGAAAGCCTGCTTGAAATTGTGGAAGGACTTTATCTATTAAAGGGGCGATTCTTTTATGTATTAGACGTTCGAGTAGCTTATACATTGTACTTAGTAGCGATATTGATCTATAGTCTACTGGATCTCTCCCTTCCTTGCCAGGCTTCTTGATGGCGATAACCTTAGATTTTTTAAAGATCGCAGGGAGTTGGCCAGTTTGGTTAAACAGTTTTAGTACGAAAGTCCTAATGTTTGTTCCAAAATGTTTGATAAATTCCGAATATATATTGTCTAGTCCTGCGGATTTTTTATTTTCGACTGATTTAATCGCACTTATTAATTCGGACGTATCGAACGGACTTGATGATACATCATCGTTCTGTAATTCGCTTTTCGTTTTTCGTAGTTTGCGTTTTATTTCTAATGACACTTGTTTATCGGATTTAACTTTTGCTTATTTTTAGGAGTCTTTCTGCTATTTTGTCTGGTTTGATTTTGTCGCTTTTATCGATTTCCGCACTGTCTGTGCCAAGTCTTCTCAGTAGCTGCCACGCTCTCCTGCTCGAATGTGTGAAATTTATGTCTTGGACTGTAGCTACCCATTTCTTGTGACGTTGACTGTTCAGTTGGTGCATAAGTTCGCTTGCGGTATCTAGATTGCCTGTCTTTTCGAAATTGTTATATAGGTCTTCACATAACTTGTTCCAGCCTGGAACGCACTTCTTTCTGAAACCTCTTGGAATATTTTTCTTAGTACACCGAATTACGGTTTTTGTAAACTGGCCGTAATTTGTTAGTTCTGGTTTGATGTGTACTATCTCCTACTCTAGCTCATCGGAGAAGTTTACCAGTTAGCTTTAGCAAAATTCCATCTTGGTTTATTTATGGTCTTCACAAAGGCTAACACTGGAACATGTTGACTATTCGGGAATCTACCTGTCTATTTATGTTGTACATATCTGTTGTAGGTTTTGAGTGAATGCAAAGGTCTGTGGTATACGATCTGTTCCATCTTGCCGAGTAAAACGTGCCCGGATCTTTGGCGTTATATGCAAGCACGAAATCCTTCGCTTCCATCCATTCAGTTAATTTACGTCCATTTTCGTCTTCTGCGTTATATCCTCAGCACTGGGAATGACTGTTGAAATCTCCGAGGTATATGGACATTCTGTTTTCGAGGCCACTGGACGCTTTGGGGTTTGTACACGTTTATGATGGAGCATCCTTCAACTTCGATAGCGATTACGAATACATTATTTTCAGACGGCTTGTACTTCACCTTGTAAGAGATGATTGAGTTTTTGATGTAGGTAGCTATTCCATACTGTTTATGGTGCACTGCGGTGATCGGAATGAAATCAGTAATTTTCCCTCTTTGGGACAGTTCGCTATCTGAAACAGCATGACATCTACCTTATTGCTGTATTTCCTCGTGAAAAATTCGCATTTGACTCTGCTGATTAGGATTTGGAGGCGAGTTCCAATGTTCGACGTAGGGCAGCCCTGAAAAGGGCTATAACCTGCTATACAATATTTATATAGCAGATTTTCCGACGATTGAATCTGCTCAGGTAGCAACGTTCGCAGATGATACTGCGATAATTGTATCAGATAAAAATGCTGACATTGCCATTACAAAATTGCAGAATAATATAGATCAGATTCATCAGAGGACACAACAGTGGAAACTTAACATTAATTCAGATAAGTCATCTTACATCACGTTTTCCAACAGAAAACCGGACACCAAACGGGTGCTAAGCGACAATAAAGCGATTCCAAGGACCAATGAAGTGAAATATCTAGGAGTTTACCTAGATCAACGGCTAACGTGGAGGTCGCATTTACAAAAGAAAAGAAATTAACTCAACATCCGGACAAAACAACTTTACTGGCTATTATCACTCTAAGCTATCGCTGCAGAATCGTCTGTTAATATATAAAATAATATTACGTCCAGTATGGTCCTACGCAGCGCAACCTTGCGCAAAGACGTCACTGATTATCAAGCGCTTTCAGAACAAGGTTGTGCCACTAATATACCGTATGCCATGGTACGTGTCTAACGACGTTATACATCGGGATCTGAAAATCGATTCAGTGGATGAAATCATCCGGAGGGTCGCACAAAAACGTCTGAAGAAGTTACAAAACCGCACAAATCAGCTAGTAGCTGAACTTTCACACTCTGAACCGTCTACAAGACTTAAGCAAAACAAAATGAGAAACTTAATCCTATAATCGTTTTGAGGGGATGTATCATTGTATACTCCCCCTAAACGTGATTATATATATTTTATGATATTATTTATTAGATAGCCTTACTCTTGGCTAGTTACAAAACAGCAAATATATGAAAACACTTAGATAATAAAAATAATCATAAACATACAGATGTGAACGCATTACTGAATTAAGCTTGTTTTCATTATTTTCACGTCGTTTAAAAAATTATAATTAAGGGATATATATATATATATGTGTGTATATATACACATATCTGCATACATACATACACACAGATAGGCACTTAGTAGAGAGATAGAAATGAAAAATTATGCAACATTAAAATCATACTAGGTGCTAAATTACAAAACAGAATTCTTTTTAGGTAGTGAATGAAATAAAGGAAGCGGTTAACAGTTTCAACATATATTCTCAAATTAGAGATAATTCGGTTATATTAAACTTTATGCTGCGAGCTAAGATTGAACCGTAGACCGTTGGATTGATAGTCGCCTACCAATTGCGCCACCGTGACATAAATACACATATATATATATATATATATATATATATATATATATATGTTGGTGTTTGTGATAACATTGACGGTTTAATACGAATATAATTACTTAGGCTCCCTCATATAACGTAAGATGGGAAGAAGATATCAAGAAACGTCCGACACTGGTAAGATATGCGACGACATAATTAACCAATATTTCGAAACATTTAATAAGTGAAATAAGATAAAACAACAACTTCACTTTTCCAATAGACAATTCGCAAACATGGTGTATAAAACGCACAGATGCTGAACGAATTGACGCTTTTGAAATGTGGATTTATAGTAGGGTTACCTCAGATAGCACACCGAACAAATACGTCTATATTGAATACTCTAAAGACCGTTTATTAATTAATAAGAATGTGGCAAAAATTTTGGGACACATAACAAAGAAAACAGGCTCACTCGTACAAACTATCCTAGAAGAAATACTAGAAGGGTGAAGAAACCTAGCAGATGTCCGTTTCGACCGACAGATGGAATAAAATAAAAAACTGGACTCACAGAGGTTGCAGCTACGATTGGAAAGAGGGGAGAAAAGTGGCCATACGATTTCATGTTGATGTCACGTGATGTTACCAAATACCCTCGCATTATAAAAGATATATATATATATATATATATATATATATATATATATATATACGCATATAGCTACATAATACTCAAGTATCGGTTTTTGAACCTCCAATTAAAGCACTACATCCGATATTATAATTCTCTAAAATATATTTTATAGTAACCATTTTATATATGTACATGTAACTTGATCAGATTTTTTCGTATGAAAGCCAGATAATAAATAAATAAATAAATATATATATACATATATATAAATTTCTAAGTTCACGATAAATCGAGAAGTGTTTTAATCACAACTGCGATCGTATATAATACCCACCAGATCATTCGTATCAGGTCCTGTGAAAAACCTTACTATCACACCATGCTAATAGCCCTAGAGAAGAATCAAAAGTAATATGCGGTGCTATTGATAGAATATATCGAAGTAAATGGAGAGAACTTCGGTTAGTAGCTACCGGAAAGGCGCAACAACGTATCGAAATTAATAAGCAAAGACCGTATCCAATCGAAACCGAAAATACCTTCGTGCGCTACAATTGATCAACGCTTATTACGAGATGAAATCAACAGAGTTAAACCACACTTTAGTATTAAAGCCGAAATATCGGAGGATATCGGAGTTGTTAATTTTAATTAGTTCGACGATCGGTCTTCTTAAAACACACTATCCGAAAGGGTGGCATTATTATTAATACTCGACGAGGAGGCTTAACGTCGCCTCGAATTAATTTACCGCGGTTTAAATAATAGCGGAACTTGCCGTTAAGAAAAGACATATAATTAAAAGTTTAACAGTTATTTGACGAATTATTACGATTTTAAATTATAATTAAAATTTTAACATGTTGTTCGGTATCTTTTATAATCTCGACGGCGACTATCGTGATAACACACAAGATTGAAATACTTAATATGAATACATAAGTGGTATGTGTGTAAATTAACAAATGTTATATATATATATATATATATATATATATATATATATATTTATATAATTTTTGCAGTTATTACTTAACGATTTTTATATACACATTTCCTTGTTATTTTTTATATATATATATATAACGTTATCCCTATCTCAAATCACTGCTGGATGTAGGCTTTCCCTAAACACTTCCAACTATCTCAAGTGACGCGAATACAACTGATTCGGGTTACTTTCACAATGTAGTCTCTCCATGCAGTCATGGGTTTTCCTTGACCGTGACGACAATTAATCGGCCACCATTGTAATATACACTCGGTGGATCTATTATCTTCTCGTCTGGCAATATGTCCTGTGAAATTCCATTTTAGTTTAGCTCTATCTTCTACTGCATCTACTAATTTTGTTTTATCGTCTAATCCAATGCTCTTGTGATCTGGAAGTCTTCGCGCGCCGTTTGAGTTTTTCTAATTCGTCTAATTATTTCTTTTGTAAGACTACGTGTTTCATTAGAACTGGCTAATACACATTGCTTGTATTCTTTACTCGTTAAGGTATTCGGCATTTCTTTATTTTTGAAAACACTGCTTAATCAATCCGAGCAGGAGGTGTCCTGCTTTTAGCTTGGAATTTCGTAAACATTTTCTTTTCCACAGTAATTTCTTGTCTCAAATACACGTATACTATTACGGTTTCAATTTTTTCATGAATATTGCTGTACTTTCTGTTGTATTCGTCATTATTAACGTTTTATCTAAGTTTATTTTTAGATCTATCTTTTCAGACTGCGTTTTCGGTTCTGTCAACATTAATTGTATTTACACTATATTAATAATTACATATTTATATATATATATATATATATATATATATAAATATATATATATATAATGTATGTATATTTTGAAGTTAGCGAAAGAGCAAATGCGATTTCTAAATCTGTTTAATGTCCGATTTTGCAAATCCGCCATCATTCATTTTTCCCCTCCAAAATATGGTCATTTCGATTCGGCGTAAATCGAATTACATCGTTGCCACGTGTACGAGTGAAAGGAAACGATTTATTCGTAAATGGCGTCGGAGTTTTCAACTCGTACAGTCACAATGTCCTCTATGTGGTAAACATTGAACTATTAAAGAAAAAGGTTTTATTTTCGTAATAAGGGTCATTCAGAGTGAACGTAGAATGTGTTTTGATTCTAAAAGTATTTACTTATATATAGATCTAAAAGGCGGCATTACACGCGAAAAATATTGCTTTAAATTTTCACCTGCCCGAGTTATTCCGAAATTTATAATTTTAGATGGATTGGAAAAGATGATCATACATTAGAGTCGTAGCAAGAAAAAGAAGCAGGGGTTGTCCGCCGACCCGTTTTACCAATGACACGAGCTGTCAATAGCTAATGAAAATCGTGCGCAGGGAACAGATAAACTGCGGACTTTAACTCGAAACATCACGACGTCTGTAAACAAGAAAAACGAAGAAGAACAATCTGCGACCGAAAGGATTAGTCGGAAGATTGTAGCTGATAAAGTTTCGCTTCAGTCGTTAATATCCGATTCGGATACGCTAGAATTAAACGCGACTACTTATTGGTGAACATTTACACGGGTGAAATCTCAGTTTCAATCTCACCGAATTACGTTCTCTAATGACATTCTTGTAAATACAAGCCCCGGAAACGCGTAAAATCTAAAACGTAACTTACCGTCGACTATTCACGTTCGACGGTATGCTAATGTAAAGTGTCCTACACGAGATTATACGCGTTTATACCGTTCGATAGAAGTGTACATTTACGTAAGCTGTTCTACACGCTGTTACACGCATTTATATCAACTCCGACTATACCCGTTATTGAATTTATTATTTTTATTTTATTTCATTTTTTTATTTTATATTTTTTTTTATATATATATAGAGACGTCAGTAATAATATTTTTATTTTGGTTTTACTTTACAAAGCTTCAAACTTTTGTTTATAAACGTAAACTCCGTGTCCTTGAAAAGTACCAACGATAATTCCTCTTCTTTAGCGCGTCGTCAACCTATCTATCGCCTATCGCAGTTTTAACGTCGACAGAAAGTTCAGCTTGTTTTCAGAGAAGTTCCGTATATTCTATCCTTATGATTACACTTCGTGAAATGGCGCCCGCAAGTTGGGTGGATATTAGCTATATTAATATATATATATATATATATATATATGTATATATTGAAACGCTCTTCCTTTAACTATATAGAGTAGGGTAGGTATGTAGGTGCAAATTCTCATTCGACATTTCGTTATCGAATTCTCACTGGCGCTACCTTACATTCTAAATTCATATATATATATATATATATATATATATATATATATATATATATATATATATATATATATATATATACAGGTCGTAGGAAAAGAGGCAGGCCACCAACAAGATATATAGACAGAATTAAAAGAATCGTAGGCACCGCATCAATACGAGAAGATCGAACTACATGGCGGCCAAACACGTTCGTTTATGAGGATTCATAGGGTCACAATGCTCGAAACGAACCACCAATGATGATGATGATGATGATATATATATATAGTCTACCAAATGTGATGGGAGATGGAGAAAAGAGCTGGTGTATGGAGACGATATGGAGGAAAACGAAGTCAAAGAATACCAAATAGAAGATGGACGGACGGTATTGTCAATACAGCCGGAACTCAGTGGCATCAGAAAAGGATGGAAATTATTGAGAGAGGTCTACATCAATGCAATGATGTAATATAGGCAAAGAAGATATATATATATATCATCGTAATCATTATCATTAAGTGCCGTCCCCGTATCGGAATATTTTGTTGTTACAAGTCAATTATAACGTGGCGTTAGCAGAGATGGTACACACGTATCAGGGAGCACTAATTGCAATCGCTTTGTTGTTATGACAGAATGCAGACCCCGCGTGTTTTTGTACTGTACTATATTATTACTAACGCGCATATGGTGTTGTGCGTGGTAGTTTGCCATTGCCTTCTTCTACACGATAATATTAGGATTGTTTATATTTTTATTCACCGATGATAATTTTTTGCGTTGTCGATCGTACTCGAACTCGGTACCTTCCTTATAGAAGTCCGTGCTCTTGTCACTAATCTATCTTGACGACTCATTCACCCTCTCTCTCTCTCTCTCTCTCTCTCTCTATATATATATATATATATATATATATATATATTGGTAAAAGGCGAAAGATTTATTCGCATCTAAAGAGAAACAGGAATTAAACAAGATTCTATTCCAGAAAATCTGTCGAGGAAACGAATTTCAATATCCCGCTAAACAATCGGAATATTTCCACTACGCTAGATACAGTTCTCATAATAATCGCCTGTAATTTCCGGAAAGTTTACGCGAATCGTTGTGCATTGATCGTCAAAGTTGTCGGATAATTTTTGAATATCGTGGGAAATCGAATGTTTGCGTTTTATTACAAAGTAGTAAAGGAAATTACATTTTGATCGAAAGATGAAAATTTTAACCTTTTCGGCTTTCCGGCTTTTCAAATTTAGAAATTTCAGTTTTCACCGGAAACGGAAAATGGGTTCTTTATTTATCGACTAGTACTTAAACACAACCACCACTCAGCGTCGGAACGCGTTAGTTAAAAATTTAAATGTGAAATACACATACGTAAAAATAAATCAGTAATTTATCCTACTGTTTATACAAATTTGTTTGACAAACATAAATATGAGCTACATATATATATATATATATATATATATATATATATATATATATATATATATATATATATATATATGTATACATACAGCAGTAGTCTAGCATACTCTTAGACCGTGTTTTTGGCTTTCGCTCTATTTATTATTATTAATCTATATTAACGTGTCGTGTGCAGCAACTAAGGCTAGAGGTACGAGGGCGAAGAAGTTAAATCAAGGAGTAGGAAACGAGATAAGAGCATAATTACGTTAGTTAGAGGGGAGTATTATTATTTAAAGAGAAGAGGGGGGAAGTGAGGACGGAAGGTAGAGAGGCAATCTCAGTAAGGAGTACAAAGGACAAGTCAATGAGGATATGGAAGACGGAAAGCGTGACTCTACACACGATGCACTGAGGAGCCGGAGTTTTGTTAATCAGGTATGAATAGGTGAATCTTGAATGACACAGCTGCAGTCTGCTGAGGACAACGTCATCTCTGCAGTTTGGAAACGAAGTTTTCCAAAGTAGAACAGAATTCTTTATTTAGCGAAGCTTATTTAATGAGGAGGCCGACTACCCTTTCGTTGCCACGAAGTAAAAAGTCTTGATCTGGCATAATTACCTACATCAATAACTGGAAGTAGGATATTTTATAACGGCTTCCTTTACTGCTCTATCTGCCGGTTCATTCCCCGAAATCTATTTATATTTGTGCCGGTTATCAGATATTAATCCTTTTTGTGTGGGTTTGTTAGAAAGCTGTAAAAAGTGAAAATTTTGCTATCCGCTACCGGCGGTATTAATCTACAGAACGTTTGATACAATTAAATAAAAATAAACAATGACGTCGTATACCTTTCTAAAGTATAAGATTCTTTATGTCGAGCAAACATTTAGTTTATAAACGAATGAACGATAAAAGTCAAATATTTATTTAAAAACTGTCGTACACGAAGATTAAAAAAATAAATAAACCAAAAAACGGATTAATTATACAATATCATAACTTTCATTATTTATTTTTTATTATTTAAAAGATATCCCTTGTCCATTTTCGGGTTTCCCGCGGTTTTACTCGTCGTCAGATGCTCTTTAAATTTCAATTAAAATTTTACTTAAATATACAACAGTTTTATAACTCTATCATTACTTGATAAAATATGGAAAAATCGTAAATTTTAAAAAAAAAAGAAAAGGATAAAAAGAATTATTTAGGTTCGATAAATTACAGTCTTATGTATAAAATAATAAACATATTTAATTGATTCAGCATTGAGAAATAATAACATTAAAATCAATTAGTAACAATAAAATATGAGACGAAAATGATAAAAAATCATTTTTTAACTGTAAGGAAGTAAAAGATAAAATCGATAATATTGTTCAAATTTATAAAATTTTACATACGGAAAAACATTATAAAAATAATTAGGAAAATAATAAAAGGAAAAGATTAAAATAATTTATCGAATTCGATGATCAATTTTGACGAAGAATTACTTCTAAGAAGTATATTATAAAAATCAATGCAGTATAATGGGATTGTATAAAATTTGGTATTATAACGGAATTGTAGATTGTGTTGTTTACTACATTCACTATCAGATTATTTTATAAATACTATGTTTAATTCTGTTAATATGTATAAATTGTATATCTAAGTATTTTTACATTTTATATTTCTTATATGTCGTATATATATGTATATATATATATATATATATATATATATATATATATATATATATATATATATTTAGATTTAGATTTTATTTTACGTTTAGTCGATAATGGGTTAATAGTAGGAAAGCTTTGTGATTTTTTTATAAAACGTTTAGTGATTTTAACTCCTTTCTTTTTGTTTATTTTTAAAAAATCACTACACTGCGCTTTTCAAATTTTCACGTAGCTTCTATGTTTAAAATATAGGATGGTACTATTTGTATGTATGTGTGGTAGTATATCCAATCAAATCAAATCAAATCAAATCAAATTGATAGTTGCATATATACAGTATTACAATAATTATATTCACTATTTCTGTAATTACAACTGCCTGTAAATACGCAATAATTCGCGCGAACAACAGGTTAATAAAAAACATGTACATATACATTCGGTTTTATTATACGGAGCGGAGCCGTGGACGTTAAAAAGCATAACGATGCTGAAGATATCATGGGCTGACCGTATGTCGAATAGAAAAGTTGTGGAAAGAATAGGACAAAATAAAGAGATATTAACAGTTATCAACAAAAAGAAATTAGCGTATTTGGGCCACGTTATGCGGCACGATAGGTATCAGTTGATACAGTTAATTATACAAGGAAAACTAGAAGGATGTAGACGAAAAGGACGCAGATGTCGTGGATGGAAAAATTGGAAAATTAGACGGGATGCTCAACCAACGAACTAATACATTCGGCCAGAAACAGAACCAGTTTCTCACTCGTGGTAGCCAACCTTCGTTAACGGAGATGGCACTATGAAGAAGAAGATATATATATACATACATACATATTTACATACAACATAATACATATATTGTACATATTAAACGGTTGGAGACTGGAAAGGTATAATTGTAATAGGTCACATCAACGGCATCAACCGCTTGCATGCGAATCCGTGTATTATTAAAACGTGGAACAATCGCATTACTCTCACCTCTTGATCTAGTATTTCCTTCGTTATTCGATATATTAAATTTGTTCGAATTTTTTACGACAAAATTTAACAACTATAATTTATATAATTCGTCTGTAGTTTCACTAAGACTTACTTGCTTTAGCATTAATTTCTGTAATCTCTGGATAGGTGCAATATGACATTTCTTCATACTACCCCAATGTAACATGCCATAGTTCAGAACTGGTTGGTACAATGTGAAATTTTGATACATACAACGAATATTTATTCCAAACTAGTCTAGAGTCTGTCTGAATCCCGAGATATTTAACTTCATTCACCCTATCTGACTTAATGCCATGTTTTAATTTTATCTGTACGTTTTCCCAAATACTAAAATATTGATTTGTGTAAATTATAAATTTTGTTTTGCTCTCATTCAGAATAAGTCTATCCTTAATCAAGCATTCGTGAATACGAGTAACGTTTTTTCTGTAGTCGAGAATCAACTACAAGCACTATGCCATCAGCATTACTAAACAACCTACCATTTACCTTTAAATTACATAAATCGTTTATATATATTAAGAAAATATAAGGTCCACGTATACTGCCTTGCGGCACACCTGAATAATGTACTATATAATGCCCACGTACATTGTTTATTTTAACAGCGTAACTTTCTTTTACGAGGTTAAGCCATTCATATATGTTTCCTCGAAATACATAATCATACCATTTTTGCAATAAAATTGAGTGGTCAATTGTATCAAATGCTTTGCACAAATCAAAATAAACTGAAATAACTGATCTGCCTTCTTCAAGGTATATGTAGCAACGTGGGATATATGTTTAAATAAATCATCATCAGTACTTTTACCTGAAATAAAGCTGATAATGTTGAACTCGTTGATTTAATTTACTTTTGAAAAATTTTGGAGAACGTCGAAAATATGCAGCGAAGATGAAGACTCGCTGTTTTTTGCGAAATTAACTCGCACTGCTGTACGATCTTTACACTACAGAAGGAAAATAGCCAAATTAAGGTCTCTTCATGATGTACGCAACGGTAGAGTTAATAGTGAGTATTTAACATCAACCGTCTTCTACGTTGTACCAAGACCAAATAGGCGATCGAATCGTTTTTTTAGTGAGCCGCGTGCACGAACAAACCTCGGTTTAAGTTCTCCGTCGCAGTCAGCTTTCCGCTTATATAATTCTCTTTTGTACATATTTCCATAGTTTGATAACAGATATTTCTTTAATAAGTTGCTTCCCGGACATATTTTGCGGTGAGAACAGGAGTTTCGCTGTTGTCTATTCCAATGGTTCTAGATTGTTATTATGTGGTGTGTGTTTGGTATATGTGTTCCTTTACTAATGTACATGTAGTATATACGTTAAGGTTTATATTGTATTTATTAATTTGTTGAAGATTATTCGTCCGTTTATTTCGAGTAAGATTGTGTGGGTATGAATGATGTATGTTTTAATGAGTGTTAGGCTTGTGAATGCGTGTAGTTTTTCTGGTGTGTTTAATGGGTGTGAGGCTGGTAAATATGTTCAATGTATTTTTTTTGAATTTAATTTTTTTTACTTTTAATTTTATAATTCAGAAAAAATTATTCATTGTATTATTTTATTTATAAGCCTACGCTATAATTGGCTTTTAGCTGTCGTGTGGCTTCATTAAATAAATAAGTAAATAAATAAATTCCATTAAATATTCATCGAAGCATTTAGAAACAAATATTTCATTTCCATCAGCGCTGATGATATGTTTCATTTCGTGTTTGTATATATATATTATTGTTAAATGTGATGTGTGCAATGCGCGGGTTTTGTTTTTATAAGAATTAGTGTTTTCTTCTGTTGTGCCGATGCTCTGTATTTAAGATCTGCTACGTGATCGGTAACCAGCGGAGGGGTGTTAACTAACAAAATGAAAAGTCGCACTTATTGTATACTTAAATTAAATATTTTTGTACTTATAGTAAATAAATATATTTTTTCCTTAGAACTCGTACATGGTGTTGGATATACGCGCGCACAGTCGTATCGTTCTGAACGTACAATAACGATAATCATATTAGTAGTAGTAATAATGATAATGATGATAATAATAAGTGAATGGATAAAAACTAAGAGAAAGTGTCAAAGTGTACGTATATTATACGAAAAACCCTAACGACCCGTTATGACGAAGTGGAAATAGGCCGAACGGGAATAACAGAACAGACGAAAGAACGCAAGTAGATAAGAAAAGAAAAAATTATCATCGTTACAACATCTGACGAATTTACCAACGCGAGACGAACATCCCGGAATGTCGGCTCCTTCCTGGAAAAATTTTTCACGTAATCGTCGTAAAGTGCATTAATATCGTACGCGATAAAATTCGAAAATTCAGTCCCTCATCCAAAGCGGAATTGGCGCGTGGCGTGTTTTCGTAGTTTCCAATTTTAGCGAAAAATTTCTCGCGACTTTTTTTAAACAAAAATAAAAAAAAGTTCTTTTCCAATCGACATTGTCGGAAATTTATTACGTTACCTACCCCCAATTTGGATGGCCGGGAACTTTAAAATTTCCAGTCATTTTCTACAGACGGTGAAGATAACATTTCCGATGAGATCCGATTTGCGGTTCTAACGTATAATCCGTTAAGGGAGGATCCGTTAAAATTTAACAACCATTTCGGTCGTTCCTCCAGAGATTGCAAAACAGCTAAATTACACAACACGGCTCTTGTCAGATATATATATATATATATATATATGCATGTGCGATTATGTGTGTGTTTGTTTGTATAGATGCGCGTAAAAACGTATTCGTATGTGCTTTCTCTTATTCTAATTTAGTTATTATTATTTATTTTTTTTTAAGGGTAAATTTGTAAAAGAAAATATAAATCCGCATATAAAGTAGCGGAGAAAGTGTGTAAAAACATGAACGAACTACTAATACTCTATATTTTGTTAGATGTTCTTCCTAAGTTGCTTATTTGTAAAAGCAATATTCAACATCGTTACACACACACACATTCCCAACGATTACGTTTAGGTTATTTAGTTATACCTTAAATTTAGAATAAACTACCATTAATGCAATTACATTCATATACGTGTATTTATTTATTTATTCATTCATTTATTTATATACGGTTTACATAACGGTTTATGCCAATTATAATGCGAATACTGAGAGGTAAATAATTGAATAAAAGTATACAAGCTAAACTACATAAATTTTCTAAGAAAATAAATAATGATATAAAATTATTAAAATAATATTTAAAAAAACATATATATATATATGTATATATATATATATATATATATATATATATATATATATATATATATATATATAACTGGATATACAATACATAAACACAGTCACTCGCAATACACATTGTTACAAGAAGCAAAAGGAAAAAACAATTGTCCACGCATGCGCACACATACACACACTCGTTACACTGCAAAGAGCTTACGGAAGCCTACACATGAAATACATGTGTACACTATTATATGGTAACGAAAATTTTGAAATAACAAATACATAGAGATAAAGTTTAACTAAACCGAGGAATCATATAAAAGTATCTGCTATGAAATATTCAAATGCGGATGAGTTTTAAGTGATAAGTTATACAAACGGAAAGTAGACACCAACGGTGAATTAAAACGAAGATTAGTACGCGAACATAAATGTTATATTTTAACTTGCGACGTGTATTAAATTAAAGCATAACGATTACAACCACTTTTTTGATGAACATTTTTTCATACGTACATGAAATAATTAAATATATATATATATATATATATATATATATATATATATATATATAATATATATACCAGTAGTGTAGCAAATATGAATGACAAATTTAATTGGTTCTTGACTAACATCATAGAAAAACGTATGTAAAAAGATAAATTATGGTATGATAATATTAATTCGTAACAAAGACTTGTAGACTTCACATATAGATTAACGAAGAAATTTCCTTTTAATTTACTAACACAAACGAAAAAACCACATAAAGCCACTAAGAATAAAATGCAAGTGTTGTACAAACTTAATTAGATAAATTTAAAAACAACCAGAAAAATTACCGGATCATGTTAAATGAAACTTTCGAGAACAAAATTTTCGTAATTAAAAAGCTTCAAATTAATAATAAAGTAGTTTCAGTTGAGGACGATGAACATTTTTAAACACTTTCTATAGCTACAATATCGCAAATCAATGTAAGATATGTTGAAAATTTTAGTACAAATGATGAAAAAACCCCTACATAATCGCGATCTAATAATAAACCTCTTTTCTTTTTTTTTCGAATAGGATAAAATTTCGATCGATTTCCTAAAATATCGTCTTAACTTCGGCATTTGCGAAACTAAAATAAGGAATTATAACGCTGAAAAATGAAAATAAAACACATGTAGCAAATTATAGATAAGCGTTTACAAAAATATTTAAAAAATGCACGAAAGAACTCGAATTATCTATAAATTTGGTAAAGTTTTTAGCGTTAATTAATATGGATTTATTTCGGGAAAAAGTATCGGTGATGCATTATTCAAACTTATATCGTGCTGTCCTAATTATTTACGAAGGAAACTAATCCGTTACAATACTTTTATGAGTAACTAGCGTATTATTATTATATAGCAAAGATAAATTTCTATTCTGCCTTCAGATGCTGCGACTAAGCGCTTATTTCTGCGTTTAGCCGTTCGTATTTATCTTACATTACATTATAAAAGTTATTATTTGTACATTAACTAACCAGGATCGTACACGTATTTGTTTGTATAAAGTCTACATTTTTATAAATTATTACATATATTCGGGTTATTACAAGAATAATTGCTGCTAGCGCAATGTTAACAATCTTCTCTAGATGGTACATAAACTTTTAACGTACATATTTCCCGTAATAAGCGACATTTTTGGTTGATATTAAATGGTTTGATTCTACAAATATTCGTAAAAAAAAAGGTTGAAAATTATCCAGTCATCTAAAAAGCGATATTATGTATATTTGTTTTTATCCGTTCGAATCATTTTCTTTAATAAATTGTATAACTTTGTGTACAAAAAATTCATAATAAGTAACCGAAGACCTTCCCAATAATCTTTCTAACATACTTTAATCCGCCGCCTCCTCTGAAGCAAAGCTTCTGTGCCTTCTTCCTCAATAATACAAATCTTCTCCTTCAGATCTAATGCAATACCTTCCTTTTTGTACCTTTGGTCAAAGTAGCAGAATACGACATGGTCGCGAATCGAAGAAGAGGAAGAAAAACTGGTGAAACGTGCTCAATTTCATTTGATTATTACGTCGTTATTACTATCATTTCAATTATTTATTTTATCAACGATTATTTTATCCATTTTCATTTATTTCCCGATTTATAATAGTTTTGGATTTATTCTTTTCATCGTTATTTTTTTTTAATATATATATATATATATATATATATATATATATATATATATATATATATATATATATATATATATATATATCGTTGAAATTTTCATAAATTTTATTCGATTCGAAATTTGATTTGATTTTTATTATTATTATTATTATTATCATCGTTATTGCGATTATATTATGAAATGTAATTATTCTCTATTGCACATTTAAATATTTTAATGAAGCATGGTAATAAATCGTATTCAATTCACTTGAAGTATTATTATTATTATTATTAGTACGTAATGATTATATTGTTTATCGAAACTCTATACATAGCACCTTATGTTCGTGTGCATACATAAACACACACACACACACACACACACACATATATATATATATATATATATATTTATAGACCTTAACGTACGTTGTTAGATATATGTGCCTGTTTCTCCTACATGTATGCATTTATTCGATTATTGTGTTTTAATGCACGTGTATACATGTGATTTAAGTGTGTATATATTTCTATAGACAATTTTTAACCGATTAAGGAGAAGAAGAATGTTATAAATATATGTTGTATCCTACATAACTAAATTTGATTCGATTATTGCGAATATATATATATATATATATTTTGAGGGGGCTTCCATACAGTTTACCCATGTCTGTATATTATTGAATAAATAAAAAAGGGCTATTTATAAATTAGGCAGAGTAAGAAGTAATGTAAGAATCTAAAATATAGGAGTATAGGGCCGTATATACTTCAGCATTTTGAAGAGCTAAGAGAAATGCAATATTTATAGGAAACGGAACTTTAAGGCTGTGAAGAGCTTGAGATAAAATGCAACACGAAAATTACTATGATGGGAACACTCTAGGATAACATGATCTGCATCGGCCACTAAATGGGTATCCACAGGATGAGAGCAATTAGGAGAACTAATAAGTTTCAATTTGTGAAACGAAGCAGGAAGGCGACTACAGCCGAGTCTCAGTCGACAAATGGTAGTAATAAAACCCCGCAATTTGACCATTTCAACTTTAATATTGTAGAACCATGGATCCAGTGGATTTATAATGCTTTGCAGTAAATGGATCGGACCACAGATTTTTCCATATTCTTTATGCGCATATTTAATGTACGCTAGGAGATCTATAGGAGGAGTATAAAACCAAAAAAGTTCCCTAATGTAAACGTTGAAGTGACTAAATGATCAGCTAGATTATTGCCATGGATACCGATATGCCCAGGGATCCAAATAAATTTAACCCTTACACCGAGAGAGTTTAATCGGTATATGTAATTAGAAATTTTGTAAATAATTGATGGTAAACGAGAGTTGAGCTGTGAGTGCTGTAATGCCAGCAAACAACTTTTAGAATCGGAGAGGATCGGAATATTAGTAGATGGACGATTTACAGATACATATCGGAGAGATTGAAGAATAGCTGTAGCTTCTGCAGTCAAAATGGAGCATACTCTATTAAGGTAAATTTTTTTGAAATGTTGAGAGCGGGGATTACGAACGCAGCTCCGACTCGAAAAGAGCACTTCGAGCCATCAGTGAAAATTAGAAGAGAGTTAGGATAGTTTCTATTAATCAATGAGTAAAAATTATAATTGGCGGCTAGTGGTAGAACATTGTTCTTAAATGAGGAAAACAGTTGTATGTTGATATTTAGGCTAACGGTATTATACTCGAAAGGAATCGTATAGAAGGGAGACGGGTAGGATGGAAGAAGAATATCACTGTACCTGCAAAGATGACCAGAGAAATGACATAATAAAGGACGTTGAAGTATTTAAAAACACCAGTTGTGAAAAATTTCTAAGTATAAAATATACAAAGAGGGGGCGATATGAGTGAATGCTTTTAGAAGAAATTTATCTGACAGAAACATTCTTCGTAATCTTTGCCTCCATCTCGAGAGCAGGTACAGCGGTAGCACTAAACATCTGCGTAAGCACTCGTTTTGAATTTTATCTAGCCTAGAAAGGCAGTGATTAGAAGCATTCCCGAAAATAAAACTGCCATAGTCGAGAATAGAACGTATGAAATTTTTATACAAAAGTAGTAAAGTTAAGGGGTCCCCACCACAAGAAGTGTGACTCAGTGCTTTTATAAGATTTATTCTTTTAAAAGCGTTGGTATAAACTTTTTTCGTATGCAGTCTCCACGTTAACCTGCGATCAAGAATAAATACTAAGTACTGATTGTAATGAACAAAGGGTATGAGATTGTTATATATATTCATTATATATATGCAAAAATGAATTTATAAGTGTCTGTATATGTATAAATTTATAGATATACCTTCGATTGCTATGTTAAAACGACTCATCTCAATTATAGATAAAATCATCAGTCGTGTCTAGATCTTCTGTGAAGTTTAAAAAAAGAACGCACAAAAAAAAGACGTTAATATTTCGATTGAACTCATCCTTTTTATTCTTCGCTATTTTCTTTTCAGACAGATATATAGGAAACAGACATGCGTATTATTTTAAAGCGGTCTTTAGAATTCTTATGTTTCGATGAAATTGACAAATGTACAGAATTGGAAACTTGTTCGCCAACACACGCATTACTTGATTGGATTGAATTATATACGCACGTACGAACGTGTATACATACAAATATATATATATATATATATATATATATATATATATATATACATATATACATATATACATATATACTTAATGCACACATGTACCCATTTGTTGATGTACACGTTATTCATTCACGTAACATCGGGTGTTTTGGCAAAAGGAAAAAAACGATGAATTGGGCTTGCTGTACAGTAGAGAAAAAACTATGCCGGGAGTTTCGGCATGAAGTAACAGTTTAGTGATTTTAATAGTAATAGTAGTAGTAGTGTTAATAGTACAAGTATTAGTATAAGTAGCAATATTAACGGCAGTAACACTGAACGTATTATTAGCGAGGAAGTAGTGGTGGTGATAATATATTGTGAAGTATAGTGGTAACCGTATTGAGAAAGAATAAACCTAACTTCAATGATAACCTTCCAGGACGATTCAATTACGGTAATTGGTTCCGCAATTTGATTTCTTTATTTTTAACGAAAAGAGCAAATCCGCTTTTTAAAAAAATATTTTGTTGAGGAAGTGTACGTGTCGACAGCAGCCACGGAAAAAAGAAATCCGATTTTACCTGACTGATAGCTACGAGTATCATGTACGATAATAATTGAACGAAGACTCCTTTCCTTTATTTCCGGCCAAAGAGTAATTCTGTCGCTGGAGCAGTTGTTCCCTCAACTACTTCTAATGATATAACTATCCTGGTGAAAAGGCTTTCAGATAAAATAAATAACAAAATCGTTAAGTATTTAAATTCTATGTTCCCTAATTGATTTAGTTCGATCATTAATAAGTGCTTTGCACACCAGATCTTTCCAATATGTTGGAAAAAGTGACTAATATTAAGCTACTTTCCAAACCGGGAAAATATCGCAGCTCCCATCCGCATATAGGCCAATCTCTTTACTGAACTCCATTGGTAAAGTGTATAAAAAGGATTTCAATGAAATCCTCTTAAACGAAATCTTAATATTTTTCACCAGAATCAGTTTGGCTTCCGAAGGGGATTCTCTGCTGAGAATGCCCTCTACAAACTAGTGTCTGGAATCAAAACACAACTGACTGCTGGCCATTCTGCAGTTGTCATCGCCTTTGATGTCAAGGGAGCTTTTGATAGCTGTAGGTGGTCAGCAATCATTGCTATTTTAAAACAATTTAATATTAACCCTTTCATCATTAACGTAATTATTAATTATTTCCAAAAACAGATATGGGATTCTTAACATTAATCACTCTGTCGCCGACAGGAGATTACAGTGTGGTGTTCCTCAGGGCTCTGTGCTAGGACCCACACTCTGGAATAAGGGCTCTGTGCTAGGACCCACACTCTGGAATATTCTCTATATTCCCGTGTTCATTCTGAAATAGATAAATTCATTTCTTATACGAACAAATGTATTGAGCTTGTTTCCTACGCAGACGGCTTATGCATCTCCTTCAGTATTGATAGGCATTATGATTTCAACTTAATTGAAGTTGTATGTCTACAACTGGAATCCATTATTAACAAAAGGGCATGCTTTTTCATCACCGTACCCAGATACCTGATTGAGGAAGACAGATGGATTTTGGTAGAACCAATCTTTAGCTGTGGTACAACATAACGTCTTTGTGCTTAGCATAGCTTGTGTCTTCTGAACCATTAATTGTAGTCCACGCTCTGCTAACAAAGTATTTATACTTGCAAGGGCCTCATTCACAACCTCAGTGGCTGTTATCAATACTCTGTAAAATGTATATGTTACCTCAGCTGTTGAGAATTACCATACAACAGGATTCTGCCCTCAAAGTATTTGTCGTAGCTGGGAGAATTCCTGGAAGACAGATTATACGTTATTAGGATTGTTATTTTCCGCGTTCGATACGCTTACGAAATTCTAAGACCCTTGTGTAACGCTAAATTATAAACTTCAATTGAAACGCATGTAATGGGTCAAACTATCGCGGGTTGTTATAAATTCTTTTCGATTTCCGTATAATTTTATTTGGAAAATGACATAAATTACCAAAATATAGAGTTTAAAACTGACTTCCATCCTAATAAAAAATGCAGAAAGTTCACACGTGAGCTTTCTCCAGTTCTATGCAAATTAAATACCCAATATTTGATAGATAGCGTGAGAGTATTTACACACAACTATCATGTTATGATTTTATGTTGTGCGCTACTTTGATGCATCTACGTGCTACATTCTGTTTTACCTGTTGGTTCATGCTAATCATTTTTTTTTAAAACCAGTTTTGAAAATTTCGTAAATGAAGAAAAATTCTAAATCCGCACGGCGCAAATTCTAACCGACCTC
This sequence comes from Coronaproctus castanopsis, assembly GCA_032883995.1. Taxonomy (NCBI): domain Eukaryota; kingdom Metazoa; phylum Arthropoda; class Insecta; order Hemiptera; family Monophlebidae; genus Coronaproctus; species Coronaproctus castanopsis. The sequence continues at coordinate 52,123,812 of CM065052.1, forward strand.
TGCAGTACTTAAACTTGAATCATCATCTGGTACAAGGACACCAATGTGCGGTGTTCCACAAGGGTCAGTCCTTAGGCCTACTCTGTGGAACATTTTGTATTCCACTGTACTACAGTATTGAAAAATTCTGTTTCGATGTTAAAGCCACATGTGAGCTAATCTCCTATGCTGATGATCTGTGCTTAGTGTTTAAGGCAGAAAGATTATCGTCACTGCCACTTTTTGCATGTATTTCTAAATACCTGGAGAGTGTGGTGATGGATATAGGTCTTAGCTTTTCCCATACCAATTGCAGGTTTTCTATGTTTGGTAATTTCTCGCTTGTTGGTCGAGTCAAGGAACTTGAATTATTATCAGATTCGAGTATCTTGCATACCGCATCTTTAAAGTACCTATGGATAATTATCGATCCAAAATTATCATTTATCCCTCATTTCCAATACATTTCTACAAGATGCATGGATATTTACAATAAATTATTACGTTTGCAAAAAAATACTTGGGGATTATCAATTAGAGAACGATCGATATTATATAAAGGACTCATTCAAGTCCATTTTGAGTATGGTGCAGCTATATATGTTAATAAAAGAATTCTCGATCTGGCCAACAAACAGCAAAGGAAGTTTTTTCTTCGAATGGCTTCTTTATACCGGACTACTCCAACTTCCGTTGCTTGTGTCATTTATGGGGTCCTGCCTCTTGATTTATTTCTTGGTGGTAAGGCTCTTACATGTGAGCACAGGCTAGTTGGAGGGAGTGGTGTGGGTTGAGAAATTCTAATCTACTTGAGAATATATCGGAGAAACCAATGACCAATGCAAATTTTAAAAAACATATTACTTCTCTATTATTAGCGAAGTGGCAAGCCAGGTGGGACGATGCTATTACTGGTAGAAAGACTTATGCCTTTCTGCCAGATATATCAATACAATTAAAAATGCTGAAGTTTGATGTCAACTTCTATAGCGCGCAGGTGTTGACCGGTCATGGCAAGTTTGGATCCTATAGGTTCCGGAAGTGATCCGGTGTGTGCCTGTTGTACTACAGGTGAGGTCAATAATATACACCATATTCTGTTTATCTGTCCTGCGTTCACTACCTTGCATCGCAAGTTTAGCATTATGTGCACTGATATATGTCCTCTTAGTAGGGAAGCGAAAGACTTTCTCTTGCTGGCAGAACAGGTAATGTAATTTAAATTTAAAATTTCTTCAATAGGCCCTTCAGTCGACCGTGACCGCAGAACCGGTGCAGTTCTTATAGCGTGGTCAACTATTCTTATTTTTTTTAATTTAGTTAACTTTAATCTTTAACTTTACTCTAATTAGCGTTTAAGCGTTTTATTTAATTTTTACGTTTTCTTTTATTCTATTCAATTGTACTGAAGTTTTTCTCCTTTTTTTTTTCTCTTCAAATATATTATTTTGTTTTGTATTGGTAGTAGCAATACCGATTTATAATGTACTTAATTTAATTTCCCGATTGGTATGATACTATTTTTCTATTTATTTGTTATTTTATAATTTTTCTTTTTATTTCACTTTTCTATTTATTTCTTCAGCGTGTATCAGTAGGAGTTAATAAAGAACCAAATAATTGTTGTAGAAATGTTCTACAAGAATACGTTAACACGTCAGAAGAAACTGTTGGACAACTACAAAGGAAACGGAACTCCTTCGTAATCTTGATGGTCGATAAAACTTAACCGGTTACAAAAACGACTTGGGTTTAAAAAGAAATTAGAAAAATAAAAAACAATGATGGTCCGATAAAGTAAATGAATTCCGGCGTCTGAACGATCGAAAAAAACTCACTAGTTCTTTTTTTTTAGCATAGCGCTAGATTTCCCTTCACACTGATCAGACTGATTTTTCATAAACAAGGAGGAAGTAGAACTACGATGAAGCAGTACATGCAACTCTATATATTACCCGAAATCTACTTGATTAAGTAAACGAAGACATCGATCTACCACCCGTAGTAGAAAAAGTATGGAATGTAATTAAACGTTGCAAAACCCGAAGAAAAAAATCATCCAGTCTAGATAGCATCTCAATTGATATGTTCACGAAATAGACAGCGAAGAGATAGTGATGATGCAACAACGTAAATAATTATACATTAAGTTCGAATATATATATTATTTACAAAAATAATGGCGATAAAGCAGTTTAGGGGGGTAAATCGTAAGAGTTAATAAATTCAAATCATGCCAACAACAGACGATTAAACAAATAGACAAAATTGATCAAACACCAGGATGAAGCTTTTCCTTCTTGTTTTTTTCAGATCGTAAGTTAAACCCTTGGCAAATTTCTTCTACTTTTAATTCGAAGTTGTCGCTCTCACGGCAAATTTCTCTATTACATTTGTCTCCGTCGATGCTACAGATTCGCAATCTAATTTGCAGCAATCTTTGCTAAATTGGAAGAATTCCTCTGGTCACGCTTAGAGAATTATACGAAATATCTTTTCCTCATTTCACATTATTACCCGCATTCGTATCCTCTCCATAATTAAAATTACCTTTACTGGGAAAAAACTATTTAATATAATCTCTATAATACGTCGTAAGTCGCTACAAACTGATCTTCCACACTTTTAAAATATATAAGTTAACATATTTCTCATTTTTATATATGTAAAATACTATTTTTAAAAATCAGCTTTTCAAGCTCCAGCATATTTTTTACATCTCAACTCGCACTAAGCACACGTGTATAAGCTTATATCCTTCGAATACTCTCACTACTTCTCGTTATAAACTCGCCTCTTTAATCATTCCTCCCACCGTTTATTTCAAGACTGCTGCAGTTTTACAGGTATTGTAAGCCGTTTAATGTTTGTAAAATATCCTTATTATAACCCATAATGGGGTAAACTCCCGTCGAAGTTCAATTTATTAAAAATAATAATAATAACTTACTATTATTAAAAAAAAATCATAACTTCGATCTTATAATAATATCTACGAAACTGGCGTAATATCAACGACGGGTCGGTTGAAGTCAGCTTAAAAAGGGTAAAATCAAAAAATCGTTATACAGCATTCAAGATGACGTTCTAGAACTGACCAGTAATCAGAATTTTAAGATGGTTTATTAGTTTCCATTTTCAGGAACGCCGCGAGTTAGTTGATTTGAAATTTTAGGAAGCACCTGGAAACGAGAGCACTAATTCCGATTGAATTTTAAACCGGTAGAGGAAAAATGACTGATGTGTTTCGGTTCGTTGTATTAAAATTTCACAATAGGAGAACTATAATACTATGGAGTATACTGCTGCAGCGAGCTTAAAGCTGCCTGATAGATCGAGTGTAGATATTAGTGATTTGAAGCAAGAAGCGAATAATCAAATAAAAGCGTGTAATATATATAAGACACTTACAGATGGAGTTGGAAGCGAAGTAACTTTTACAGGAGGAAATCATCTTTTATAATTGAAATTAATGAAAAAAAAACATTTTTTTTTTGGTATTTCGTATCTTCCGATTTAACCGAATATATTATATATATATATATATATATATATATATATATATATATATATATATGTGTGTGTGTGTGTGTTTTGTTTATTTAAATTTATTTATAACGGCAAGAAAATCTCCTTACCTGTGAAACCGGTAATAAAAGAATATAATTCGATACTAATTTCGGAAAAGCTTTTAAACGATTTTAAATCGTTAATACTTCGCACTTTTATGTAAAATTGTTGAGAAAATCGAGTTAATTTCTTTTAGTTTAAATTTAAATTTAAATTCGAATTTTAATTTCGATTTTAATTTTAAGTACAACGACAACGACGTGCCCGGAACACGACAAACGGAAAAACTTTAAATAAAAATGATTTAAACGACGAAATTAAAATACACGTACAACGCACTTGCGTCGAAATCGTGACGCACGAATCAACTTCCGGAATAGCTTGCATTCGTTAGGGAATTAACTGGCGAACGCAGCTTCTCAAAATCTTTCTATCAAGTCATCTTCGACGGTACCGTCCGAGCTTTAGCCCTCAGCTTCCACGAATTCGGCCGAAAATTGCCGACGTTACATACACGCGCGCACATACAGTGTATACACTTACACACACGCAAACGTACGTGTATCTTATATTCGGTAGCGGACCGACCACAGTTATTATAAGCTGGAATGAGCGTTTTACGGCGTCAACCATCGCGCTATTTTAATCGTCGTACCCGGACGAGAAAAACTTACAAGAAATAAAGGGGATGTTGATTCATCATCATCATCATCATCATCACGATGACTACGATCACTACGACGATAAGGACTATGAGCCACACTGGCATCTCATCGTATAATCGTGTGGTTGTTGTCGTCATGAATGTTCTTGTACATAGAAAGAATGAAAAAACAGTCGACTCACACATATTCGTCGACGTCATAATTCTTTATTTTATAACGAAGTAAAAAACAAACTATCGTAATAGGGACGAACATAGGGGGATGGCAATTTAAAAAAAAAAAAAAAAAAATGGATTCCAATTTTTTATTTTGAAAAATTCGTCACCATAAATATTTATCGATTAGAATACCCGAAAATCCAACTAACACATATATATATATATATATATATATATATATATATATATATATATATATATATATACATACATACATTTATATTACCAGGGGCCCTCTATATATACATACATACATACTATATATATATGTATGTATGTATGTATATGTAAAATTGTTTTTAGAATCAACTTATATAAATTAAATGATTAGTAATATAATTATCCTTATAGTTTATATCGAATTATTTGAATTATTTAATTTAAATAAACTTCAAGCGATATATTATTAAAAACGTATTTTATTTAAAAAGTTGAATAAGAAAATTCGAATGAAAAATTATTAACTCAATTATCGAATAGAAAGCGCACCCTGCGCAAATTATATTCTTCATTACCCGTTAATTATTTTTTTAGCATCATCTTGACTTTACACGCTGCCACTTTAATTTATTTTCAGTATTTTTCTTCCGATTTGAACCATCAGCTTCCTGTTTCTTCGGTTACTAAACCACGATCAGCACTAGCACCAGAACTAAATCTATCTTCAACGATCAAACAACTTTAGCTTTTCTCGCAGATGCGTGTGCAATCTTGCACTTGCGCTTAATCGCGTTCTGTATATTTTTCAAATGCTCTATACAGCACTATTAGAACAATGGTTTACGCACTATCGGATTTTCTACATATACACACACACATATATATATATATCCTTATATAACACGCACCGGGAATCCTGATACGTTCAATAATAAAATCATAGATTTACTGATTAATTTTCATATAATAATTCTTAATTAATATATTTTAAAATAAATTAGGTTATGCCGACGGCCATAGCGCGTTGAAAACGGCGGCTTTCCGTCTAATTGCCGAAGTTAAGCAACGATACTTGGATGGGTGACTGCCGGCTCAGTGTATTGTGTGTTGTTGGTATCTCCCAAATTTGTCTGTGAGATTAGGCTATTTTCTCCCCAATTTATTGATTGGCGAGACGTACGTCCAGCAGTGGACCAATATAGGTTAGAAAAAAAAAAGCGGTACACAAAGAACATGGTAATATATATATATATATATATATATATATATATATATATATATATATATATATATATGTATATATATATATATATATATATATATATATATATATATATATATATATATATATATATATATATATAATAACAAACCAATCTTAGGGTTAAGCACGATGATGATATATATATATAATGTTAGTTCAATAGTTAAATCTTTAAATCTTAATTTCAAAACATCAAATCTGAAACTATCGTTGTATCGCGTCATAATCTTATATATAATCAAAAAAATAACATTACATTTAACAATTTTATATTTCATCATTCAAATATATAAAAATACCTTCCTGTATTTGTAAATTGATAAATTAAGTTATACTAAACACGTTCAGTATGTTAATGAAAAAGTAAAGTATATTTTTGAAAAATTCGGTTCTAACGCGTGATATATTAATTATAGTTCCAAATTAATATTGGAGAACACTAGTCTTCATAACCGTTCTCGTACGTATGTATTATCTTTACTTAACTAATTCCACGGTTAACGGTGTCTCTAATGATGGAAAATTTTTGATTTATATAATTTGTTCTTACATTACTGCGTCTGATATTTCAGTTGAAATCATTAGTCTCGTGTTACTAATTGATTTTTATATTGAGCAATGGTGTTCAATATTTATTAATGTGAAATATCAATACGGTAACATCAATAAAATAAAGCTTAATGAAATGAAAGCAACTATCTTTAAGGGATACCGACGAAAGCGTGATAACGAAGCTGATCGTAAATTAATTTGAAAATTTGTATTAAATATGTATGTAACTTCAAAACCATCTACGCTAAACAATCCCGAATCATGTAACGTAAAATATCTTGCATTACACCTTGATAAACGACTCACCTGGAGAAATCATGTTATTGTCAAACGTAGACAGCTCAATGTATTTGTTAGGGCATATACTCAATACGGTCGCATGAAAGTAAAGTATTACTTTATAAAGCAATTTTAAAACAAATTTTTGGAGTACAAACTCTAATACAGACATAGTATAAAAATTTCAATTTAAAGTCTTGCGGAATATTGTGTCAGCACCACGGTATGTCCGTCACGATGACATAAACAACGATTTTCGTATACTTTCCGTTAAAGAAGTAATCAGAAGCTGTGCTGGAAGATATCTGCATCGGATTGAAACGCGCATCAATCCACTAGCAGCCAACGTCCTATGCGATAGCGTGTCATTCAGACGACTAAAGGGACCCAGTCAGATCGAATTAGAAAACCGACCGTAACGAGCAAATAGTTTTTTATACAATACAATTATAAATTAAGGAATATCGATCGTTGAGAAGCGTTTCATTATAGCTTTAAAGCAAATCAGTTCTGCCTATTGTTCAACGAAACAATCTTATAAGCTTAAAAAAGAATAAATAGTATCTTATATTTCCTTTCAGAATTGCATTTTTATCTTTTATTGTTGTATCAATTTAAATTTGCTCTCAATATTTACATTACTCTAAAAAATGTATATATCTTTGTATACGCATTATACATACAAACGCACACACATTATATATATCTCTACTTAGGAGTTGTTTAGACCTAGGAACTATATTCGTCTTCCACATGATCTGACGCCCTCCTCTTGAGTTGGACATACGTCAGTACTCTTACTTATTATTTTATGGTATCCATTAATCTTTTCCTCGCTATTCTGACTTCTATTGCATCAGCTAGCATTATGTCTCTATATATGTCTGATTCATTCCAACCCTCATTTTCTTACGGTAAGATAAAACGTTGTTTTTGGACTCCGTCAAAAATACTTAGGTTTGTCGGTTCATAAAACTTTTAGCAGGCGATGATAAAACCACGTTTCAAATTCTTCTATTTTTATTTATCTTTTACGGGCATAGTCCATGTTTCTGCCCCGTACAAGGCTTAATATGTTAATATTCGTTTCCGTACGTTTTGGGACATGCTTCGCTGTGTGATCAAAGATATTTTTTTCGTGAATTCTGTTTTTGCCATTATAATTCTGCGTGCTATTTTCTTATGACATGATACATCCTTTGTAATCCAGTGGTCAGGATATTAGTATGCTTTCACCTGTTCTAAAGGTTTCCCTTCCAATCTTATGTTAGCCTTCCTCGGTTCTTTACTGATGCAAATGGTTTTGTTCCTTTCCGCATTAATGTTCATTCATTATTTCCTTGCAGTATGTCGTAACATCGTTAATATTTTTTCCAAACCTCTAGGCCTTCACTACCTAGTCATCTGCAGATTTGATGATTTTGAACTTTTGACCGCCGACCTTGATTCCTTCCTTGTATGTCTTTAGGGATTCTTTGACACTCATTTTCGGGCATATGATGAATTATAACGAGGCGGATTTACTGACAATAATTTAATTAATATTTAAGCACCATAAAATTATTTTATTTTTAATTTTTCCATTTTATATTTATATCGACAGTAATAGACTGAACATTTTCCTTCGTCTATATTAATTTTTCAATATTCACCCGTCTGTACATTTGCCAGTATTCTTAACGATAATGTTGATTTCATCTTATCTTCCGGTTTAAATATGTTCCTTGTGTTTTCCCACTTTGGCGTTCATAACAACTGCACTTATTTCATAATGTTCTCGATAAGTTTCGCTTTATCGGACAAGCAATTCTTGTCGCGATATGAAACTAAATTTACGGGCTTCGACTGAATTTTATCCTTTCAGCGCGTATTATCAGAAAAATTATAAATTTTCTACGTAACGACTTTGAGAAAATACAAATTATTTAATATGTACTCCCGCTTTTAAGATACAGAAATATTTTTCGAAAATTTAGTCATTCCACGCCGACTAAATACTTGTAATAAGAAAAATAGATACTTTTGGTTAGCATCAAAGGTTTACGTATATGAAACATATTGCGACTGAAGAAGTTAACCAAAATTTGTAATTTACGTCGGTACCGTGTTACTGTATCCAAGTGGTAAGTTTGGTTTAAACACTGTTGCCAAGTAACTTTCAAATAAATCGCTTTTTTTTTTTCATTTGATCCCTCGTCCAAGATGAGGAATGTATATTGGTTCGGTTGTTTAATTTCCTTTTAAAATATTACGCGGTCGTTACGTGTTGATGATAATAATTTATAGTAATAGTTTGCTATTACTGTTACGTGTTGCATTTGTAATTGAAGTTTTTAGAATATGTGAAGTTTCTCGTATCCGGTTTATCTCTTTGAATTTAACTCGGTACGTTTAATATAATTCGGGAACAGTTACTTCGGACTATTTGGAGCATTGTAGAATACGCGTGTATGCAACTATTGGTCGAATGAAAGATTTATATAAGATAGGTTAGGCTGAGTTTAATTGTTTTATTGAATATGATAACTAATCGAAACATTGTTCCTCTATATTTGTTTATATTTGATTTAGACGATATTCAAAATTCATTACTAAATATTTAATTTCATTTTTCCACTCGATAAATAATAGCATTATCCGAAATAATTTAAATATAAAATTACAGCTTAGAATTATTCACAGTAAGTTTCGATTTATTTAAAAAAACGCTGAGTTCGGTAAATACCTTTGGAAAGCGGTTATCATTGATACCATCGGCATAGAGTATAACACTTAGATATGTAGATATGTCGTTGCTATATGAAATGAATAAAAAAGCATCACTACCTTAAGGTAGGCCTGCAACGATAGTTTTAACAGATAATATCGATTATTTAATAACGCGGAAGGTGAAGTTAAGTAAATAGCTTTTTACGGACGGTATTAATTCAGGATCAAAGTTCATTCGTAACATTTTATAAGACATCAAACGATAGTATTAAACGCCTCCCCTTTTCAATAAGTAGAAGACCAGTGTGATAATATTGACATCATCAGTTACCACATCTCATAAGCTAGCTACAGGATTTGTAAAATATTTACTAAATCCAAACTGACTATCATTTAAAATATTATTGTCTATCGAAAACTGTGTAAGTCTGTTTAGCGTTATTTTTCCAAAAATATTTTGCTCATATTGCTTAATAAACTGATTACACTTTTGTTTCAAGATATATCTCTTTCAGGTATAACGTATAAAAACAGAAGATTTCCATAGGACTGGAAAATATTTCTGTTTTATCAACGAGTTGATGATATTAGTCAAAAAGACGAGACCATTGCCTGGCGTTCTATTTAGTATAACTGTTGTAACATTATCAGAATCCGTTTATAACTAATGTTTCCTAATCACAACTGAAGCCTAACGACACAGTGGCGCTTGCATCTGTGATGGGCTCAAACATCCCACCTCAAAAAAATTTAAAAATTTGTAATAAAAATGAATAAAACATACACAGTCCAATGTGTAACAAAATTCCACAGGCAAAATAAACTATAAACGATCACGAACAACAACGAAATCAGGTAATAACACTAACGAAAAAACGCACTGGTCACAACCTGATTCGAACGCCGAACGGCCCAACTAACGGCCATTTTTTCCCCTTCGTATTGCACGTTAGTAAACAGAACGAAACGAATATTTTCTAATAGTACTTTTTGCAATCTAGGCTGTTTTGCACGCTCTTCAACATGAGGTTTTATTAACGCGAGCTCTTTCAAATATTCCCTTCCTGTTTCAACTTTTATTTTTGCTGCGAAATTGTTTGGAGCTTACAAGTTACGCGCCCTCTTGATATGTATTTTATACTTTTCTAAGCTTTGTGGGAGGTCTTAATCTCGGTAGCACCCCGTGAGTGTGCCACTGAACGGCATATTACTTTTATACATTCTTTCTCAGTGAGTGTAATAAGTTGAAGAAAGCTGAAATTTGATCTTTATATCTCATAATAATAATGTTAAGTCAGCAGTTCCTCACTATCGGAATATATTAATATCCGATCAAAACGACGGAACGCTTCACTATTCACAACTTTCTGTAGTCCCGTCTGTAAACTTGTATAATGAAACCAATTGGAAGGTATAGTTCGAGATGATTAATGTTCAATGTCGAGTAGTTCGATGGCTTCCATATTAACATTAATAATAATGTTAAGTCGGCATCACTACCGGACTTTAATATCCGATCAAAGCGACGGAACGTTTCACTATTCACAGTTTTCTGTAAGTCCCGTCTGTAAACTTGTATAATGAAACCAATTAGAAGGCGTAGTTCGAGATGATTAATGTCCAATGTCGAGTAGTTTTACGGTGTCCATATTAACATATACGTATAACGTCTTCTTATGACGATCATTTGTTGCGATAATTTCAACTCTACTCGTGAACGCATATTTTCCACCGCCGGAATTGTTTTACCACATATTTTCTCTATAGCGAAAGATCGTTTCAAGAGTATCTAAAATTTTCAATTATATTAATTTCATGAATTTTCTTTTAAAAGGCGCGCTATTATTTCGGCGATGGTTTTCAAAATTTTACTTTAAACCCCCTGAAACTTGCCTGCCTCGCGAAATAAAAGTTTTTTAGAAAGTTTTGAAATCACGAAGAAACATTGTTAACGAATGTCGACCTTTATTCAATTTACCTGCTCTTGCCACGGTGAAAGTTAAAATTAAGTCGCGGTAAAATTACGTAGTATCTGCTTAAAAACTGAAGCGCATCAGCGACATTCTTCGACAATGGCGAACAGGCTCGTTCTGTTTATTAGACTTTGGTCGAAACGTGTTTGCGTCGAAAGTTTCAGCTGAAGAGGAATTTAGAAAAAGAAATAACAAAAGCTACGCAAGTAAACGATAAGTCTAAGTTGTTGACGTATAACACGAACGAGATTATCTTATTTAGGTTCGTCTTAACCTCTTCACCAAAATAAACGATTTACATCTTAAAAAGTTGATAAACTCTAAAAGTTACAAAAGTTCTCACTCGAAACTTAAAGCGTATCTGGAAATTGTCAAATAATTTTATATATATATATATATATATACATACGTATATACATATTAGAGTCGTGCGTATATAGAATTCGCTGAAAACTTTTGTAATCCTTAATTTCAGAAGATTACTCGAGTAATTAATTAGTAGCTGCCGTCGAAAAAGAACGTGTCAGAATGAATTCCGAAGAAGACAGAATAGAAAAGACGAATTTAAAACGCTGATTAGGTTAGGTTAGAAAAAACGCTGTCAGAATTGTCACTGTCTTAAGATGAATACGGTTAAGTTAAAAAATGCGAAACTAAAGCATACAGATTAATTTTCGAAAACCTCTGCAAAAGACGAATTGAGAAAAAATTAAATTATTCGGATCGAGTAAAAGAAAAATAAACATCGCGTGACCTACCCATGAACTGAGTTTAACTGCATTCCAAATAAATCCAAGTTGTTTATACACCATCAGCCAAAAATCGATCTAAATTATGCCGTGTGCATCAAGTAAGGCTTCAGGCACGAGGGAGAGGAAGTTAAATCAAGGAGTAGAGACGGGACATACATAAGAACATGATTTGGTTAATAAGAGAGTAGTATTCATCTTTAAAGAGAAGAGCAAGTGAGAAGGGAAGGTTGAGATACAATCTGAGCGAGGAGAACAAAAAACAGTCTACGAGGATATGGGAGACGGAAAAAGTGACGATACACACGGGATTGTTGATCAAGTGTGTGGTGAGTGATGTATGACCCAGCCGCAGTCTGCCGAAGACACATCTTCTCTGTAGTTTGGCAGCGAAGTCTTTTAAAACGGAATTCTTGATTTGGCGAAGCTTATTTAATGAGGAGGTCGACTGACACCTTTGTTGCCACGAAGTAAACAGTCTTGATTTTACATAATTACGTACATCAATAGCTGGAACTGTGACGTTCGGGATCGGCAACAATGTAGGAATACCGGCATGAGCTGTAATCTACAGGAACGAGACTAATTGGTTCCGTTTGACTAATAACAACCTTCTTTGGCTGTAGGATGCTGATCGCTGCTAAATACATCGCATAGGAAGTTGAGGGCTGAAAGAGAGTTGGAACATACAACCCCGATGACTGTTGGATGTTACAGTTTATTAAGGTAAATCGAATAAAGTTCAGTCGAAAGGATGGAAAATGACTGAGGAAGCGAAGGGTGTATATATATATATATATGTGTGTGTAAAGTACTATTAGATCATTCTTTAGATAACATCGACGTTTGTATGTTATCTGTTATAATATGAAGAGTTAGTTTTAGTTTCGTAATTTCTCCGTGAGGGAAATGTTTATATTTTTTCGTTCGTTGATTCGCGTCTGTAAATATCGTGTATTTTCGATTTCTTCGGTACAGTTGCAATCAAATAAAATATTAAATTCGAGTGTGAATCTTACAAATCGAAAATACAATAAAAACTGCACAAATGTCAGTGTATCATTTTTTTTATTGTGGCAGAAGCCAACAGTACTACTGATAAAACAACGATTTTAAAACTCATAAGAATCAGAGCAGCAGATGGTGAGGCTTGCTTTCCTGATGAATTTCAAACGTTGTGCTACAATAAGAGCGTAGCAGAACTTTATCCTATCAAGAGTATAGTTAATTCAATCAAGTCCCGAGGTCAGTATAGAAACGTCAATGTGAAACTTTCATCAGAAGTAGAAAAGATTATCGAGGTGACGCAGATAATTCCTTTTTTTAATAATTCATTGTTGCCTGAATTCGAACCTGCTTTATCACAAATGACGGAATCATGTGCGCATCGGCGTTTTAGTCTTCGCGTACGCGGTAATTGATTTTCTGCTAAGGCTGATATTAGAGCATTACTATTGTAGGCCAACTTTTTGTGAACTTTTTTTTATATCTGGTCTTGACAATCTCTGCGACAAGCGATATGTTTAGATCTGGATGAATTATTTTATTCGAAACGAACCATGGAGCATTAATTATCTTTCTTAATATTTTGGATTGTACACTTTGGATACGATTCGTGTTTGATGATTTACAGCAACTCCATAATTCGGATCCATACAGCCAAATGGGTTTTAGTAAGTTGTTATATAGAATGACTTTGCTTGTAGCATTTAATTTGGATCGGTGATCAAGTAGCCGCATCAACACAGAGTATCTTTTTCGTAGCTCTTGGTTCTTAACATTTAAATGGTATCTCCAAGTTAAACGGCTATCGAGATAGAAGCCAAGATAGCGGACACGATCGGAGCTAGGAATAATTGCATTATTGATACGTATGGGATTGCACGTTCCTCTTCTAAGTGTAAACGTGACGTCATGACATTTACTGACGTTTAGGCGAATACGCCATTTCATAAACCATGATTCGAGTAGATCAACATGTTGCTGTAAGATAGTGGAAGCTTGGACAGGATCTTCATGTCTTGATAGTACAGCAACATCGTCAGCAAATGTACACAATAGCGTGTCAAGATGCCGGGGTATATCTGCTGTATAGATCACATATAGTATTGGTCCGAGTATACTGCCTTGGGGTACCCCAGCGCAGACACTGTAATGGGCGGAGAAAGCGTAGTCTTCTTTGATGCAGAAATATCGTTGTGACAGGTAAGATTTGAGTAATAAGTAAAGAGCATAGGGTAAGGTAATGCCTTTAGTTTGAACAACACACGATCAAATGCTTGAGACGCATCCAGAAATACACCAGTACAATAATGTTTTTCTTCAAAGGTTGTTGATATAAATAGAAATTGAATCTCAAATTTCTAAATTATTATCTGCCATACTTAGTGAAGAATTAACTTCTCATTTTGCAGCACCTGTCACTTTAGCATATAAAAAAGATGAGTTTTAGTTTCGTAATTTCTCCGCGAGAGAAGTTTTTTTTCATTCTTTGATTCGTGCCTGTAATATCGTATATTTTCGATTACTTCAGTAAAGTTGCAATCAAATACCATATATATATATATATGTATAATAGTCGTACATACAGGATTCATACCCTTAAGTGAAGTTTTTGGTACCAATTATTTACCAAATTTAGCGAAAGCTTTGATACGCATTAGATATTAAAGCTGAGTGAAATAAAATTTCAGTAATAAGCAGAAAATTCAGCAACACGTTATCACCCCGATACTAAATATATATATATATATATTCGGCTATCTTGGGAACGAGTCTAACAATTTGGATGAAATTTTATATATACATATAATGATTAAGTAACTGAAAATTGCCTGTACGCAAATTACGAGTTTTCAAATTTTTTGGTCGATATTAAAAAAAAGAAGATATAAAAAATCGATAAGATGTGATTAATAATTTTGTGTAAATTTTCATAATTTTCTAAATCTAATCAATACAATCAATATGCATACATTACACACACACATACACACAATTTTAACTACGATAATTGTGGACTTATATTGATGTATTTCGATTTGTATTAAGTACGTTCAACATATTACAACGTACTTCATCCGCCGAGACTAAATTTCTCCTCTTCCTCAAAATCACAAACATCCTTCCTCTAATCTAGTTTCTTACACCTTTCCTTCCGTGCCTCTGGCCTAAGTAGCAGGATACGGTACGGTCACAAATCAAAAAAGAAGAAGAAGTACGTTAAATTTTAAACTAAGCTTGTATATCAATAATAAATAAAAGCCGAAATTAAAAAGAAATATTGGGAAATAATCGCTACTTTCTCTCAATCCTACCATGCTATCCGTTAGTTAGCCTTGTTCAACCACTTGGGGCCGCTATTTTATGTGTACCGTCTTCTCACCTGGGCACTGGAGCAACCAACACTTCTTCGCCCTTCTTTTGGGGGTCCACTTCATAATTCGTTTGGTACGTCTATTATCTGTTCTCCTAGCTATACGTTCTGCTCAGTTCCAGTTTAGCCGCCCTGCTCGTACTATATTTGTTACTTTTGTCTGTTGTTGGATGCATGATTTGAAAATAAAATCGGAATAAATACGGAAACCCGAGTAATAATTATATTCACGCGGTTTTGTAACAGGAATGACAAAGTGTATGGGAAATGAGAGTTAAACGTAAGTAACATTATCATCTGAATTACTAAAAATTGAACAGTTACTATTAGTAAAGCCTAAAATTAATTTTTTTATAAAGATATTTAAAAAATAATAATATGAATCCGACGTAATAACCAAAATAATAATTGTAAATTAAATGTTCTTAAGAATTATTGAAATTCGCGCGGTTTACGCGTGTACAAACATTCGTAAATTCACGCGAGAGCCAGGATGGTATGTATACGTCTAATACAAATCGTTTATTAAAGAAAGCACACATTAAAAAAAAAATTAAATATACTGCGCATAGAAGAGAAAAATTACAAAATAAAGTTAACTCCACGGTATTCGGCATCTTTTATACTAAACAAAGACCACGTATTGAAATAAGATCGAGATTGAGCCACTATTGAAAACTTAGTTCCAGTGAAAATATTAACGTACAGTCGGTTTCCAAATTGCGAAACAGAAGGAACAGTCGAACACTCGAAGAAGATGAGGAAATAACTCGGAACTGTCTTGTTGAAAAGATTTAACACCTTGTCTTCACACCGTGTGATTTACGTTTACTGGTATTAAGGTATTATTATTATTATATATATATATATATATCAACATTCGGAACACAATATTATAAAAAGCGAGATATAATCCCCAAATTTAGAAATTAACTCGAAAACGAACAAAAGGGCGTATATATCACAAAGTAAACAGCTGCAAAATAATAAGTTTCCGTCTTGTGAATATAAATAAAATCACGTATAAATGTAAATACCGATTTCTTCGCTTACATCTCTTGTTCAGCATTCAAAAGTTACAGCATGCGTTATCTCATTTTTAGCCCTTTAGTTAAGAGTAGTCGGGGACTTCGATATAATTTACAAGCTGAATCTCGACCGAATATAATCAGTCGCAAACTTGTCTAAAACGTCTATTTTTACATCCCACATTAATAGCGATGATATATGTTTTGTATTTTGAATTTGACGTTGAGTTTGTTACCGAATAGAAAATATAATATACGCGTAATAATAAATGAATAAATTATTATTCTTATAATATTTCTCTTTAAGTCGGCCGCTTTTCTTGTCTACATATCGTGACACTTTTGAGTGGTGTGATAAGGTTCGTTATCTTGGTGTAATCCTCGACAATAGACTTACTTTCACTAAACAGGTAAATAATATCACAATCAAGGAAAACAACGCCTTTTGTTCCTCGTACCCCATTCTTAATCACAAGTCCTTCCTCAACATTAACAACAAGATTCTACAAAGCACTAATCCGCCCAATACTTTGCTACGCTTGTCCTTTCCAGGAGCTCTATATCAAAAACCTCCTTTAACAAGTTACAAATCATTCAAAACAGATACCTCAACAACAACAACAACAAAGTATATTTCAACATAATTTACAGTGAGTATACACAAACCAAAAATTTTAAATAATAATTACGTAACGCCCAGGATGGCTCGCCGTACATCAGAAATAATAATACAAAGACCCGTAATAAATAAAAGAAGTAATTATACTTATAATGACAGCAAAAAATAATTGAAAAAAAAACTGTACTGCAAAAAACAAAAAGTTAAGATAGTAATAATAAAACAAAAGAAAAAACACGTTAGACATTAAATAAATAAAGAAGGAGTAGAAATTAAACTATTATCGTAGACTAAGCAGTCATCGCAGAACTTACGCGTTAAATTTAAGATATGGTCCATAATATAAGGCATGTTTCAGTATGCGTGTCAACGATTTTGTGGTATCTAGGGACATTTAGCACACATTTGAGACACTTATTTTGAAATACTTGTAACTTGTTAAAGTTTGTATTTGAAATAAAAATCCCAGCTGGACAACAGTACGTCATTATGGGAAGTATAAGTGTTTTATACAAAATTAATTTATTATTTACATTAAGAAATGATTTTCTGTTGATTAATGGATATATGGCAGATATACTCCTGCTAGCTTTCAAGGCAGTATGACTGACATGTTCAGAAAAATTTAGTCTGTTATCCGAGAGACTACCCCAAGGTATAGAACATGTTTTGACAAGCTCACAATGGTAGAGTTGACCTTAACTTCAGCAGGTAACGTGGGACGCCTGCGGGTGAAAAATATAGCCTCCGTTTTATCACAATTAATATCAATTTGCCATTTTTTATAATAACAAAAGACACAATTTATTCCTGACTGTAATTTATTAGTAATTGCTTTAGGTATATAAGAAGTACAGAAAAGAGCTGTATCGTCTGCATAAAGAGCAGTCTGAATATCAGGTAGGTTTGGGAAATCAGATAAAAACAAAGTAAACTGAAAGAGACCCAGAATACTACCTTGGGGGACCCCCGCTGAGCACGTTTTCATAGTAGACCTTGAATCATTGATGGTAACGTAAAATAGTCAGTTTGCTAAATAGCTGCTAATAACGTTGATTACATAACGAGGAAACTGATATTTTATCATTTTGTAAATAACACCTTTATGCCTAGTAGTATCGAAAGCCTTCGCAACGTCCAGGGGAACCATACCAGTATGTTTATTACGATTAAAATTATGTGTGATAAACTCCGTGATTCGTGCTACTTGTTGCGTGGTGGAATAACCTGGACGAAAGCTAAACTGTGCGTTGATTTTTTGGTTATCTGCATGAAGTCTTAAACGGGATAGTATAATTTTTTCCGCTTTTTTGCTTAGATTGCTCAATAAACTAATAGGACGTATGTTACTTGCACACGAGGCATCCTTTCCGGGTTTTGGAAGAGAAATAATTTTGGCTATCTTCCAACTGTTTGGATAATAACCGAATCTAAAGATAGCATTAATTAAATTTTAAGTTCAGTAGAGAAAGTTGAATTGAAATTATAATTTTTAAATTTACGCAAAAGAAAATTAACCAATTTATTAAGAAAATTAAACATGTTTTTCAAATTTGGAGAACGATTAGAGAAACGATGCTTAATGTACAATCTCATAATATAATTTTTAAATTTGATGAGAACCACGATACAAGGTGGTAGTGCCATATGCGGATAATTATTAAGCGGTTTATTCGGAATAAAAAGTTCCGACGAAGAATTAATTAACTTCGTAAGAGTTGATAAATGATGGTCAATATCAGCAGCAGGACTATGTAGCTTAAGAAGCAAATTAATATTATTGTTAATATACTCCTTAAATCCTGCCCAATTTGCATTTTGGAAATCGGGCAGAACTATATCGGCTATGTTTAATTTACTTCCTGCAATAGTAGTGAAAATAGGGTTGTGGTTGGAGGACAAACAATTTATTGAAACAGGAGTTGCAATAGAAACATTTTTGACCAAAGCAACATCTAAGATACTAGTACGATATTGAATAGCATCAGGAAAGTAAGTAGGTTCTTCCGGGGCGCAGATGCAAACATTTGAACGTAATGCGAATTCAAAGAGAATATTACCAGCACGATTATTATTAAAACAGTTCCATAACTTGTTTATTGCATTAAAATCTCCAATCAGAATAACTTTGCTATTTACACTCATCAAGGATTGAAGATCACCTAGGAATTTATGATTAAATCTAGGTGGTCTGTATATCGCAAAAAGATGTATTCTCAATGCACCTTGCTATGCCAGAATCGACAACATGCACGAAGCTACTAACCTGCCCTATATTAGAGATTTTGTTCTAAAGCTATCGACTGACTTTTTTTATTAAATGCTCTCACCAAAACAATGTACTCGTCTCCTCGAAAGCCAATTACGATTCTAAGCATCTTCGTTTTATGTATTCCAAATATAAACACAGGCGACTTAAACATAACATTATGTAGTAATTAATTTTAATTTTTTAATTATAATTTAGTTGATTAACCCCTTTACTTATTAAGCACCTTCCACACCCGTGTCATTCACTTTTTTTTTATACATAGTATTTATTTAAGAACTTACAACTTAAACTATATATTTTTGTCGTTTAAGTTTCTATATCATCATGTATTACTTGTAATTAGAAAACGTGTTTATTTTCTAGCGCCGCAGGTTTTTATTTGCTTTTTTCCTGCAGCATTTAACGTTTTGTTCTGCTTTATTCTTTATGTTCTTACTGTGTTATTGTGGTAATCCCCGGCACATAATGTTTGTAACCCCATCTGTTATATTTTCTTGCATGTTTATTACTTATGCAAAATATATTTTGTTGTTTGTTGTTTTGTTGTTGTATCGTGTGGACTAAAAGTTAATTCATGAACTTTCGTAAATTAACAACCCAGTTTTAATTTGTAAATTTTGTATAGAATATTATTTTCCAAACTGCATCTAAATCCTGCCATTCTCAAAAATGTTACACACGCAACTTTCCTACTCCTTTGCAGGATTCTGTAACAACAAAGGACATACTGAAACTAATTTTACGCCTACTACTACATTCGTTATCGGTATCTATATATAGATATATGTATATATATATATGTGTGTATATATATATATGTGTGTGTGTATATATATATATATATTTTGCAATTGCATTGTTTGAACGTAGAACTTTCTTTTTTCTTTATCTCACTTTAAACCTTTCGGTTAGTTTGAACTGTTTTCATTATAAGTTTATCCTTAGCGAAATGATATCATTTACGCGCATCCAAATAGGTACGTTGTATCGTTAGGGTATTACTCGTCAATAGAAGTTCAGATGGAAGATATTATCTATTTTTGTCATTCAGGCAGATACCAAATCTGACGTTCGATATTATCTTCAATATTACATACTTCGCAAACTCCACTTTTGACGTGACTAGAGGTGTACAGAGTTAGGATCATTAACAAGCACCGAGATAAACTATTTACGAAGAAGATCCTCGCGTGTTTAATCCGTGGGCTCTTTTGGAATTGTGTCTTTTGAATATTAGGTGTTTATCTTTTAACAAGAAGTTCGAAATATAATTGAAAAAAACATTTTCTTCGGCTTCGATATTAATTGTCTTTATTTTAACACGGTTTCCTGTATTATTCGTGACTCGTTTAACGGTTGTTATGTTTGGATAGATGCTTGTATATATATAGGTATTTTATTTCATTAGAAACGTAATAATTATAATTATTATTATTATTATTTTATCCGACGAGGTCAAATATTTATATCGATTTATCAAAAGAAATGAAGTTAATGTAAAATTATAATTAAAAAAACAAAACGAATAACGAATAAAATAGGCCAAAGGATGAAACCAAAAAAAAAAAACAAAAAAAAAATAATAGAAAAATGCGTACGACTAACGGATGAGAGAAAGTCCGTTAACTCATTTGAGATAAACGACACTCAGAATCTCTTGTGGGGAGAACTGGATTAGAAAAGTCTACGTCCAGCAATAGTCCGCTATAGGATCACAAATATTATACATATATATAATATATATGTATGTGTGCAATCGTATGTGTCAGCTGTATAATCGTATCTTACCTGCTACCATTCCCGATAGTCTTAAACGGTTTAGCTCGAGGTTAAAATGTCGATCCAGAGTCTGTAGGGAGAATAAACTTAGCAGAAAAATCGTACGAACACGAGAGGAAACCCAATTTTGTATTTATCCCCCTAATAGCGGATTTTACTGGATTATACCGGCGCAGCTGTTTCGATAACGTTCGCCGCTAACCAACGAGAGTAATATTAATAAAGCGTATAACCCGCCATAGATCGAAATTAAATTAATTTAAATAAATCGAATTTAATTAAAATGACGCGAAACGCCATTAATTTAAATTCGGTTCGTACAGCAATAATAACTATAATAACTAGCAAGAATATTCGCGGCTGGTAAATCACCGCTATAATATAGAAGATGACGAAGTGTATTTTCGATTTAAAACGGAATATTAAGCTAATTAAGGATCGCGTCTAAGAAAAAAAATTATAAATTATTCGAATAAATTAAAAAAAACACGTATTAAATAGATAAAGCCTAATCGAATGTAACAAATCTTGACGGATGTTTATAACGAGTAGTTTTTAGTCGCTTGAAATCCTAATGTGAGGGGCCTAATGCGCGGATTAGTGTGAGATGAATACCGAGTGACGAATTTAGCGAATGGGTTTAATATATAATCCATAAAATATTAGGTCAGTAATTTCATGCATAAACGAGATTCTTTCGTATTTTGACTTATTTAATTTGCACCGGAGGCACCTATTTTGTATTGTAGTTGTTTATATGCAGAATTTGAAATAGAAGACCATACACGCGTAAGTTATTACCGGATGTATAGGAGTTTTATAGAAAATCATTTTATTGCGAGAGTTCAGGAAGCATTTTCAGTTAAAGATAAGGTAGATGAATTGCTTTATTCGCTTTAATATTAATATGAGATAAGTGACGAGTAAAATTTAGGCGGCCATCGAGAAAGATAGCAATACAGTGTATTTGATTAGCCTTAATTAGTAGGTTTATTCGCTATGAGAATTCTGTTATTGGATGCCTACCGATGAAAAAGTTAGCTTCAGTTTGGATTAATATTAATTTACCAGCTCTTAAAATAGCGTATCGTGCGGTTTAAATCTTTTTGAAGTTGCTAATTGCACTGGGTCTGAATGAACTACAATGCGGTATAGTCCGAAAATAAGGCGGAATTAGCTGAAGATAATTTAGGAAAGTCGTATAAGGATAAAGTGAACAGAAGTCGCTTCCGTGTGGGATACCAGCCGTGCAGGTTTTCATAGTGGTGTATTCACCAGAAATGCATACAGTGATCTCAAATAACTTTTAATAAGAGTAATTAATCTGGAAATTTTGTTTCAATCATTTTATAGATAATACCATCGTGCCATGTCGAAGGCTTTAGCGACATCTAGTAATAACATACCTGTGCGCTTATTACGGTTGAAATTATCTTGAAATTTCTTATTTCTACTTTATCGTACGTAATACGCGGACGTGCTTTCATTGTTGTTATTGGTTCGATTGCGCTCTATTCGCGATTTGTCGGATTTTCTTTCGTAATTTTTTAAAAGCTGTATACCCGTTTATCATTTTAACAATGTCTTGCCAGTGATTGTCTGGCTTTTTAAAATTTGATCAAGTTTTCGATTGTTGGTTGACGTCTGTATTTTGATGAGATTTTATTCTTTTTTCTTTAATTAATGATCGGCAGTCTATATTGTTCTCCTTTAGCGTGGGTTTTAAATTTTAGAGTAGAACTGCAGCTTCTCTTATTTGTTGTAAAATATATTTACACGACTCATCAACATTATGAGAGATTTTATTTTGTTCCATATTAACTATGCCAGTGTATAAAATCCAGTCATAGCTACGTTGCAATTTTCGGATATATACAACTTTCACCGCTCCCGTTTTAGAGAGCAAGTTGAGCGCTATATATAGCGGGAAAATCATCACTAGCAAACAGATATGAGTCTCACTAGCTCGTTTTTCCGATTAACTCCACACAAATATATAACGCGCCAATAGAAGTTTCATTTCAAAGCTAATAGTATTTTTTCTCTATAGAATTGCCGTACGAACGTAATACTAAAAGGTCTACACGATTATAGATAACAAATATCAATTAACTGATCTTCGATGATAGACTAGGAAACTTTTACTTCTAGCCGGATAATTACGACGAACCATCTTCAAAGGAATTTTTAAAAGATCTAAACGTTTTACGCGTTCGGAAACTGTTCTTATATAAACGCGCGTTCGAAATTAAATCCTGCGCGTGATTGTTTAGACACAATTAGGACGAGTATTATTTCTTCGCTATTTCTCTGCTGGGTTGGGAAAAACTATTAGCTCAAAAGAAAATCGAATTTTCACAAATCGATTTCTATTAACGAAGTTCGCTATTCGGTATTTTCATTTTAATTCTTTCCTTCTTCGTGTTACGTCTGTGGCGTAGTTTGTCTTTTTTTTCTCTGTTTCCGGATAATATAATAATTTCGAACGTTCGAAGGTAGAATAAAAGCTTTCC
Source organism: Coronaproctus castanopsis (assembly GCA_032883995.1). NCBI lineage: Eukaryota > Metazoa > Arthropoda > Insecta > Hemiptera > Monophlebidae > Coronaproctus > Coronaproctus castanopsis. The sequence goes on from CM065052.1 coordinate 52,147,297, forward strand.
AACTAAAATCCGATAAAAGACCGGAGATTATAAACCATAATACGATACTTTCGCCGCGGATCAAATTTCTATAATCCGCTCCGGTACACGTCCGTTCGTTTCTTTCTTCTTCGAAGTAACAAAGACGCGACATTAAACGAAGGGACGACTAACTACAACCTAATAGGTTGAAAGTGGATAGAGAATAACTTTGGCCGATGGTATATAAAAAAAGACAAACCCGATCTGTATACGCCGGGGAATAGCCGATGAGAAATGGTCTACATCAATTTTAACTGTTATTGGTGTTGAAGAAAAGTCCATTTTCTACTTGCGCTTTACAATATACGCTAAATAAAATAATAGAACGAGAGAGTTGAACCAAACTAGGATGAGAGTAGAATAAAGGAAATTAAGTCTAGAGCGTTTTACTGGTATAAATGACAAGGTCATCAGAGTGAAATGGTCCCCGGCGAATAAGCTGCGAATGGAAAAGGGATAAAGGAAAATTAAGACAAGGGATGCTTTTTGAGAAATTTCGTCGTCGGAATTTCAATCGAGGTTCAACGAGAACATAAGCGCTGAATAAAAATAAAAATGAAAAAGACGTAAAAAATATATCTAACGAATTTAAATCTTACGTGAAAAACTAAATCGCCAAGTTGAACTTTGTAAAATTCGCACAAAAAAAAATTCGGTTAAAAATCATTATCGACGATTTTTATTTTTTTTTAACGAGTTTTCAGTTTTTATTTAGAATTATAAAATAAAACAAAATGATTAAATAAACCAAAAAATCGCTAAAATTATATACCAAAAAAAAAATATATATATAAAGAATTTATTTTAAAACATAAAATAACATATATAAAAAAAAGTTTAATTTTAATGTACGATATGACAAAAAATAACAAAAAATGAGATCATTTATATATATATATAATGGCGGAAGTGGAGAAGATATTAAACGTAGAGTGGTGCTAGCAAAATCTGCAATGACGAGATTAAATAAAATTTGGAAAGATCATTCCATTACTCGCTTAACAAAAATAAGGCTAGTAAATACTTTAGTATTTGCCATATTTACATATGGAGCTGAAACATGGACATTACATAAGCAAGATAAACAAAAAATTGACGCATTTGAGATGTGGATATGGCGTAGAATGCTTAAAATCCCATGGACAGCAAAGAAGACAAATTCTTCCATTCTAGAAGATCTAAAGGTGGAACAGCGCCTTTATACTTCATGCCAACAAAAAATCTTGAAATATTATGGACATATAATGCGAAAAAGCGAGAACTGCCTAGTAAAAAGCATAGTAATTGGACAGATCGAAGGCAAAAGAAGTAAAGGAAGACCTCCGACTCGATGGATAGATACGGTCACGACCCTTACTGGATTAACAAGGGTTCAAGCTATATTGGAAAGCCGAAATAGGGTCAAGTGGAGAAAAATTATATCAGATGCATTAAAATAGAGGTCACGTTACTCAGTCAATGAGTTATCGATTATGAATGAATGATATATATATATACGTAAGAACAAAAACTTTCCGTCTGATATATGATTTTAAATTTATAATATACTTCTCAAAGTTAATTCTTCGTCGAAATTTGCCAAAACAAAATACTTCCTATAATAGTAAATGCGCCCTGGTTCATAAGTTACGACGACTTGAAACGTTCCTACTATAATTGCAGAAATTAGACGACATGCACTTCGTCACGAAGAGAGATTAGATAGGTATCCAAATACGGAAGCAATTATTAAACTAGGCAACCTATATAAGCCTTATGACACTATTTAATTATCATTTTATTCTTTTCTTCAGAGGTTTCTGAACCTCTTCACGTTATATATCTCTCTTATATCAAAATTACTAGATAGTCCAGGAGAAAGTTGTAATTATATTTTTAAAAAATAACTGTTTAAAATGACCAAAATAAAAAATATCATTTATATAAATCCCACAAAAAGAGACAGTCGAGTGCCTAGGGATGCATATCGATTCGCGTCTAAATCAAAAATGAGAAGTATTTTATGGCTAACAGGAAAGCAGCGCTATCTATTGAAAATATAAACGACTTTTGTATATGGCCATTGTTAAACCTATTTGGATTTATGGAATACAAATGCATAGATTCCATACAAAGACGCCAAAATGTTGCACTTCGTACGGTCATCCGAGCATATCGATTTGAACGCAATAATGACATACACAGAGAATTAAAAATTCCGATGGTCATCGATGAAATTGCCAGGTTTGCTCGCAAACATGCAAAAAGATTCGAAAATCACACCAATGCGAAAGTCATACAGCTCTTGGACACAACTATGAAGATTTAAGACGACTTAAAGGTCGAAAACATTTAATGAAGTAATGAATTAAGTCAGAGTTACTTCATCGGCTCTTGCAAATTAGGATAAAACACGTTCATATTGGTTTATTATCATATACCCTTAATATGTTCCCTAATTGATTCCAATAAATATGAAATTCCTTATATATATATATATATATATATATATATATTGAGAAAATAAATGTAGGTTAAGTATCTACAATTTATTAGAAAGGAGAGATGAAAACATAAAGAAAAAAAAACAGAATAAATAGAAAAAATATAAACATTCCAAACAGTGGAAACCTTATTTAAGACTGACTCAAAAGCTTGTTTGGTATGTATGAGCGTATATATATATATGTGTGTATGTGTGTGTGTGTATATATGTGAAAATCTATAACTTAACTGCTGCACGCATATAAACATCGCCGAATCCTGCATACATATACAGAATTTTTAACAGGGTCCACTAAATAATTCCCCCGATTCGTTTTGCTAGTTACGTAATCGTAAAGAATCCGTTCCTAAACACGAGACGAGAATAATAAAAAAAAAGCTCGGGACCCTCTTGCGAAAAATGTCTGTAAAGCCTACACATTTTTACAAAACTTACTCTACCCGATTATAAGAAACTACCGAATTCTTTGTCAGTCCCTAACCCAACGACCGGATGGACTACGATCATGATGATAGTAGTGTACGATAATCGGCTAAGCGAGACCCGGCTAACGGATTATATCTAGACCACCCGGAACAATATATAAGGAAATATTTTCGCAACGGCAATATTTACGGTTTTATTTCATTTTCATCTTCCTAGCGTATCTTTAAGCTTCCCTGTCCGTTCTCCTCTATATCTATATAGATTAGCTAAAAGTTCGCTTTCAAAAGGAAAATTGAAAATAAAAAAATTACGAATAAAAAATAAATTACGAAAATAAAAATAGTCTTCCTGTATTGTACTAAAAAAAAATAATTTATATCGATTTCGGAGAAGTAAAATTTATCCGGCCTATTAAAAAACCTGTTTTATGTAATACCAGCGTGTACCTTACAGCAGTGTATACGGCAAAATATTTATCGTCGATACGAATTATTATTACCTATACGATTAGTTTATTAGAAATATTCAACGTTAGACGCTAATAATTGAAAAAGTTGGATCAAAGTCCGCAGTAGATTCTACAGAGAATAAGACCATAGGGACACATTGTAGGACAACATAAACTGGGGAAAAAATTGACGTCGACGCCCGGAAAAAGGAAGACCCCCCAATAAGATACGTAGACCAAGTAAAAAGTTCGTAGCCAGTCATTAGGAGAGATGATCTATCGAGAAGCGAATAGAAGCGCGTGGGCGCACACTTGTTTACGAGGCGATACAGATATATGAGAAAGAAGTGAGAAAGGGGGATAGAGAGAAAAAAAAAAGAATAAAATTCTAGGGAGAAGGTATTCTGGTAATTTTGTACTTAAGGCATTTAGAAAAAGAAACGATCTCAAAACCACCAGACGCATCCAGATTAGAGGACGTTGCTAACGATGGAAAAGCATGGGTAAAAATAATGACCGTACGTGTGGAATAAAAAATATTGTACCATAGATTTCAGCGGTAACTTTGTCTGCGTGTCAACTTTGATAATTATCAAGAGATCCTCGTACTCGTTCGCGAGTAACGATATATATATATACATGTTATGTATATAGCGGTAATGCATTCGCTTTCACGTGTAAAACTGTATTTTGGACCGGGTGATTAATTTCTTTAGTGCGGTGCAATTTAATTAACAATGTAGGACTTTCAGTCTAGCGTTTTTAGATTGGAACCGCGTAATAAATCGTTAAACGCTTTTAACGTGTTTATTTATGGGTAGGTAAATTTCGTTTTAAATTTATTTCCTGTCTTTTTCAATTAAATTTCTTGTCTAATATTAATCTCAGAATATTTAGCGTACTTTGTGTTTTCTGTTTGTTTATAGGTTATTCCACTTTTATTTTTTCTATCCATTTTTTAAAAAAAATTATATTACAATAATTGGGCTTAAGTATAATAACCGGAAATTACCCATTTTTTTACTTTTCAAAATAGTATATTTATTCAAAATTACAGAAATATATGTTATGGAAACTTTGCAGTGGGTAGTTCAATTAAGTTTATTGACAAGGCAATTGTGGTTGGAACCAAGTCTGACCAGAATTGAAAAGAAAAGTCCAGATGAGTGGTTTTTAGGAGGCGTAAGTGCGAGAATGGATGTGGTAGGGAGATTCGGTTGGATAGATCAATAAAAGTTAAACCGTCTTTTATTGAACATGACTTCCATCGATGACGGATGCAACTAAACAGGAAGAAGAAACCCTCGAAATGAAAATGCCTTTCGATGCCCCGCAAGTTTTGCGGCTCGATCGCATACTTCGTTTCCCTGGATACCCTCATGGGCTGAAACCCAAACGAATGCTACAAGGTTATCGTATATATAAAATAATGTTTTTACAATAGTTAACAGAATATATAGTCCCCTGGTATGGTATTCTTCAGGCTTTAAGAACACTAAGAGAATCACTTGCTCTTAATAGTTCCCCCTGATTCCATTAGATCGGACATACTGAATGGCTTTGACAATGGATGTAAACACACTATAAAATTTTGTGAATCTAAACAGTTTGGTGTAATTTAGATGAGGAATATAAAAGATAAGATTTTTTGAACCATCTGTAAAAACTAACATGTGATCTAGCCATAAACTAGCGGTGATTGATTAAAATATATTATTCATTTGGCAATGACTTCCAGTTTGGGGTAGTGAAGAAAAACATGTAGTGTCGATATCGATATTTAAAAAACCGCACTTGTAGGTGTAATAGTTCAATATTCGAGGAGAAATTTAGGTAAGGTCAATATTAGAGTAGCCAAATCTGAGTTCTGTCAGCTAAACGGGGGATTTTATTCGGGACAAATCTCCAATGCCGGTTAATGTGACTGAAAGTTATATATTTAGTTTCAAATGTGGATAAATTAAACTCTTCATATTTAGCTCAAATATTTAACTGCAAATTTCAGTTTCATGTGTGATTTATTACAGACGATATATATATATATATATATATATATATATATATATATATATATATATATTATAACGTTTAATATGGTTTAGTATTTCTCGCTAGCTATAATAAACAACGCGGGGCTAAGATCCTTGAAGTATACAGTTTTCTTGTTTTGCTTTTTTAATTTTTGATATATAAAAATTTAATCGATATTTTCGACGATGTAAATAATTTTTAATAAAAACTGGTAAATTTCCTTAGAATACTCGATGGCAGCAAGAAGGAAAATTTTGGGGCTTCGAAAGTTTATCATCGGTGAAATCGAAGTTCTGTTGTAATTTTATTTCGAATCGAATTTTCTTCTCCATTAATTGTGAATTTGTTAGTAGATCCTCTAAGTATTTCGTTGTCTTCTAAATCCAAACTGTAAACGATCCACATGTTTTAAATTTTTTATTATTAGTAATTTTTTAATTATTTTACATTAATCGTTTTAAGATTTATCTGTAGTTAGTTGGGTCCAGAACATTTTTATGCGCTTTAGTTAAAGAAGTGAAATGAGTGCCTGTACATTTGTGGAAAATACTGCGTTTTGCTATACTATGTTGACAAATTATTCGCTCGGTACGAGTTCGCGTATTGTAGTTTACTACTCGTGTTCGTATTTGTGTTTATTTTATTTTATTCAGTCGTTGCGGAGGCAGGCTTAGGCTTATATAGTTCCTTGTGTGTAACAGAAATTATCGACTACATATATAGTCGATAAATGTCTAAAGCTGGAGCTGCGGGCAGGGGAGAATCGTCCCCTGCCACCCAAGTAAGCACCGTCGGTCGTGGCGGTGGTAATACACATCGTAATATCAACGTTAAAAACGGTGGTAGTAATAATAATGTTATCTATAGCAATAATGGGAATAGGTTCAACAATAGTAGTTTTAATGATACTGATAGTGATAGTAATAATAATAACAATGATAATAGTCGTAATAATAAAATTGATGGTAATAATAGCGTGGGTATTAGTAGTAGTAGTGGTAGTGGTATTAATGGTAATAAGCATAATAATCGGTGTAACATTAGTGATAAGAAATCGAATCTTAATATTTCTAACGAGGCTATTATAACAGATGTCGGTTCCGACGAAATTATTTCGATAAATAATATTCGCGTAGAACCGAGTTCTGAAATTGTTAAAGATACTTTATGTAATATTAACATAAATCCTCGGGTACAAGTTACGATATCCCCTACATCAATTAATATTTTTCCGAACGATTTTCAGGGACCAATTATAGTTTTGATTGAAGGAATAAATAATAATATTGGCAACCTTCATCCTATGTCGTTGGCCAAATTAATTCATAATAAAATTACGGGTCTTAAATGTATGACAAGGAGTGGTCGTAACCAAGTTAGACTAATATTTAATTCCGTGGTTCATGCTAATATGTTTCTCCTTGCAGAGGGTATCCACAAAGAGCTTAACATACATTGTTTTATTCCTCAAACGTTACTCTTTCGTTTTGGCATTGTAAGGGACGTTCCGATCGACCTTACAATCGAGGAACTCACCGCATCCTGTACTGCAAGTGTTAAAATAGATCACATACGTAGACTCAATAAACGAAATCAGGATGGTTCCTTTTCTCCTATTCCACTTATTGAAATAAAGTTCTGCGGAAATTTATTGCCCGATTGTGTTCATTTTTTCGATTATTATTCATGTAAAGTAGAACCTAGCATTAGGAGACCAAAAATGTGTAACAATTGCCTTAGATTCGGCCATATTAGTAAACTTTGCCGTAGCAAAACTATTTGCGGGTTTTGCTCTGGTAGTCATAAATCATCGGATTGCCAAATTAATCGTGAAACCTCGTCATCAGCTCTGTTTTGTTCCAGATGTAGGGGTAACCACTCCGCTTTCGATCGCGGCTGTCCAGTTTATCAGGAACAACTCAAGCTACAGAAAGTTATGGCAGTAGAAAATGTTTCGTTCTCTGAAGCTAAGTTGATTTGTAAGGGGGCTGTGGTCACTCCTGCATTTTCATTTGCTGAAGTGACAAATAACAAAAATTTCCCAGAGTTGCGTACAAGGACCAGTTCCTTTAAACGTAGAAGAAATAGCAGTGGCTCAGGTTCTTCCAGTCGCCACTACAATAATGGTAACAGTAGTAGTAATAATAATAATAATAATATCAGTAATTATAATGGTAATAGTAATAGTAATAATAATAGGAATAGGAAAAATAACAAGAATATTGTTGATAGAAGTCAAATTTGGGGTAATCATTATTACTCTAATTTAGCCTTAAACGTTAAGTCAAGATCGGTGTATCCACCAGAAGGGGATGACGCTGTTATCTCATTATCTGAGCCTATAATTAATAATGTATCCTTGTCTTCAAATCCTAAAGTTCCTCAACCTATTGATAACCAAAATAAATCATCTTTCGTTCTAACCCATCCTCCTTCCGATCTCTTGGTGCCCGCACTTTTGTCCACACTACAAAAATTCCAGATTCCTCATTTGGAGAATAAGCTCGAATCAATAATTCAAATGCTTCATTCTCCTTAGACATGTGTGTAAATATGTGTATAAGTATGTACGTGTATATGTATGCGTGGGTATCTCTGTGTGTATGTGTATGTTTGTGTGATTGTAAATATGTATACGTACGCTTACGTGTATATAATCTTTCTTTCGCTGGTCGCCATATTTTGCTCCGTTATCTCATAATCAGTATAATAATTTGCATATGCGAAAAGACCTATCCCTTATAACTACGGATGGTCGAGCATACAATTATGCGAATAGACCTATTCCTGTCATCCAGGGACGGTCGAGCATAAAATGAAACTTAATATTTTACAGTGGAACTGTCGCAGTGTGAAAAATAACTGTGACAGCCTTGATAGATTAATTTATGAATACGAAGCTGACGTAGTGTTATTATCGGAGACATGGCTTGAACCCATTGAACAATTCGAGTATAAAAATTTTACTACTTATAGAAACGATAGACAGGATGGATATGGTGGCGTGGCAATTTTAGTGCGGGACCACATCACGTCCTTTCCTATTCCTTGCAGCTTATCGCAGGATAGCTCGAATTTCATACAATTGATAGGCACCAAGATTAATATAAATTCGTCTTTTTATATTCATATTTATAGTATATATGTTAAACCTTCCTCTCGTCCAAATATTTCTATTTTCTCAGATATTTTTAATTCATTGAAAACTCCATTCATTATCGGTGGCGACTGGAATGCGAATAATGTAGCCTGGGGTAGTTCCACAAATAATTATTTAGGGAACGTGTTATATGAAGCCTTTTTGAATGTTGACTGCTGCATCTTGAACGATGGCAGTCCAACTCATTTTGGTAGGCCCGGAACTGTTGCCAACCCGTTAGATTTGACATTTTGCTCGCCTACATTTGGTCTAATAGCTAGCTGGAAAATTATCCCAGACACTTCAGGGAGTGACCACTGCCCCATATTAATAGAAATAGGTATAAATGAGGTACAGGATAGTTACAGATTTTTTGATCAGTCCTTAGGAAAAAGGTGGAACTATATTCGTACGAATTGGCAATGGTTTTCTGCTCAGCTTCAGAAAAATGATTTAAATATATGTAATGAGACTGACCCTAGGATCCAGTTCCAGTTGTTATATGAAGCTATCAGCGAAGCCCTATCAAAATCGTCACCAACTATAAAGGAGCGTGAATATAAGAAAACAAGGAAAAGTAACTCAAGCCTTTGGTGGTCAGTTTCCTGCCATCGCGCAGCTTGTGATAGAAGGAGAGCTTTTTTACAATATAAGGAAAATAGTTCTGTTGAAAATTATCTGCACTGGAGGAAAATTAATGCTTTAGCTAAGCGGGAATTTAAACTTACAAAAAGGAAGAAGTGGCAACAGTTTTGCATGCAATTCAATCGACAAACATCTATCTCTAAGGTATGGGAATTATCTAAATCGTTCAGGAGTTCTTCTTATAATAAAGTTAGACAGTTGTCAGAGGACAATTTTTATTCATTTGTTGAGTCACTGGCTCCACCTCATGTACCTGAACTAGAAGAAGTTATAATACCTGAAAGTAGCCCCTCGGATCACTTTTTAGATGCTCCTTTTACTGAAAAGGAGGTAGCTTACATTTTATCAACGAAGGATTCAACATCGCCAGGATACGATGGTGTTTCTTTCGAAGTATTAAAAAAGCTGCCGGAAAATTTTTTTACTATCTTCGTTCACATTTTAAATAAAGTTTGGCAAACTAAATCGATTCCAAGTTCTTGGATGATTTTTGTTATCGTCCCTGTGCCTAAGAAAAATGGATCACTTAGACCAATTGCATTAGCCTCTTGTTTTAGAAAAATTTGTGAATCCGTTATAGCTTCGCGTCTCAACTGGTGGTTAGAGCATAATGAAATCCTTCCAACTAATATGTATGGTTTTCGAAATAACACCAGTACATTGGACTGCGTGGGTGATTTAGTTGGTAATATATATAACAGTCTCATTAATAAAGAATACGATATTACTGTTTTCCTCGATATAATGAACGCCTTTAACAACGTACATTTGCCCACTTTACAGCAGAAACTGTTGTCCCTAGGCATTCCAGAGCATTGCTGCCACTTCATTAGTAGACTATTTTCGCAACGCCACATTTTAATAAGTTCATCGTCCACCAGATACCATCGAGTGGTATATAGGGGAATTCCTCAGGGTTCTTCCCTCAGTCCGTTGCTTTTTAATTTATATATTTCAGAACTGGCACACGTGTCTTTGTATTCCAAAACTCTCCTTTATGCCGATGACATTGCGGTATTTAGTTCCAATACATCATTTTCCGACGCCGTATGTAATATTAATATGGATATTGATTTAATCGAACGAGTTCTTTATAAGTTGGGGTTAACTCTAAGTCCCCTGAAAAGTGCGGCAGTGGTTTTTACATACAGACATCTCACAGTCAATAACTTCTCTATCACAGCAGAAAATGGAGTTATTCCCTTTTGTAAGTCAATACGGTATTTGGGTATTACGTTGGATACGCGTTTAACATGGAGGCCACATATTGAACATCTTATAAAAACTATTAACCGCGCCGTTAACATTCTACGTAATTTATACAATACTCGTTGGGGTGGTGATCCTTTCATACTGTTGATTCTTTATAAGTCGCTAATTCGTTCTAAAATGGAGTATGGTTGTGTTTTTTATGGATCTGCAGCTGAATCATTGTTAAATAAGCTTGATCGTGTGCAAAATGAGTGTGTGAGGCTTTGTATTGGTGCAGTTAGAAGTACTCCGATACCGGCATTGTTGGCAGAGTGTAAAATTCCTCCGTTACAGCTGAGACGGAGTTATTTAGCATTAAAGCTCTTGATCGGTAGAATGTACATAGATCGCTTTCCGCTATACAATTTATTCTACCACATTTATTCCAACTGGCGGTTTTCAAACAGCAAAATGCCTCTGCTGGCTTCGGTTTTACCTAGGTTGGATGAATTTCAGGTGCAGACTATGCGAATTCATATACCCATCCAATTTATGTTACCTTATTCATACAATTTTGCCAATAAAATAACATTTTTCTTTCCAGAGAACTACGTCCATTGGCCTCCTCCACTGATCCGGGCTACATTTAATAATATTATCGCTGAAAATTTTCCTACGCATATCCTTGTTTATACAGATGGATCGAAGTCATCTCAGGGAACTGGTGCAGCAGTTTATATCCCTTCTCTTAATATTAGCAGTGCATACAAATTATCTGATCTCTGTTCCTCATTTACAGCTGAGTGTGTGGCAGTATTTCTTTCTTTGTCGTCCTTAATTGATGCGAATCTTCCAGGTAATTATCTCGTTGTTACCGACTCACAGAGTATTTTAAAGGCTATTGAATGCAAAGGGAAGGTGTCAGATTCATTGATTTCAGCCATCTTGTTGAAACTTAATCAGCTCGAAAACCTCAGTATATTTGTGTCATTCTTGTGGGTACCGGGACATCGAGGAGTCCCCGACAATGAAATGGTAGATGCAATAGCTAAAAGGGGTTCTTCTAGTGGTGTTTTATTCTCTTCAGTTTCTTCTCGTGACGTCATTCACTTTACACAGTCTGTTCATAAAAAGCTCTGGGATCAGACATATATGGAGTGCATACAGCGGTCGCCTCTTACTGCGTATTATCAGCTGCAGCCGTCTCTCCCTAGGTTCCCATGGTTCTACGTTTTCAAAAACATCAAGCGGAGAGGAATTGTGCTTATCAGCAGATTGCGGTTTGGGCATTGCTTGTTGCCTGACCGCCTGTTCGTTATGCAGCTTAGAGATAATCCGTATTGTCCTCTACATGCTGGTCGTGTAGTCTGCAACCCTGATCACGTGTTCTTCGAATGTCCTTCATTAACAGCATTACGTTCTGAACTGTATCTCAAATTACTTTACGCATCTCGTGGTGGTCCTCCTTATAATGTAATGTCCCTTCTGCATGTTGAGAATCTAGATTTATTCCCGGACATAGCGACTTTTCTCGAGAAGTTGTCCGAGTTCATAAGAATATGAGTTAGTGATTATTACGGCTCCACGTTGGGTAAGCTGTAAAGGCATCCCCATTAAAAAAAAAAAAAAAAAAAGAAAAAAAAAAAGAAAAGTGTAGAATGACTTGTTTAGAGATTAAAAATGTTTCATTCCATCTAAATTGGCGGTTAAGCAATTATTTTCAATAAGACACTAAATTCATCTTGTCGATTTAGTAACATCATAGTTCACGCAGTCGCTAAATACTAAAATTTTCTTTAGCTTTAGCGGTTTTTTTTTTTTAAATTTATCGGTATTGTTTCGGTTGGACGGTATTTGGAATAAGTTTTTTTTTTTAGTGGGACTTATTCTGTCCAATGTGGGAAACAAATTTTATAGCGGTCACTAGCTCCGTTATATAATCGTTTGAAATTTTTATAATTATTTAATTCAAGGTGGTTATTATGCTTCAATATTTTAATTAGTTCGCTGACTTCCGTATTTAGATAGTAATTTGTGTTTATTCTCACTTCACGGTGAAAATACTTCAAAGTAGCGCTTGTATTTGTGGATTGACATAATAACTTCCCTTGTTTGTTGGTTAATGCAGTCATAGAAGTAACAAGAATTTAGTTAGATCCGAGTGAACGTTCTATCGTATTAAATTAATCACTCTTGAACTGAACGTGTTTAAGCCGATTACAAATTTGTTCCCATTATTATTGAAATAAGTTTTAAAGAACCGGTATTTAATAATTAGTTTGATTATAAAGTCCTTGACTGACTTTGGCGTGGTGTCCTGTTCTTTGAACATTATGCACTATTATACGCATTTAAATTGCCCAGTTACGAAGAAAGATATCAGTAGTTAGTTCAGAATATGATGAGTAAATTTTATAAAATGTTATCGTCGTTTTTATGATTTCGTTTCTTTATGGCCGGAGACGCCGTTTGAAAGACTGCATTAAAGGAAAGAGTTTAGTACGTTCGAGAAACTGGAAGGTTAGCTTAATCGCAGGTAGAGGAAAGTGAGACAGGAAGTGTGTGATAAGTTCGAAGAACAAGGCATTCATCGAGGATGTTAACGATTATAGGTTGTTGGTCACAATAGCAGCACGATGGAGTGTTTGTGAGTGAGGACTATATGTCCAATACGTAGCCGAGATAAAACTACTTTACTCACGACGCGATTTCCAAGAAGTTATATACCGCTTGTTATGGTTAACACATAATTATTGTTAAACTAGAAAGGTGAACCAATGTTGCTATTAATTTGAAATTAAAGATTCCGAAACATGTCAACGTCCTAAAGGGAACAAGCCATTCGTATTTGTTACGATCAATTACACTGGGAAGTAGAGTCTTGACAGCACCGTTATATTCCATTCAAGACTCTTGCCATCTAGCGAGAACAACGCCATAAACTTTATTAAGTAGGCACCTGCTTGTTTTGTAGCTTTTTGTAAAGGCGTTTTCTGTAACAGACTTGGCAAGCTTAGTTAATATTGACGCGCAAACCAAGCTGTTGACTTTATATGCTTTCGGGCTTCGAACCGTTATCCTTTCCCGGTTATCAAGAGTTATACCCATACTTGGCGACGAATTATCACGGTGCAAGCAGAATATTTCTCTCTGCCAGTTGCGTTATACCTTAACGCGACATAACAAAGCGGCAGTACACTTCTAGCTCGAACGGGAGTACATCTGATAGAGCGATCAAAGCAACCATCGGGGCTGTGCGATATGCTCCTCTGAGCACTTCGTACAGGTCAACTAGTTTAATATTAGCGACCCTACGAACCCAGGCCGATGCACCATAAATGATTATCGGTATTACCATCGCTTTGTGCATATGCTTTGCTGGAGTGTGCGAGATCGCACACTCAGTACTGCCAAGATCATTGACCGCCAGAAGAGCTACCTCGGCGCTAACATCCTGTTCGTCAGAAATTGAGTCCAAAAATGTAGGCAAACAGTTTGGAACAAGCGAATGCAGCAAGCGTGTGAGATTTTTGGATCGGTCAGTGGATTTATTTCACTTTGAAAGGCCCTCGACCTTCCCCTAGCCAGTGTACCTCAACTTTGGACGAGTTCCTTTATGTTTATACCGTCGACCCGTTCCTTCCAAAGACCTACACAGCTTTCAAGTCAGATGATCCGGTGGCGCACTTGACGAGTTGAACAGCTGTTGACTGTCCAAACTAATCATCTACCTATCTCGGGTCTGAAAACGGAGCTGTTAATCAACAACAAGTATCATTCGGTGAAATTCTCGTTAAGAGCCACTGCCCCCCCAACAAGAAGCACAACTTGTCAGGTACTGTATGATATCATCTCGGGTGATGCGCTTCCGACCCTGTGCTGCTGTACAGTGCAAACTTCATCTCCACTTTCGAGGGCGGACCTATAAAGAAAGTACAGGAGATTTCGGCCGGTAGACCAGGTAGATTTCTGACGGACGAAATCTATCCAGCTCTCCGCCAGCACACCAAGTGACTGACCCTGCGTTTCCCTGAGAGAGAAACATTCCTCGTAGCATGGAAATAGACATTGAAGTGTTCCTAAACGTGTTAAAGGACACAAATCATTCGTATTTTTCCCGATCAATTACACCAGCGCTGTCATATTCAAATTCTTGAATCGGGCAATAAACGAAAGTAATTAAAAACAGAAATGGAGTTGGTTAGACCTGTTGCTCGGAGAAAAAGACGGTCGAAAAAAAATCTGTGACGGCGGACAAGAAGAAATGGTTCGTACTTGATTAAATACTTTATTTGTCAAAATTTGTGATGTAAATTACAATGGTTTTTTTGTATTGATATTGGAGTTATCTCTCCTGCACCGCCGTTTAAGCTTAATCAGGAGAAGCCGTTCCTTACAATTTGTTGTCATAATTAATAGTAATAAAATTCTCACATACATTCGCATTTACTCGGGTTGTGTACTGTTGTTCAATTACTCTCGCATGCATTAAAATTATATTTAAGTTAGAAGTTTACAAAATACACGCGGTTGATAGAGTCATTAGTTAGATGATGTTGTAAAAATCAAGTCATTTGTATGGAATTGGAAACAGCTTTCTTGCAAAAGTACTCTGACATTCGTTCAATTCGTTTAAGTTATTTTTTGGTCAGCGCCGGTAAGTTATGTAGCGCTTTTTTTCCTTTTTGCGTATATAAAAGAACGCTGTTTGGATATTTCGTATTGTACGCCTAAGTTAATTAGGTTCGTGTAAAACTTCATTATTCTATGGGGCTGTGCCAAATTAACTAACATAAGAAAAGTTCAGACGTGCCAAAACAAAGTTCTTAGAATTATCACGAACACCAGACAATACAAAAGAAACAATGATATCCATGTACCAGATCTCATCGATGATAAAGGGACTGGCAAAAAAGCACGAATTAAGACGGCAGAATCGTACAAATTCATAGGCGAAGCAGCTTTTAATCGTGCAGGACGAATTAAGACGGTTGCAAAGAACCGGATCTTACGAAATGAGCGAATAACAATACGTATAAAAGAATACTGGAATATTCTATCGGGAAAGCCTGAAATATATACATATATATAAATACTTCAGAGTATTACCGAATGTCCAAATTACTACATGGCATCTTGGTTTAATTTACAAAATTATTCAAATTAAATTTCCCGCGTATCTAATCCACCTTATTAGAAATTATTTGAGTGACAGACTTTCTGTTGTAAAAGTGAATAATGTAAATTCCGATGTAAGGTCTGTTCTAGCTGGAGTACCTCAGGGAAGTATACTAGGACCCTTCTTGTTTCTCCTTTTTATCAATGACATAAAATCACGAATTTAGAGATGGCTCTATATGCAGATGATACAGCAATTTATTGCTCTTCGTTACTGATAGAATACAAAAACGGTTGATGGTTTCGCTAAGCTAAATAAATATTTTAGTAAATGGAAAATTAACATAAATGCTGATAAAACTCAAGTGATTCTGTTTAGACGGCCGCCTTCGCAGGATCCTGTAATTGTAAATAACACGAGATTAGATTGGAAAACGCGTGTTAAATATTTAGGAGTAATCCTAGATAAAGGTCTCACATTCAAAACATGTTGAGTATATATCTAACGAAACACATAAAGCTCTTTTTAGTCTATACCCAATCTTTAATAGACGATGCCAAATTAGTCCTGTTAATAAACTAATTATCTATAAAACTATATTAAGGCCAATTATGCTATATATGCATGCCCAATATGGTCGTATACAAGCCGTTCAAATGTGTCCAGATTGCAACGTCTTCGGAATAATTGTTGCGGGATAATTCTTAAATTTCCTATCTATGCAAGAACAGATTGCATGCATCATATATTAGACTTGCCGGTTGTGGGTGATATCATTAGGCAGCATACAAAAAAATTTTTTGTAGACGCAGCCAATACTCCATAATAAACAATATAGGGGACTATACGCGTACTAGTCTTCAGTTAAAATATAAAAGATATAAACATAAAAGTATAAAACACACGCTATTATAATGTATCACCTGCTTTATAATCGTATGTAATTTATATATTTAATTTTACGAACTTTATTAATGTAATATATATAAATAGCTGAGCAGTCATATTATTTTGTTTATATTTATTATTACTGCCTTAAAATTCTTCATACTCAAATTGCATACACAGGTTTTGGTTTTCCCCCTGTAATCTAGTTCATTATTACTGTATTTATTATTTCTTTTTGTTTTCACTTTGTATACGTAGTAAGAATTTGTTCGGTATACGTAATAATATTGTTTTGACATTGATTTTGTAATTTATATTGTGTGCTAAATACACTTTTTATTTATTTATTTATTTAAATATTGAACAGATTATAATAAAAAACCACTTAGATGGATTTATTTTTGAAGTAAAACTTCAATTGGCGCGTTATATATGTAAACTCGCAATTCGAGCGAGCGGAAATAACAGACGAATATATATATATACATATATACGTGTGCATATATATATATATATATATATATATATATATATATATATATATATATATATATATATGTATCCAGCAACACCCCTATCAAACCATGTTTTATTGCGTTAAGTGTATCAATGAAGTAACGGACGGGGATATATATATAATATATATCCGTTCGCATGTACCAACACTCGTCTACAAACCACGTTTTGTAGCGTTATGCACGTCGACTTATAAACATAGGTAGATAGGTAGAATATATATATATACATATATATATATATATATATATATATATATATATATATATAAATATATATATGTGTGTGTGTGTTTATATATACGAGCGCAAAAATTAAAACAAAAACTATATATCGAATTTAGTTAATATGTCTTTAAATTTTGTTTTTTTTTTTTTAATATCTTTGGCGCGATATTATTTTTAGGTAATTCACTGGTGTGGGTGTTTATTTCGTCTTATTATTAATCGTTTGTTGTTCGTTCGTCGTCGATGCGGATGTGGTTTCGCGCGACGACGCGATTTCTTCGTCGAGTAACAATTCGAAATTGGCCAACGATTCCGGACGAGGTCGTTTATTCCAACGCGCGTCCGGTATACCGTCGCTAGGCGGCAATACTATCGATATAATATTGTCGATTAATTTATACTTCATGATACGATCGTTAACGGTGGTCGACGTTAACGACGGCGAAGCGTTCACTTCGATCAGCCACGGTTTTAAATCGGCATCGACGATAATATCGTAACCGTAACATTCGAAACAATGTCTATCGCTGACGATAACGGAAGCGACCGATTTTAACGAGTGCGTTATCAGCCAGTTTATCGCTTTGAATAATCGTTCGGTAATCGTTTTACCTCGACTGCATTCCAGGTGCAATTTTAAATTTCGTACGCTCAATTTACCGCCGTGAATTTCGTTATAATCGTTGCCGCGTCTTTGAATCGATACGTTAGTCAAATGCGCGTACATGTTATCGATTTGACGCGTATCGTTATCGTACTTGGACGTACAAAATCGACAAAAGCCCGATTGGTAAAGATAAGCTTTCAACGGTCTAAACGACGTTACTAATACGTACAAACGTAAGTCGAATTTTTTCCCGCCGATTAATAACGGATTATCTATATATCGGGAAATTACGTACGATTCTCTACTGGTAGTATTATTAGTATTATTACCGCTTATAGTGTTAGCGATTTGATTGAATCGAGTTTCGCGCGACCATTTCTTCAATTTAGACAATTTATTAATTAGAAAAATCCCGGCTCCTTGAGATTTACCGCACGGTTTCATAATCCAAGTAGCTCGCGGATTTTTACGATACTCTTCGACGAACATATTATAATCGGCCGGCAATACGAACGTAGTCGGTACGAAATCTAAATAAACGTATTGACCACCGCTGCCGCATAACGACGTACATTCCGATCGACGTTCCGCTAACGGATTACCGTCTTTTTCTAATTCTTTACGATAACGTTTGATATTTTTAATTAGTAAATCTTTACGCGTCAATTCGTAATGATTCGGAAAATGATTGACCGTTTGATGGTCGTTCATACGGTAGTTACTTTCGACGCTGAATAAATTACGACACGTTTGCGTACCGGCCCAATAGAAATTCCAATCGTCGTCCGGTCCGACGTGATACCAACCGCGTTTTTCGAAATTACCGATTAATACGGATTTATCGCTATCCGTGCAGTAACTGATACGAGCCATGGTGTTGTATATAACCGGAATTCGTTGTTGTCGTTGTTCCGGCTATTATAAAGTCAGCATCTACAAATTATTAATTCCAAAAATCGATTAATAATATATATATATATAAAATAAAAATTTCACCGTTCCGCTCGTAATTAATATACGAAAAAAATTTATACTAAAAAAAAAATTGTCTCTATGTTCTCCTAATAATAATAATAAGTATTATTTGGTTGATATAAAACGTTTTAAGTCGACAAAAGAAAAGAATTCATATAAGCTATAATTCATATTTTCATCTACTCGAGACATTTCCAATATTAACGCTTTCAGTTCACGATGTCCATTCGCGAAATTTTAATGCTAAAGAATTTTTTAATTTCGCTAATTAGCGTGAAATGTCTACAAATATTAAAAATGTTTATTACGATACGCGTTCATAAAATTAGATTGCACCGAAGTCCGGCAAGTCTACACTCCAATAAGTGGCCAATCGACCGAATCTTTCCGCAATCGCAGCTCGGATTCTCTGCCAATGACCAGTTCGACATATTCTCTCTTGTTCGAGCACATTTAGTATTCTGTTTAGTGTTCTCCGTATTACCTGATTGAAGTCTGGTGTAGGGATTTCTTGCGCATGTTGTGTTT
Organism: Coronaproctus castanopsis; assembly: GCA_032883995.1. NCBI lineage: Eukaryota > Metazoa > Arthropoda > Insecta > Hemiptera > Monophlebidae > Coronaproctus > Coronaproctus castanopsis. The sequence continues at coordinate 52,166,543 of CM065052.1, forward strand.
GAATATTCATCTTTCTCCATTCGATAACGCGTTCGCGTTCTATCGACATGCTTTTGAGTACTTCTTTTGTTACCCTAAGGAAGCTATTTCGGTGCAGCTTTCCCATACATTAGATGACGAATATCGTGGATTTGTTTACTTATTTCAACTGCTAGTTTCCTTCTTATATCGGGCGACGCTATTCCACTTTGAAGATATAAGTTGTCAATTTTTGTAGACCGGAAAAAAGCTAGTAACTAAACGCGCTGTATCGTTAACAGGTCAAACTTTTTGTCATGTGTTGAATATACCCATACAGAGCAATTCCGCTTCGAAATGAATGTTGCCGATGTTCGAAATACTTCTGGTTTTGCTCCCCACGATGTTCCGATTAATTTTCTGGTAATTCCGTTTCTCTTGTATTTATTTTCCTTTTAACATTTGAAATATCAAGCTTCTATTCAATGTTACTTCCATACCGAATTTTCTTGACATTCGAGGACTACTTCTTTCCACACCGCATTTAATTTTCTTTTAGATTCACTGTTTTCCAAATGGAAAGCACATACTTGTGCCTTAGCCAAATTACGAACTAAAGCATTTTGAACATAGCACTTATTCAGTTAGAATTTCAGTTATGTTTCTATTTCTTTAAATTTATCTGATCACCTAGCAATGGCATCGTCCGTATAAATGAAACATCTAGTTTTTTTCTCCTACTGGCTGGTGATTAGTATAAACATCAAAAATCAAAATTGCCAGAACGCTACCTCGTGGAAGACCGTTCTTTTAACGACTTTGTTTTTCATTCGATGTTATGCGGAACATCCGATTTTTCGAGATATTTTCAGCAATCTTCAAATTTAAAATCCTTCGTTATTTCATATATCTTCTTCAGCAGTAATCCGTGATTCACACACTACCTTTAAATCGACGAACACAGTGCTAGTAATTTTCTTTACTTCAAAACTATTCTCAATATATTGTTGTAAGTTATTGACTTATGCACCAGATGACCTTCCTTATTTAAAACCAACTTGCTGGCCAGTAATTTTTCCGTCAATTATTTCATTTATACATCCTAGTAGTATGCATTCAAATATTTTAAAAGTGTGGCATAGTAATGAAAAAGGCCGATAACTTTTTGCATCTTCTTGGTCTTTGCCAGGTTTTAGTATTGCTACTGCATGAGCTCCACTTGGCTGGCATTTCATTACGACACATAATATTGTTGAAAAGATCTGTAAGCCACTTTCGAGTCTCAAAATGTTTTATCTGTTCCGTCATAATATTATCAATTCCTAGCGCTTTACCATCTTTTAAAACCTTAACTTCATCATATACTTCTTCAATTGTAAAATCTCCTTTACTGGGTTGCGTTCAATTTTCTGCTTCGGGACTTTGACTTGTTTTCCATTACTTACTGAAAACTGACTTGTAATCTGATTCGGTGCTACATTTGTATGTTTCCTTTCTGTATGTCATGTCAAGAGTAATGTTGTCCACCGTGATCTCCTTTCTTCTGCTAGAGTTTCTTTAAGGTTATCTGCTTATTGTAGTGTTTCCATTGAAAATGTTTTGTTTTTTTCATATTCCTTATGATATTGTTGAAGCAACGCTTTTGAAGCTCGATTCAAACCAGGGACATAATGGGTACTACATCCCTTCGCGATTGCCTTCTTGGATAGTTTGCGACAAATTTATTGTAGTTTTTAGGCGATATATTTTGGATAACTTCATCTAGTTTGACTTCAAATTCTTTCCAATTTACTTTCCGGAAATTAAACCTTCGTTTACGATAATTAATCTAACAGCAGCATAGATGGAGAGTTTAATCGGTCTGTGTTATGTTTTTGATATTGGCGTCAGTACATCTTTTACACGGATATTTTCCGCTAATCGTGATACGAATATCAAATCTGGGTTATATCCTCTTCTCCATATCCCACTTCTAAATGAAGCAGCTAATTATATATGCGCATGTATATACATATGTATCCATATGTGTTTGTGTGTTTGGTTATATATGCTTTACACTTATTTGAAAGTTCTGTTTGAATGTCTAATATGTGTATACACTATTACTGGCAACCAGTATTTCAAAAGAGTTATAAGACTGAAAGATATACTTTTTACAAAATAGTCATATATACGTGTATCATATATTCTCGTATGTTTATTATATCACGGCTGTATTTTATGCATGTACACGGATTGAGCGCAAGTTTGTTTTATCGCATTATTTATTTGTATATTTAATTATTTATATTATTTATCGCTTAGAAGCAGCGCAATATCATTTAAAACCGTTTTATACATTGCAAAGATCACATCTAAGGAACATAACCGATAACCATTCCGACAAAACAATTTTAAACGTACGACCTAATTTACGGTTAAATTTTTATTTACAGCAGATTTGCGCATTTTTAATGTTTCGGGTTAAAATTATATTTCTTTCGCTACTTTTATCGTCAATTTGTTGTTTACAGCAGATTAATATTTTACGTCCGCGTTGCGTTACGTTTTTTATTTTCATTTTAATTGTAAAATTGTTTTTTTTTTTTTTTTTATATTTTGTGTTTGTATATTTTTATATTTTATATTTTACTTTTGGACATCGTACATCGCAACAGTAAATGAAAATTTAAAATTCCACCAGTATACAACTTTTTCCAGAAAATAATATTGAAGAAAAAATAAATATAAAAAAACAAAATCATTAAACAAATATATTGTGATGTTAAATTTCAACAATTCAAAAAATAAACAGAACAGACAAGCAGAACAACGTTTTATGGAATATATTTTCACCATCACCATCAAATATTTTTAAGTAATTATTTTTAATTTATACTTTTAAAATTATGATTTTTAAAAAAAAATTGTTCACTTGATAATGGCGTAAATGCCGAAAAGCTTTGAGAAAATAAATATTAAGTGATTTAACTAATTTTCAATTGATTTATTATTAATATTATATATTTTATTTATTTATGTATTTAAGTTTTGTTGGTTTTTTGGGGGTGTAATTTTTGTGTATTTAAACTTTGCACGTAGTCGGTAATTACCCAAAATTATTTATTATTGCGTATTATTTTAATCATTAATATTTTATTTTTCTATTCTTGTTTTTAATTTATACTAAAATTTTATATTATAAAATGTTTGCACAATGATAAGTAATGAAATTGAATTGAACTATTATTATTATTATTATTATTATTATTATTATTATTATTATTATTATTATTATTATATGTTTTATTATTATTATTATTATGCCTTTCTTATTATGATGATCGTCAATGGCATTGCCACACTCGTGTATGTTACTGTTATCGTCAGGATAAATGCTATATTAGGAACTGATTTTCATACACACTAAACCGTCCGTAACATTTATACATATTCATACCACTCGGTAAACTGTGTCAACAGTCTGCCTTATGATAAACTTCGTAACAAGTTTATAAGTATCAAGTTGAATGTTTAACGGCATCTTTCACCTGTTTAACTTTAGTCCTTGATACGGTTAAAATGATAACTCGTTTACCCGCAACAAAGTTATTACGTATTCCCAAAATTTATTTTTCGTTTTCATTATCTATATATATATATATATATATATATATATATATATATATATAATGTATACATTTTTCCTTATTATCTGGATTCAACTCGGTCGTACAGCGAAATGTTGACGATATTCAAGTACGACTCTTCGTCGCGTGAGGATATTCTGTACTTAATTCTATACACGTTTTAATATCGCAGAGCCGGGTACATTTATTCTTTACAATTTTTCTTAACTATCTTCGGTAACACTGATTATTTTTTGTTACCGATCCTCAATATACGCGGCGATAATCTCGGTTTATATGTATATTATATAAATTAAGATTATTTTGTTATTTCCAAGATCTGAATTATCAATATTTCGTTTTATCTGACTAAGCGAAATCTATGAAAATTTATAACGAAATTCAATTTGATTACTTTCTCTCATTTTCCCAACTGTTGGAAAGTGTTGAAAGTTATTCCTCTACCTAAATCAACTAGGGATATTTCTGATCCCAGAAATCTGCGCCCCGTATCGTTACTTAGTAATTTTGATAAAATAGCAGAAAAAATTAGTTTTGGAGGTAGACTAACAAAAATTCACAGACGATTAATGATATTCTTATAGAACAACAGTTTAGATTTAGGGTCAATTTATTTACTGACATGCAATTAGAAAGAATTAGCGAAACCATAACTTTTTTTTATTATTATTATTATTATTATTAATGACATTCCCTGAATTAAACACTTACAGGTGGCATTATATGCGGATGATAACGCTATATACTACACATCGTATCGAATTGACACTATACAAAGAAGACTAACTCTGGGGTTTTATTAAATTAAATTTGTATTTTAATAAGCGGAGAATCAGAATTAATTCCGATAAACCTCAATCTATTCGATTCACGGAAAGTAGACCGCATTTCTTACCAGCTGTGATAGTGAGCAACACACCTACGGTTTAGAAAAGCGATATTAAATATTTAGGTGTAATACCGAACCGGGATTTCACATTTACTAAACATGCTGAGTATGTCTGCAATAAAACACACGTGTCTCTAAATACATAGCCACATTAATAATGTCGATTTTTTTTTTTATAAATTTCCAAAGTTATAACTAAAAATGTCAGTTTTGACTAATATAAGTTGTGGCGTTCTCAATTTTTGCTAAAATGAATTTTTTGTATTTTGAAATAATTCTTTTAGAGATTATAGACAATATTTTTGGAAGATCCGATTATTAAGTCGAAATGGTAAACGGGACGTAAAAGTTTAATCGTATTCACCGACACATCGTGTGCGGTAAAAAGCAACATTTCTTGTAACAACATTCCAAAAACGGTACACAACTGAGAATAGTATCGAGAAAAAAAAAATCTAAATTTTTATAATCTTATGGCGATACTCGGGATAGGGTCGCCAAATTTCGAAATTCCTAATTTTCGTACAGACCATTTTCAAATTATTTAATATATTGCACGTATATACAATATTTCATCCTAATCGTTAGCACCGTTTTCGAAATGGGCCATTATATGTATACATGAATTGCTCGTTTAACGGGATAAATATATATATATATATAAAATATATGTATGTGTGTAGGTTTTCTTACTAGTAATTTCATCTATTTACCTTCGAAACGAGATACGTAGCCGTAACACATCCGCGAATATTAAATTTCAGCCAGTACTATAGATTGACGTCGTTCGCGAGTACAAATTGCTGAATTTATTTTTTTATATATTTTATTTTTTCAAAGAATCGAATCAAATAGAATCGCGTAGTAATAACGATCAACTGAAACGAATTTGACAAATACTATGTTTCCATTTCAAATTTTTCTCAACACTAAATCGACGTGTTGACAAATCGCTAAGCAACCGCAAGTTCAAAATCGATTTAACAAAAAGGACGAATTAATAATAATCGTATTCGGGGCGATTTTATCGTATCGTTTTTAAATTTTACATCGTCTAATGTGGCTGATTCGTAGGACGTTGAAAATATCGTGGAACCAAAAAATGATTAATAAAGTACTGGAAAATGCTTAAGCGAAAAGAACAATCTTAAAAACAATAATCAAGCAGCGAAAAATAAGCTGCTACTTTGGTCACCTTGGTGAAAATTATAAATAAATTAAAATTATAAATAAATTAAAATTATAAATAAATTTTTACCGCTTATTATTATATTAGAAAAATATTGAAGGAGAGAACGAGAATAACATCACGAGTGAAAATCATACGACAAAACAATCGCATTTATAATAGAGGCAGCTAAGGGAACGCGATTTGTTATCGTCTACGCACAGAATTATATAGATCGTCTTTAACCCTTTCATCGGATATGTCGCTATAAAGCGACACTAATTTAATGACCTGATATTTAAGTATACTATATTAATTTTACCGCGAACATTTTTTATCGTTTCGCATTCTTGTATTTTCTATTCATTTTAATTTTATTTTCTGTTATTTTACCTATCTCATATATATCATCATCATCATCATCATCATGTTGCGTCTCCTTCAAAGGAGGTTGCGCATCAAGGATGTTGGTATTTTCATATTTTCCTGAATCTTGCTGCAGCTACTACTTCCCTAACTTTGTTGAATCCAGTGTTTGATGTTATATATTCGAATCTTTTCCTTCCTCTTGATCTTTGTCCAAGTATTTTTCCTTGTGCTACCAACATAAACAGCCCCTCTTCTCGAAGTTTATGACCTATATATTTCAATTTTCTTTTCATGATATCTTGTACTATCATCAGCCTGTCTATGTTGCATTTCTTTAACACGTTTTTGTTGGAAATGAAGTCCTTCCATGATATCCTTAACAATCGTTGATAAGTCCACATTTCGAACGCGTCCAACACCATTCTGCACTTTGCGTTAATAATCCAAGTTTCGGCCGCTTATTTTAGCACAGGCCACACGTAACATTGTACAATTCTTTTCCTTAGTTCCATTGACAACTTCCTGTTCTTCAAAACGGTTTCCAGGTTCATGAAAGCTTGTTTTGCCATTGCGATTCTTGCTCTTATTTCTTTGATATCCCTTCCATTATTTGTAATTATTATATATATATATATATTGTTTTTCAAAATTAAATTTTATTTCGATGTTATGTCTATTATGTTATTCTAGCCCAGTAAATTGGTAAAAGTGTTGTTATGTTTTTAATGCACGAGTTGAAAATGTCGCTTATCAGCGACATTCTATATCTTCACGGTGGACCTGTGATGGTTAAATTTTCGTAATCGGAAAGTTTATATTATACGTAATTTCAGAATTTTATAATAAAAATTAAGAAAGTCCCAATAAAAGGCTGAAAAGTGTCCCAGTTAATGGCAGATACCGGTATCATAGTTCCCGTCGTACTTAGCTCATTCTACGTTATTTTCGTTAATATATCGTATCGTTTCTCTCCTACTAATTTCTCGTTCCAATTTCGGGTGTCTTCTGCTCGAAAGGGGTTCTGTTACGATTATAAACCATCCTCGAAGTTTACTATCAATTCTCTATACACCTTTTCATTATCGGAACTTTTGTCTACCTGCGCTATCAGATTCGGACGCTTGTATATCACAATATTCGCGTTTCCATATATATCGGTCGTAGAAATATTTAACTATTTTCCGTCTAGTCGCAGTTTGCAAGGTAAGTTCGGTTTTAATTTCGTAAATCGTCAATTCGCTATTCTAAGTATTTTTAAAAATCTATTTGCACTTTGTATTTCTTTCGCAGTAATTATTATTATTTTTATTTCGTTTCTCTGTTCGTTACTTCGGTGGTTTTTCGAAGCATATCGCGTATTTACATTTATCACTTAGCTCGACGTACAGAATACTCAACAGACTAGAAGCCTTCGAGTCTTGGTGCTATGGCCGTTTACATAAGATAAAAAAATGACGAATATTAAATTGCTACGAATAATCAGAAAGGAAAAATAAAAGAAGAAAAATGGGATATGTCGGTCATGAGCCTCTAAATACACGCTTAATCGCTTAATCGCTTAATAATGGGCATGGTAGAAAGAGCTGAACGAAGAAGAACGCCCGGAGATGTTAATGATGTCTGCCAATGGATTAGCGCCTAAGATTGAAATAGATCATAGCGCTGAAGAAGAAATCACTTTATTAAATATCGCGTCTACTAACTACAGCTCCTAAAAATATAATATTCGCAGTTACCGACGAAAAAATTTATTCAACTTTCTCTAACCTAACCTAACCCGAAAAACAAGCATCTTATTATTATTATTATTATTATTATTACGATTAAAAACACTCTCCGATAACTCAATTTTACGTTGTCAATTGTAGACGATAAGAAATCGATCCAAAGACCGAAAATTAATCGCGGATAAAAAGTCTCAAAAATTATAAGTCGCCTAAAGTCACGTCGGAAAATCGTCTAAAAAACTGACATAGTCGATTTTTCTTTTACCGGGCGATCGAAATAAAAGAAAATGGAACGGTCGAGTAAGTTCGGAGAGAATCGGAAGCGCAATTTCGAACCACTTTGGGGTTAATTACGCGGATATGATCGATGTTCAAAGCGCAGACCCCCCGAGTCTTCCGACATTATTTACTACCTACAATGAATCATCCTTATCTGTAAAATAATTTCACAATCTACTCACAAACGGACAGATACTCGTCAGAACAAACTCCGTTCATTATTTGTTTTACAAAATACAATTTATCGTTTCATTCCGCTCGGTTTCAAAGATCCGCTTTATTATACATCCGCGCGCATATAGCAAATTCTGAAGACATAAGGTGACCCAGAAAAGACGGACGGTTTGGTTGATTTTTGAATAACTCAAAAAATACTCGACCAAAATTTTCGAATTCAATTTTATTCAAAAATAGATAAAACGAGAGATTAGCTTACAAAAAAAAAAAAACGCGTTCGAATTCTTTTCGAAACTTTACCGCCGCGATATTCACGCCGAAAATTTCACGCAAAATGCACTTTACGTTATAGGATGCCGTAATAACTCAAACTGGACGGAAAAGAATTTCTCGTGTATACACTAAATGTGAAGTTTGCGTTGTAGCTAGCAACTGCACTATTCAAAAAAACAAAACCGTCCGTCTTCTCCGGGTCACCCTGTAGTGGGATAGGAGAAGAAAAAATAAAGTTGAACGTCACCGGATAAGGAGTTAAAAGTAGAATTTACTACATTACGGCGACGAAAGGGAGTAACAAAATTGCTTTTTTCGTAGTAATAATCGGTGCACCGGAAGTAACTACTCCGGTACTCACGGATCGGATGTGACAACGGCACAGCTTGAAAAATCTACGCAACTAGGGTCATTAGACTGCGCAAATATAAGTTTGTAAAACCTAGATCCTCGATTCGAGACCGAAGAATGATTGTTCTAGCTAAATATGAATGCGGGAATAAAAATAATAATAACATTATATATATATATATATATATATATATATGTGTGTGTATATGTATGTGCTCGTGTGTACTGATATACCGGTAGTGGGTTACGATTTTCGTTGTAGGAGTGTTGTTTATTCTAGAAAATATTTGAAATTTTGACGCGAACATCTACTCGTATCACGTATATATGTGCACGCACACTCGAAAGACCACCTAAAATACACAAACGTTCGCATTTAAGTAAGAAGAGAGGAAAAAAAAAAAGGTTGTCAATAAAATAAAATTTCATTTCTTCCTAAAAGTGTAAAGTACACAGGAACCTATTCACGAAAATGAAAAGCAGTTCTCCGCAAAGTAAATAAACACTATAGGGCGTCATTCTTTCGTACGCGCACAATATATCCACATGTATATATTAACGTGTGTGTGGACCGACTAAATGAACGAATGTGTGGACAAAAAAGCTGAGATTTTAAAATTTTATAAGCTTCAGGCAATGGTATAAACTATCCAAGTGATATATTGTATTATATATGTACGCGTAATAGTGATGAAATTGGAATAAAAGATACGTGTAAAATCCGTCGATAAGACAGTCCATGGTGGTAAAAGACGAGACTGTAAAGCTAAGATATATATATATACATACTTCCCGGTATTAACGTTGGAACTTCGCAAACGGAAAGGAAGTTGAAATAAGTAATATCCGATATCAAAAAACGTCGCTCACTGCGAATGATGACGAAAGGTGTGTACGTATCAACAGCGTCATCTAACTTAGGATAAAAGAAGCGCAGAGTACGCTTACAAAACGACTTATGAGGAAAAAGAAAACGCTGAAAAAGGTTGTACTGGATGGCACAATCTTGTAAACGTTAGTAATAACTTTCTTATCGCACGCTACCGAAATTGTAAAAGGCTTCTTCCTAGAAGTCGGTAATAACAAAATACGCATAAGCATATACAGGAAATATATTCTCGGTTATGAAAAAATGTAATATATAAAGTAATTCGCCTGAAAGAGCATAACGAAATAGCCGGTCGTTTAGTATTTTATTCGAAATGTGTGAAGATCGTAATGGTAAAATATGAATAACGAATACACACGTACATATACAAAATACGTAACATTTGTAACGTGTCTCGGTGTGTGTGTGTGTGTATATATACAACGTGCGTGTGTGAAACTTTATCCCTTTTTTATATTTCTAATCTTTACTTAAAATATTTGAAGCATTATTGAAATTCGATTGGTAAAAAGTATATACACATAATAAATTTTTGGTCGTTCCAATAACATTTTATTTCTCCTTTTTTTTCGTGGATATATACCAAAAAATGGAATGTACACACACACATATATATATATATAATAATGAATATCGACACTCGTGATGGAGTATGGTCGTCTGCAGAATAAGAAAGTGTGAGATCAAGTCCGATACGTGCTCTTACATACATAATAAATTTCGTCCATATGTATACAATAATGAATATCGACACTCGTGGTGGAGTATGGTCGCCTGAAGAAACCAAATACGTGCTCCTCGACACGAAGAAATCCACATATAAGGCAGCTACAAGGTGCAGATAGGCTTTTAATCGCGCTCGTTTCTTCCGACTTTGTTTTGGATGTTTTTATGGCGCAGACTCCGCTGTAGTCTGTTCTTTGCCACTTGTTGCCAGTTATTTCCTAATTTCATCGACTTCATTATTTCGGCTATATGCGATCTTTATAACTTTTACGTGATGTGGCTTTTTTCCCTCCGGCGTTATTCGTTACTAAGTCTTCTGTTCGTACGACGTGACCTATTCAGCGTAATTGTTTTTTCTGTCGGTTCGCACGACGTCTAATTTTCGTAAGTCATCGCAGAAACTAAAAGTGTTCTAGATTTCTTATTTGTCTTACGGTTGAAAGCCGGTTTCGAAGATCGTTTGGTAGTATTTCTAGATCGAAATGTTACTTATCGATTTTTAAATATTTACTAATAGATACGCGTTCGAGTTAATCTAATAAATTGCCGACAATTTACTTCTATAGTTAATTTCCGTATTTAATTTCGTTATAGACGAAATATAACTAACCGTATAATATGGAAACAAGTTTTACGGTTTAATTGATTAACGATGTCCGGCGATAATTATTTATAGTAGAAAATTAGAATCTTCGTTTTACGCGCATCAATTATCGATTCTAGTCCTTAATGTACCGAGTTGAATAAACACATTTTTCTAAGTTTTTTATAATGCAATCGTCACGAAGGTATGTTGTAACATATTTTCACTTTATCCTGAGCCGTTTTAAATGATCGAAACCACAGTCTAGGCGAAACTTTATACGTATACTAAGCTGCGTTAGTCATTTATCTACAAGGATCGAGAACTCGAGTTGTAAAACGTGTAAATGGAGTCCGGGTCAAAACATATCCTTATCGTACGACATTGTTTACTTAAAAACCCGATATGGACCGCTTTCCGAATAAATTATTACATATATCGTTGTAACAAGTGGACAAAATTAAATTAAGTAACTTTAAGAATTGTCTATAACATATTTTTTATTGACGGAGTCAAACTGTTTTTTTTTTTTTAAATGTCCACAAACGCTAAATGACGGACTTTTGTTCTATAATTTTTTTTTTCGAATCTATCGCACACCTCCGTATTTCTATAATTCCATTTACTCCTGTCCAAACTAAACAATTTTGGCTGTTTTCACTGAGACGGTAAATGAAATTTTATGCAGGCACCTAGATCACACACACACACATATATATATATATATATATATATATATATATATATATATATACGAATACAAACCTGAACACATATGCATACATACATGTAAATCTGTCAAGTACACGCAAATAATTCCGTACTTTCACATTGGTACGAAAACATAATAAATATATATGCAAGATCGGATACACTCTAACATCACGCGCATAATATTATCACTTAGATGAGACAGAGTGGCCCCACTTCACGCTATTCAACCCTTAACGATTTTTACGAATTCTCCAGAATGATCGTGAAGTATATCTAATTCGGGATATTTTTTCTCTAGGTTGTTCTATAGTATAAATAATTAGTATAAAGGGGAACATGCGTACTGTTTAGTTGTTGCAAACTATACTGTACAAGTGGGACGAACGCCGAAAACAGGAACTTTGATATTAATTTTTTCTAATAGAGTGGGACAATTTATGTTATACAATGGATCAAACTGGGCAAGAAACGAAGCGTCATTTCTTTTCTCCACCCTTGTAAACTATATCTAATTAACGAAGAAGTTTTTCGTAGTGAAAATACAAATAACTTGATGTAATAAATTTATAGTGCACTAACTTTAAAAACCTTTTTTGTCCACTTTCAATTCTCTTTATTAAATCGTCGGACGCAGCATTCCAAACTAGCGTACCGAATTGCAAATGTGAACGAACTAAAGAAGTCTTATAGAATTAAATGAGTTTCAGATGTTTAAAGACTGTTTCGAATAATTAAACACAACCTTTTTCCTCGCCTTACGAATTGTGTCGATGATGTGGAATTTTAAAAGTTAATTTTGCATCGAATAAAATACCAAGATGCCTTACACATATTATCTCTTTTTTTAATAATGAACCTTGTATATGATACAAATCAGGAATAGGGAGAACGTTTCGGTGTAAATGAAATAAACTTACATTTAAATGTATTATGTTGTAAATTATTAACAACACTCAAAGATACAAAGTTATCGATATCATTTTGTAGGAGTGCAGAGTCTTCTATATTCCTAATTTTTTTTACACCATCATCGTATAATAATATTCTTGAGCACTTATTGATATGAATAGACGTTACGCTGTAGACAGTGAATGACATTTTCAAAATATGCACGTCCATCAGAAAATCGCGGCAAATGGAGGAAAATCAGGAAATCGTTGGCGGATTAAATATTTTTAAAGCCATTTCGTTTATATGTGTCCATTCACTATTGTATATACGTATATTGTGCGTGTACACACACACACACATTATATATATATATATATATAATGTGTTGTGAGTTGACACATATAAAGGAAATGCTTCGTTAAAAACTTTGCAAATGGTTCTTGCGTACAGCAGTTAATTTTATCGTTTCAAAGCAATCTACAGCGATATCAGAAGTTTTAAAACGATTTTTTTATTACTACAAGGAGATAATTTCGAATTTGAGCGAAAAATGTTTATTTAATTTCTATTTATTAATTCCGTAATTGTTCGCAACATTTTTTAAATTCCGATCGAAGAACCGAGAAAGAAGGAATCATTTATTCATATAGTGGCAGGAATTAACGTATTTTACAATATGCAAATCGACTAATAAACGTCTCTCCACAAAACAACGAACAAATATTGTAAACATAAATAAATAAAAATGCAAAAATAATAAGATTAAAATTTTAAAAAATTTGGATAGATACCACGTCACTATTTAAAGAAAAAAAAAATTTAACAACGTTTCGGACATGTTTATACAGTCCATTATCGAAACAGAACATCAACTGACTGAACTATCCTAGGAACGTCTATACACCTTTGAGCGACCGTACTGTTTCTCAAGTGACATCTGTAACTACATACCAAAATATCATGGATTCGATTGGTTGTTAGGCGACCGTCTTCAGCTGCTTGATCTGTATTTTTTGTATTGTTTTTTCCTAATTTGATCTAGGACAGGATTTCAAATATCACTCAAACGAAAGCCTTCCTCTCTGTTGTCATATTTATTAATTTCAACAGTTTCTCGTATCAACTTTGTGTGATATTTATCCACTCTAGTCAAAATGGAGACGTCATTAAATTTTATAACATGACCTAATTTACATATATATTTTCGGTCCAAAGCAGATTTTTTCGTTCTAAGTTATTTCACATCTGCTATATGATCCTTAATACAAACACCCACTGACCTTCGTGTTAACACTTTCCACATGACCATGGGATATGATATATATCTGAAATTTCTCTCCATGGTAAATCACGTAATCATATTTATAATTTTTTAGTAGGTATTAAACAATTTTCCTGCGTAGCACTTTTCCAATTTTATCTGTAATAACTTTTATATGAGGTAGGACTCAACGGAAAGCTTTAAATTCGCTAACTAATCCGATACATCACCCTAAGTAACTCTTTTTTTTCGAAGTTTTGAATACACCTAATCGTTGTTCAAGAACATGATGAGAATCCTACCTTATATATAAATACACCTGTACGTGTATTTTTACGGAAGACAGATGTAAAGATTTTCCCACCTTCCACTTTTTTCACTAAAACATATAAAAATGCTAATTCCGTATTTAATTTTTTTTTCTATAGCAAATCATATATTCGGTTGAAACGAATTTAAATCAATTAGGAACTCTTCCGGTTTTTTGGTTCCATGTTGCCATATCGCAAATGTATCACCTACATAACGATACCACCTCTCAGGATTCCACTTTTGAAGTACAAATTTTGTCAATTTCTTCCATAAATAGGTTGGAAAAATGAGGGCAAGCCGATTGCCGTGCCGTCATTCTATCTATATATTTTTCCGTCAAACTTAAATATATTATTATCAGTAGGCAGTTCGGCGAATTTCACAGCATCATCACTAAAGTTTCTTGGTAATATTAATAGTATCAATTACAGGCACGTTAGTGAAATGTGATGTAATATCAAAACTTACCTTTTCATCGTTACTTTCTAGTTTTAAATCCCTTATGCATCGAATTCTCCGAATTTTTTATATTTGAAATACCACCTAAAATCAATTCTTTCAATTTTACAACAATATAACTTTTCGAAAAATATGATTTATTGATGAAACAATTGGTCCCGAAGGAATATCTTCCTTATGACGTTCTGGAAGTACATACAACCTTAGAATTGTAGAACTCGCGAAAAAATTTCCGTATTAATCAATATTAGCACTTTTTAATGCATTTTCAACTTACGCTACAATCTGCTTCTTCAATGCAGTATAATCAATTCCATTTGTTTTCACAAGAACAACTGAATTAGTACTTTAAGTGTTGAAATCTCCTTATTTTTTGTTAATTCCTTCAATGCCTTGAAATATGATCGAGGCACATTTGCTCTGTTTTAGAATAACTGCTACTTCCTGTCTAAACTCAGCAGCTGTTTCCTGCGAGACATTTTTAAAGCCAGCTTCAATACTACTAATAATTTCCTCCGTACGCGTTTTTTTTTTTTTTTTTTTTTTTTTTGACGCATAAAATTCAGCCGTCTACTTAAAACTTTTGTATAACTTCTTATTCGCAGGTGCATATATTAGATTAAAAATAGCATTCTGTTTTTAAACTGAAGCTGTCCTTCTCGCTTCTTATATAAATTATTACAGTTTTTTTATTTATTTGACCTTGCTTAACTTCAAAACTCTATCAGCTCTAGTTTTCTTGCGATAATTACAGGAAAAATTCGAAAAGAAATCGCGATTCTCGAATGTAAAATTACTGGAATAAAAAAATTATATATGTAATATATATATATATATATATATATATATATATATATATATATATATATATATATACTTCAGTTCAAGACGCGCTCACATAAATTCCCACATAGATGACAGAATAGTTACCATACTCTACTGTATCCAACTCAACTGTCACGAACCGGGACTCGTTTTCTTACACGAACAAGATAAAGACATCGCACCGTCATTGTCATTGTCCTCTTTCATGTCGCACGCAATGCGTATACACATAAACCGCACAAATAATCACGTTTGGGGACCGGAATTTTTTTTCCTATCGTTAAGGTTATATGTAGTTTTTGTGCTAAAATTTGACGACGGACGCTTGTCCCATTATTTATATGCACGCTTTCCTCTTCTACCCTCTCGCCAAAGATTGAGTTTCATTCTACGACCCACTTGTCACTTTTTTTTTTTTTTCATATACGCGGTTACGATGAGAGTACGGTTTGGTTCGGTTACTTTTAGTTTCGGCGAGTAAGTTAGAGATGCAGGTTTTGTTTCGTCGTTTTCTTAAAATTTCATGACGGTAGAGAAACCCAACTCGCGCTATTTACGGTTGATGGACTTTCGAATGAACGACAGTCCGAAAGAGGTCGAAAGTTTGAAGATGACGGAACCTCTTTTCCTTTTATAATTTTTTTTTTTTTAGTTTTTCCTTTTCGTTTTTTGCTTTTTATTTTTGTTTTCAACAACGGTCGTCTTTAGAGAGAGAATAATGGATGTCAAAATCAACGACCAAAAGAAAAACAAAGCCGCTAGGAGAAAAGGCAGTGTGAAAGTTTAAGACGTTACATTCGATGCCATGATGATGATGATGAGAATCGCGGAATAAAAACTTAAAGCTAGTCACCAACACGCACCTTGTATCGTTACTATTACTAGCACGAATAAAATTAACAACAACCAGAATAATAATAGTAACAACAACAATAATACTACTACTACTACTACTACTAATAATAATAATAATAATAATAATAATAATAATAACTAACACCACCACTATTATTACGTTTACTGCGACTAATATTACGACTGCTACTACAACACAACTAAAACTCACATTGTGTTAATAACTTTACACACCCCCCGACCATCACTACCACTACTTTTGTCGTGATAATTATCATTATCATTTTAATATCGTTGTTTTTATTATTATTGTTTATCGTTATTATCATCGTTATTAATCGTATAGTTTTCTACGACTGTCTACTCCTCGCTTATGCCATACACCGAGTCTCTACTTTTTCGGAAAGCGGTTTCGTCCAATATTTTTCTAAACCATTAATTTTTCTTTTTCATTTTTCTTTCATTGGCCTATTTTTCAAGACAGAACAACGGCAAAAAAAAAATAAAAATCACTAGTTAATAGCTTTTCCGTCCGATAATTAACGCGCGAAGGTCGTTACAATCATATTACACACACTCGCGCGCGCACACATATATATATATATATATATGTACATGTACATTGCAGCGTCGTAAAATTACGATAAAGACCGACTAAGATCAACTTCTAAAAATAAAGTTCCAAAAATTTCCTTTTTTTTTTTTTTAATCATGGGTGTAATACTTTTCCGGCTGTTTCAATGCCTTACGTGAAATTCTATCTTCAAAAAGTAAATACCTTAATTTCGTAACGAAGAAATGAAAATTTTTCACCTAATGAATCCTGCAGGACATACCAACTCTAGACGCAAATTATAAAAAATTGTTACGAGTCTATCGGATGAAACTCCACGCCCAGAATTATACGTAATAATCAGTTCCGACATACATATATATATAATATATATATATTACGGCGGTTAATAATAACCGGGTCCTAGCTTAAATTTTAATTGCGAGCCTTCTAACTTAAAATTTGCTTAAATTTATACATTCGTTTCTCGTAGTTTTCGTTCGATTATTTTAAATATTATTTCATTATATTAGACAATAAATATAAAATTGGGTTATTTTCAAGGAGACTTTATTATGATGTTTAAATAAAATTCGTGTACTATTACAAAAATAGGCATGAAAAGGGAAATAATAATAATTACTATTTATATAAGGCTGAAAGCGAAACAATACAATGATAATTGAGCAACCCGATACGACGATTGTTTGTCGCGAACTTACTCCAATTGGACGGATGGTCGAGTTGATCAGAAATATTATATTTATCGCGTGGCCCCGGTGGGATTCAATTCTAGTTTGTTCTAGTACAACGTGAGAGTACTTACGCTTTACTAGCAAGTTTATGTGTTATATATATATATATATTCTTCTTTCCTAGCGTCTTCCCGTTAAGGGGTCCGCTTTCTTCTCCATTTCTTGCAATCCTTGCCGTCCTCTATATTGGTACCAACTTCCATCATGTCGTTTTTGGTAAACGGCAATCTAGTATACGTTCAAATATCTTAAGCGTGTGGCAAAGTAGGCGAATCGGGCGGTAATTGCTGCAATCCATAACATCCCCTTTTTTCTTTCCATATAGGGATCGATGTACTAGTGGACCAGATTTCGGGGATACGACCCTCTACTATTATCCGATTGAATAAAATTAGTAAAATTTCAGCTCCTTTCTGTCCCATTAATTTCCAAATTTCAGCGGGAATATCATCGGACCCCGTTATTTTTCCGTTCTTCATTTTCTTTACTGCCAATGTCTCTTCCTCTATTGCTATTTGTTTGATGGGTCCGTAAATAGGCAAGCTGTCTGATATTTGGGAGTGTGGAAATTCCTCTCTACATATCTGTTTGTCGAAATCTGACCATCTTTGCAAAATCTCCGTTGTTTTTTTTATTATTTGATTATCTGTGGATTTAATCTGTGCTATTGGACCCATTATCCTCAGTCGCCTTCTGTCTTTAGCCATTCTGTATATCGAGTTCACATTTTCCTTTGTTTCAAGGTGGTCATATAGGTAATGAGATTCTTCTGCTCTTGTTACTGTTATTTTCACTTCTGGTCTAAGACTTTTATAATTCTCTAAATTTTCAGTATCTTTTGTTTGCCGCCATTTCTTGAACGCTTGCTTCTTAGCTTTTATAGCTTGTTGGACTCCCTCTGTCCACCACCATGTTTGCTTATCGATGTACTTTTTCCCCGGCTTAGTCATGCCAAGTATCCTGGGGTAGCTTTTTCCAGTATTTGTTTTGTAATGTTGTATCATAGTTCTTCAACTGGAATATCGGCGCTTTTACTTCCGCTTTTTATATTTATGCATTCCAAGGCCGTTTGTAACTGGTCCTTTTTCTGTGTCATCGTCCATCACTTAATCCTTTCTGGGGGTGTTAGCCAACTGCTGGTGGTCTTATCTATTTGTAGAAGGATATCTATAATTAGCACTCTATGTTGTGGTGCTATGTCTTCGGATGGTACTACTTTAGCATCTAATATAAGTTTAACATATCTTTTCCTTACGAGCCAATAGTCTACTTGACTGGAGTGGTTTCCACTCACATTAGGTCTCCACCTATTAATACTTGTTCATTTTCTGGTATGCTGTGTATGAATTCACCGAGTTGATCCCAGAAATTATCCTTTTCACCAACCGAATATTATATATATATATATATATATATATATATATATATATATATATATATATATAATATATATAATATTCGGTCGAAATACCAATCGCACGAAAAAGGCACAGATCTACAACAAGTGTGTCTTTCCTACCATAACGTATGATGCACAAATATGGTCAAAGACGATTAAACAAAACGAGTTAAGTCGAAATTTCTCAATCGTCTTTCATTACAAAAATTTAGCGGCTATTCGATTTCCGTGGAGAGACAACAGATAAGAAACAATATACAAAGACTGCTTCAACGTAACATTATACCTTAACCCATTCTACCGTTATATCAATTGCTTCTTCACGTATCGCGGATTCAGGTAACAATGTAGATATAATGCCAACGCACCCGTGAGTTTAAATAATAATTATAATATTCGTACGCAAGCAACAAACATAAGCACCGACACACACACAACGTAACTAATAATACACACGCAAACACAAACGCTCCAACAATAACTTATGCTAATAAGGCAGCTATAAGGAGTCCAGAAATTATCTTAGATAAAAACAGCGCGTTAGTTCTAAATACAATAGATGGTATTAAACAAATTACGTACGTAGAAAAATTAAGCGAAATTATTCCGTCAAATAATATTCGAGCTGCTTTTAGACTATCAAACAATCGTTTTTGTGTCTTCCTAGCTAACAATAAACAGCTAAACGATCTTCTCGAATAACTCGACAAACATTAACGGAAATAAAATCGAAATTAGAAGATTAATGAACCCACCAAAACGAATATTGATCTCAAATATACATCCCACCTCACCTATTATTTAAGAGTAGGAAATTTACACATATACTAAGCAATCGAAGACAATTTTTTATCAACCCATCATATAACCATGATCAAAAGTCTCAATCCAGAATCAAAAAGTGCTATCCTGCATATTTTCAATATATTGTGGCACAATCACACCTTCTCAGATAAGTGGAGAGAGTCCTATTTAATACCAGTGTAATGCTTAGGTCCGGCTAGCTACTAGACCTATCTCGCTCACAAATACTCTCTGTAAACAACTTGAAAAAATTATTAATAGCAGACTGATTTAGCAGCTAGAAAACCAAAAATTGTTAGATCCCTTACAATTCGGTTTCAGGAAACAAAGACAAAATCAACTGACTAAGCTAACCTCTGAAATTCAAGAAAATTTAGTACATAATAAAATTACAACGGTAGTCAGTTTCGATTTAGAAAAAGCTTTCGACAAATTATGGAAGCACTAAATACTGCTAGCTCTAAACCGATGGGGATTTAAGGGAAATTTGCCCATATTTATAAAATTTTTTTACATAACCGAAAATTTCGCGTCAAACTAAACAATTATATATCAGATATAAAAATTCAAGAAAATGATAGCCCCAAGGTTCTATAATTAGTCCTAAATTATTTATAATAGCCATGACAAATAATATATACCATCTCCAGTTAATTATCGTATCTATACCGACGATCTTTCAATATATTATTCACATCGCGAACTAAAATTTATAAAATCTTTACTTCAAAACATCATAAATGATCTCAATCAATGGGCCATATCGCAGGATTTCTCATTCTCTCCATCCAAAACAGAACATATCTCATTTAGTACAAAACGTAATTGCAATACACCTTACTTACAAATAGGCTCCAGGGAAATAATAAACACAGACACCTTACAGATACTAGGATTAACTCTAGATAGAAAGTTAAATTGGAAAGAAGATATACGTAAATTAAAAATAAGCTGCAATCAAAAACTAAATATGTTGAAGTTGCTCAATCATTCATCGCGGGGATCGGATAGAGAAACTTTAATTAAATTATATAAATCGTATATATTAGGCAGATTAGATTATGGTAGCATACTATATGATAGCACTCCTCATTAAAAAAACCATAACACAATTTTAAATACAGCCCTTAAAATAGCCCTAAAAATCCTTCATACGAGCTCTAGTACATCTTTGCATGTGGAAGCAAACATACTACCTCTTAAGCACAGAAGGCAAATATTAATGCTCAAATATAATACCAGATTACTTTCTCGTCCACGTATATAACATTGTAACAGCAAATCGATCTCACGATCTGTTCAAAAATAAACCAAAAGCATCTAAACCCCTAACAGAACGTACAAATAATTTACTGGAAACACTTCAACATTCATTACAAAAACTTAAACAAACAATCTTCTTAAATTGCCACCTTAGACAAAAGTTTCAATGCCGAATTAATTAAGTACAAAAAAACTAAACCTCTCCAGAACTTTTAAAATATAAATTCTACTATATTCTCAAAGAAAAATATCCTGAATATATAGAAATATACATCGATGCATCAAAATTTACAGATAAAACTACTTCTGATTACTTGGTAAATAACGAATCTTATATTTTTGATCTTCCTACAGAAACTTCCGTTTACACAGCCGAAATTATAACACTATACAAAACCTTAAAATACATTGCAAAACATTCACATCCAAATAAATATCTAATATGTACCGACTCATTTAGCGCATCACAACGTATGCAACACCGAATTCAAATTAAAAACACCGACACTCCTAATCTAAAATATATTATCCATAAATTAACTTCAGCAAACAACCAGCTGGCGTTTATATGGACTCCGGCACACTCGGGAATTGCAGGAAATAAAGCCATCGATATAGCAGCTAAAACGTATAGAAAAAATCGAAATACAGTTAAATCCATACACACGTTCGACTTGCACACATTCATATCACAAAAAATCACAAAACTATATCAACAACATTACTGCACTCACACACACCTTTATCAGATTAAACCAAAATTTGGACACTATATAACATCGGTACAAAAAATTAGACGAGAAGAAGTAGTATACACACAAGGCTCACATCACAGCACTTTCTGAATGGCAATCCTCCACCAAACTGCTCCACATGTAACACTCAATTGACAATAAAACATGTGCTATTAGAATGTAAACTATATGAAAATCCATGAAATATTTACAAACTCACAAATAACACAATACAATCAATATTATAAGATAATCTCCGAATAATTGAAAAACTCCTAAAATTACTCACAGTTACAGACCTAATTCATAACGTATAAAGTATACGCAGACGCAAATGATCTCAGTAATCGAGCGTCTTTAAATAAAAAAAAAAAAAAAGTAAATACAGGTACATCAAAGAGCAATGGAAAGAGTAATAATTGGGGTAACAAGGTTGGATAAAGTGAAATGATCTGCTGAAGAAGAATGCTCGGAGTCTCATGGATCCAAAAAAGAACAAACGTCTCAATCCTAAATGAAATCCGTCTATGTGATATAGTGATGAGACGAATAGCAGCATACTTTGGCCACATTATACTGCAAGATAGTTCCGAAAAATTACTTCCGATAGGCATGGTCAAAAAGGAAACAAGGAAGAGCGCCCGTAAGATACGCGGACGTAATTTAAAAAAATGACAAACGCCACGTCGATTCAGCGAGTTATTCAATACGCGGAGAACAGAAACGCATGGCGAGCAAAAGTTCGGCAAATTAAGGTTCACGATTTCACGATGCTCGGATGATCGAGCAAACGATGCAGAAGAAGAAGATAGCAATGATGATGATCAGAAGATTTTAATTTATTTAAGTTCAGTTTAGTACAAGTACGGGCAGGATCATTTTATACGTAGATTAATATAGATGGCTGTTCGCGATGCGCCTGAGCGGAAGTTAAATATAGTAAGACTATTGTTTCATTTCGCTAGTAACAAATATATTTGATTTATTAAAATCTATTTCAATCATTGCAAAATAAATTCAACTCAGTAAATAAATATGTTAAATTTATGATGCAAATATCGTGAAAAAAATTATATTAGAATAGTAAATACAATAATATTCTTGACAGTTTCTAACATAAAAGTCTGACTTAGCTCAGACTTGTAATTTTATAACAAACACGAGTCTTGCGAAGAATGAATGAAATATTTTTTAAATTATGTATAACAAGCCGAAACAAATAGTAATTACGAAACAAATAATTGGTTGAATTACGAACTTCAATACTGTAATCGTCTCACTAAAAGTTGTATTTAAACAAAAAAAAATACAATTATAAGAACATAATCTTATAAAATTAAATCTGCTAAAATAAATTCGTGTAAATCCTTTTGTACGGACAATGTAAAATTATGAAGTCTGTAAATTGAAAAAACCAACGATATTTCCTTATTTAAAAAGGAAGACAAACCACCTAATGACTAATACAAACAATAAACTAATAACTCGTCCTGTATACTTTCCAAACTGCAATATACAGACGCTAGCAATAGTTATCGCAAATAATTGCGAAATAAATTCGATAATTTTAAGCCTGATGTCGGCCAAATAAATATGAATGAATTCTCTACATAAATAAAGAACAACTAAAAATTACTATCAAATATCGAAAATAATAAAGCTGCGCAGGTACTGATAACGAGTAAAATAATAAAATTAATTCACAAACATCATCCAGCAATTTTCGAAAACGCTACAATAAAGTACATATAATATTACCCGAAAGCTTGAAGTGAAACGAAGATGAGGTCCTTCTCTAACGAAAACCGGGTAATGATCTTAATAACGATATATCGGGAAAATGTTTTAAAAGTTATAAAAAATCCGAATTATTAGCTAAGTAACAAATTTTCTAGACAGTAAGCAATTTAGGTTTGTTCAAGATTTGTCAATTGAGCACGCGAAAAAGTATCTAATAAACAATATCAGAAAAATTTCAGATGTAAAAGAAAAATGGTAATCATCATAATGGAAGACATAAAATCAACTTTGACAAAATTCACTAGCAGCTCTCTGTAACTCACTAGACACCTTATTAATTGAAAATAAGAAGTATTCGGTATCAAAGTAACGGAAAGATCAAATAAAAAATGTATAAAATGGAAAGAAACCAATATTATTGGTTGCCACAGCGAAGGGTTCTGTGCCTACTATTCTAGAACATACTTTAAAATTATACTACAATAAAAATGAAAATATCTAACGCAAATGATATCATTTCTATAATTTCTACTAATTTCCTCCAGCAAATAATAAAATATTAAAAAAAAAAAATACATATATATATATATAAAATAAAATCTTTATTTCATTTACTTACTGCTAATAAATATGAAAATCCAGAATAATTAAAATTAAACGAAAATGGATTAAGCCCAACTTAAGCGAAGGCATTCTTCGTTTTTTTTATTTTACTTTCATATTTCAAATATCCATTAATTTCTAAATCATTCTATGTTTCGCTTTCCGCGCCCAATCCGTCTGCAGATATTCATTGTTTCGAAGTCTGTTTAGACTTCCGATTTCTTTTTTCCTGTCCAGCGGAATCCATTCCGTACATGCCATCTGGCCGTTTCCGCATAACATGTCACACCATATATATATATATATATATATATATATACACATATATACATATACATATTATATATTTATACACACACACATATATATATACATATATATATATATATATATATATATATGTATATATATATATATATATATATATATATATATAGTAACCGTGCTTTTATCGATGGACCAATTTTCGTACTAAAAATCACTTTCAAAGCCAAATACTTTTTCCATCCCAGTGTTATTCTTCCGTTGACTTCTTTAGCTCTGTTTTGTCTTTGAGTGAAATTTAGTTTCTGAGATATGTTACTTCCTCGAACCGTTTTAAATTTACCCAATTCGCCTCTTGCAAACATCTCATTGGTTAATAATTCGGTTTTGTCATACGATGTTGCCTTTTTCACACTTTCTTCATATATATATATTAGTCATCAAAATTTTTATTTTATTTTATTTATAATTCATAACATCGCTACTCTCCGATATATCACATATATATACACCAGATTTTTGACAGTTTGCGTTTTTTTACAATAGTCAATTATCTAAAATAAGAAAATTTTCAAAATAAATTCAATAATATAATGTATATATATTATCATCAGCTATCTTCACTCGGACCCGAGTAGTCTATCAATAGGACGTTAGCCCTTGATCAGGGTCCCATGTATCAATCTTTTTGGCATTCGATCATTTTCCATCCGGATGACATGTTCTAACCATTTAAAGCTCTTTGCTGCCAGCAACTGATCCACCGAGTGAAAATTTGCTCTTGTTAATATCTCTCCATTCGAAATGTGATCAAACCATCGTACCCGAAGTATTCTTCGCAAATACCGTTGATGGGATATATATCATGTTTCTTAATCTGTTTCTTAATCTGTTTCCTCATTGTTGGCCAAGTCTCGCCCCCATCCAAGAGCACGGGTATAATCATTGCTTCATACCCAGCTACTTTTGTTTCTGTCGACAAATCGGTGTTGGTGAAAACACGATAGTGTAGCTTACTGAACGCTTTGTTTGCTTTTCTTAAGCGCGATGAAATTTCGCTTTCAAGCGTTGCACTTTTATTTACTGTGCTTCCAAAATATTGAAATTTCTCTACCAAATTTACTGTGTTCACATATTTATTTCTATGCTATCCATGTCATCTATTTGAAGAATTACTGTTTTATCAAAATTTATACTAAGCCCAAAATATTTGTATTTGCAATCCAAGTATAAATTCTTTGCATCGTCAGCGACCGAGGCACAGTCGTCCGCATACTGCAAACTCGTTATTGCGAAAGTTCTCGCAAATTGTATAATCCACCATCAAACATGAACTTAACCTTTAACACCTACATCGTGAACACCATACTCACATAAAAGTTAAACAGCGTAGGCGCCACTACTCAACCTTGTTTTACCCTCGTATTTATAGGGAACGACCTATATATATATATATATATATATATATATATATATATATATATATATATAAATATATATATATAAATATATATATAAAACACGTGTGAGGAAAAATTGTAGAAGTTAAATGGAAGGAAGTTGACAAATGTGCGGTAATGATCTTAAATGAAAAACGTAGCAACTTTTCAAAGAAAAAAACTTTCAACTACAAATGGGAAATTGAATTTTAAAAAAGGATAAATATAGTGAACTACGAATATGTTTCCATCCATCCAACACACGCATACATACACACACGTGTGCATATTTTATATATACTTATATGTATCATGTACATACGTACATAAAATGATCTCGTATATCCGCGTATATGTAATCTGCCATTTAACAAACTCATACATACATATATATATATATATATATATATATATATATATATATATATATATATATATATATATCGAACTTAACACCGAATCGATATTGCTCCAAAATTGAATTATGTAACTACCCTTTGATATAATAATTTATAGCCATACATTAAAACTACTTTCTATCCCGTCTGTACCGTAACTAAGGCAAATTTATTCGTAAAATTACTTTCTTATATCGCTGCCGGCAGGTAAAATATTCGATTATAAACTAGGCGACCGACGCCAATAAATGGAGACGTGCGGACTCTGAGGTAATTCATACCTCTCAGGAGGAATAATTTTTCCGGTCGACAAGATAAGATGGGACCATTTTTATTCGCACTTCCTAACGACCGAATTACCAAACAGAAATCTATACATTTACACTACTCGCAGAATATATATGTGTGTGTGTGTGGGGTACGCTTATTTAAGAAATAAATATATATATATATATATATATATATATAAACTAATAAATATTCAACAAATTCGTTCTACTATTATATATATATATATATATAGTCGTTAGTATAGCCTAGTAGCTAGAGCACGGAATTCTATATGGAAGGTACCGAGTTCGAATACGATCGACGACGAAAAATATCAGAAAGTAAAATATAAATAATTCCAATATTATCGCGTGAAAGGCAATGCAAACCACCACGCACAACATCATGTGCGCGCTAGTAATAATATTTATTTATTTATTTATTTATTTACAAAACAATACGGCGTACACAACAGCATAACGCCAATTACAGTGTACGCTCTTACAGAATAATTATAAAGTAAAAGTATGAACAAAAATAAAACTGAACCACACTCACACAACACGCTAATTAATATAAATAATATTTAGATTGAAAACAAAAAATTACTAATACAAACCGAAAAATGATTCTAATGAAATACAATACCCACATACAAGCACACATCCGAAAAGCACAAAAAAAAAACAGAAATATACCATACAGCCATACTCTCATGTAAACAAACTCTCCATCGGGGCACGCACATATGACCAAAATAAAATAAACTTACTGAAAAGTAACAGCTGAAATATAGAGTCTAAAAAAATTTATTATATACAAATTTACTATCGAAATGAATATCTAACTGTGGATGAATATTTAGTACGTTATTATATAGTACACTACAAAATCACACGAGACTGCATTGTATCCAGACAACAAAGCGATTACAATCAGTACAACCGGGTGTGTGTTTCTATCTACACTAACGTCATATTATTACAATGTACAACAAAATATCTATAGGTAAGTAGTTGGCTACCTCTAATTCGGGCACGGCACTTAGATTATATATATATATATATATATATATATATATATATATATATATATATATATATATGTATATGTATGAGGTGGTGACGTAGGGATAATGTTTTAGCGTTCGACCTAAATTCGATGAGAACTTTTAACGATAACTGGCCGTATCAGCAATCCGTCTAATTGATCGGTAAACGAATATCATCTTGATAGAAAAGTAAAGTAGCCTCGGGAGTAGTAATGACAAAACCAATCTAATAATTGCTCGTCATTTGGCCGAGTCTTTATCGATCTTTCGATTGAGAAAAATCACCCTCCGACCAACTTTCAAGTTGATCGGACTTTATATAAATATATACATACACAGTAGACAATGAATAGCAAATGAAATTACTGTTGGAAAAGAATGTGGTGGTTGATTAAGATAGAGTTTTCAAAACGTATATAATAAATAACTTAAATATTCTAAAAAGGATATTTTTAAATAAAAATAGTTGGTCGACGAAAAAACAATACAGCTTTTTATAATCGCAAATTGTTGAATTTATGCATTGAACGATCACACAGGTTTTTAATTACAAATTAAGGGAGAATACAATTATATATATATATATATATATATATATATATATATATTAATTTTTTATATAATGTGGAATGTAGTGATTTTTTATAAAAAATCAATTGAAAATTAGTTAAATCACTAATATTTATTTTCTTAAGGAAAACACAAAGCTTTTCGGCATTTACGCCATTATCAAGTGAAAAATTTTAAAAAATCATAATTTTAAAAATATAAATTAAATATAATTACTTAAAAATATGTGATGGTAATCGTGAAAATAAAAATAGACCGACAGAAGCAGACATCGTTTTTGGATCATATTTTCACGATTACCATCACATATTTTTAAGTAATTATATTTAATTTATATTTTTAAAATTATGATTTTTTAAAATTTTTCACTTGATAATGGCGTAAATGCCGAAAAGCTTTGTGTTTTCCTTAAGAAAATAAATATTAGTGATTTAACTAATTTTCAATTGATTTTATATATATATATATATATATATATATATATATATATATATATATAAAATCACGAAATTAATCACACGAAAATAACTATAAATTTATAAGCGCGAAACTTCTTCATCAGATTTTTTCTCTCCATTAAGACCTTTAAAACTTTGCGGATATTTAACCAGTCAAGTATATTTTTAATTGGGTGCATTCTAATTTTGTCAGTTTCCTTGAAGGATACTTTGTAAACTTATCAAGTCATTTTCAAGTGTACATAAATAAAAAACAATAACAATAAGTAAAATTTAAGGAATACAACGAAAAATAGATAAAACAGCAGATGTGATTATAAACTAACTTTATGGTGAATTTGGTAAACAACACAATCAACAATATACATAACAATCTATAGGTACCATACACTAACTAGTCATCCGTGTCAAATACAAAAAAACAAAAAATGATTAAATTTATAATAAATTTGTCATTGAATTTAATAAATTATTTTTATCTCTTTCTTTTATTTTCTAGTAGTTGTCTTTTTTTCCGTTATACTGACTAGCTAATGTGGTTATCTATAGATTATTACGTATATTGCTGAATGGGATTGATTGTATTATTTACCATCCGGTTTGTTTCAGTTACTTTTCTTTATTATATTGAACATTCAAAATTAGTATTTCCTTACACTTTATATTTTATTATTGTTTTTTTTTTTATTTATTTATTTTAATTTACGTACACGTAAAAATGGTTGAAAAGCTTTTATTTAATACGAAATTTAGTGATTTCACTACATTCTCCACCAATTCAAATTACTCACGAATGATATCGAAATTGCAAAAGTAAAATAATTTTCCGGGGCGATGCCTTAGTTTCTACTTGGTAAATATAAACGGATCTCGTAGTACCAATATAGTTCTACTAATTGTAGACGTTTTCACGATCGATTTTGAAACGATTTTTATCGGATTTAAATTTAAATATATAATTAATTGTTTACAGTTTTATAGTCTCATAGTTCATTGTTACATTTAGGAGGTAGTACTCGTCCAGATATAATGTTTTCTGTAATTTTTTAAAATCGTTTCGAAGAAAATCCGACAAAGTCGAAATGGGTAGCTTTAAAGAGAATTTTTCGATATTTAAAGGGTAATAAATAATGCGAATGTCGGATTAAACTCGTGGAAGTATACTGAACGGATATGCAGATGACGATTATGCTGCAGATCGTTTAGATAGAAAATCGGTTAGTGATTTTGCGATTGAACTATATGATAATGTAGTAGGTTAGAGAACGAGAAAACGGAATGTTGTTATCTTGAGTTCTACCGAAGCAGATCGCATCGTCCGTAAATATTAGTGAGTATTTGGGTTTATTAGTACAGATATTAGAGAATCTAGGTATGAAGACTAGATGTGTGGTTTTTGAAGGTAGTGCTGTAATGATCATTTTATTCTTATATCGATAAAATAGAAGTGATATCTATACTAATCGGGCACAAGGCTGATACTTTAATCGTTGCCGAAGTTTCTATTCAAATTCACGATTTAACTGGTTTATTTATAAATATTTTATATTTCGTTTATATTCGTTTATAATATACGGATTATTCGATGCAGAGTTTCAGTGTTAAGTGTAAAACACTGATTATAGTTTTATAGTTTTATGTTTTATCACGGTTCTGTATATTATCTGGCTTTTCCGGCTTTTGCTGTATTTAATTTTAGCCACCCTTCATTATGTTACGTTATTAGAGGACGTTGTTACGTGGTTGGTTCAATAAAGTGTGTGTATGCGTTTCCAAAAGTTTAACACTTTCAGTCTCACCACGTACGCGATACGTCCAATTTTAATGATAAATTAATATGTGATTTAAATATCGTATTAAAATTTTTACATACGTTAAAAAGCGTTATAATCCGTAAAATATTACTTCGCGTTTTCACCTTAACTGAAAGGATTAAACATGAATAGAACGGACTTAATGGATTTGCAATCGAATTAAAACGGTCTAAATTTAATTAATTTTCTTTCCGTTTTAAAAATTATTTCTTTTTACGAATTTTTTCATATATTTTTCTTTTATTTTTTATTTATATTTTCATTTATTTTAATTTAAATTAAGCTTTAATTCAATTTACGTTTTCCTTAACAAAATTGACGTTATTCTTAAGATGGGAACTAATTTAAAAGAACACAAAAAAAAACTAAACTATAATAATAATAATAATAATAATAATAATAATAAAAACGGATAACATTAAAATAATAGTTGTGAAAACAAAAGCTTTAAGAATGAAATTTCGTATCGTCGGACACATCGAAAAGAATTTCTTTCGCAAGTTCGGAATTTCGGTACTTTTTATATATTTATTTATTCCTATTTTCTCGCGACATTTCTACACCAGTACCGACGCTAAACAAAGAATTAAAAAAAAAAACAGAATAAAATTTATATTTTATATGTATATGTATAGATACGTAAAAAATCTGGTAGCAACGCACTTTTAAAAGATAACAGCATCCAATTCGGTAAGCTGAGAAAATTTTACCCCAGACAACCCGGATAAGTCTAATCGAATTTAGTGCAGTCGACCAACTCGACTGCGTATTTAACGTTTATTAGCATTGTTGTGTCAGTATTCTCGCCCGTCCTTTTATACCAAAAATCCGATTTCGGACCGTCTAACCGAGCAAACAGTCTTGGAATCTATTTAAATCGTCTTCGGCACGCTGTGTTGTAATTCCGCATTGCTTCTTGCAAACAACTTGTCGTACCATCTTGTACTATTGCAGTCGGTTTTTTTTTTTTTTTTTTAACACCTCCGTCTACATCTATTTCGAAAAAAATAGCGCTTATTGTTTCTCGGCGGACTTTTCGAAAGTAGAATAATGCGCATTTCTTTCAAATCTGTTTCCGGCCAATCGTTTCTTTTCCACGTCCTTCCTACGTTATCGCCAATAAATTTCCCTATTTCTACTGTTATTTAATTTTATTATTATTATTATTGTTCCTTTTCCTTACTTTTTTTTTTTTATTAAAATCGCCGTATTTTTGACAAATCGTCAAATTATTTACAGTACCGTTCAAAAACAATCGAAGAGAATTAATTTTGATCAAAAATCAATTTAAAACACAAGATGAATCTACAACGAACTAAGTCGCTCAAACACCGCTAACCACGAAAAATGTTTCCTACAATATACTACACTATCTATGATTAGAAGGTTCCATGTTAAGAACAGGTCCTTACAATTCGTGAACTGCAATCGAAACTAGATGAATTATATATGCGAACTGGAAATTGAAACACAAACGCGGCCGATGTGTAAATAATATCGCTAAATGCTATAAGTTAAAGGACCACAAAGAAGCTTTTCGACAATTAAGCCATTTTTATACTTTTTATTTTTATTCGCGTGAAAATGGCTTAACAGAAGATAAACTTTACGGTCTTCTAGCGCACGAAATTTAAAGATTTTAACCAATTTTTTATTGTTTATTTTTTAAAAAATCACTACAGAGTGTCGACGCTTTCAGCGAGGAAATGTGGAAGTCGGAAAATTCAATAAGCATCTCTGGTAGGAATATTTGGGACAAATGGCAAGGACGTAATAAACAATAGGAGTGAACAAGGTGGATCATTTCGCTGCGAAAGGTAAATATGCGTCATCTATGTATGTAGTCAAAGTCGGGTGAACTGCATGTTTACGTTCCAATCGTATTGTTGAATTGACCGAACGTAATTTATTGGTTGAAAGAACAGAACGTCATTTTTGTTCGCATAGATGCAATAATTTCTTTTCGATGTTAAGAAATTAATCACTTCGCTCCGGTTTGCTGATTTATACGCGTCGTATATCGATTTTAGTAGCGAGTCCGAGATGGCTGATGAAGATGTATTGGATCGCTTATAACATCCTCGACTGCAAAGTATATTGCATGTAGTTCGGCAGATAGAAGAGCAAATTACTGCGGAAGTGAATAGCGAATAAAAGACTATTCAATTTTTAATGACTGAGCAGCCAAAAAAAAGGATCCATAGCTGGAGTCACCTGTAAAATAAATAGTTGAACAAGAGGTGTGCAGCAAAATACGCTGCTTGATTTTAAGTTTTCTTCGGATTATAAATATGGTCAAGCATGATCGGATTGATCTCCCGTGGTGCTATTACTGCTGTGAGTGATAGATTTATCGCTGCTCGTGCGTCTGTACGACTTTTAAAATATTTCAGAAATAGAATTGTTTCAGTGCATCGTGCTGCATAATATGTATATGATGATGTGAAGTCGGACGTATTAGATTAGATAAAAAAATTAGTCGGTAAATTATCGCGACGATAGTTTAATGGCCCCGTTCATATTTTTCTGTTAGTGAACTATCGATTGGAATTGTACGAAATGTTTTTGTGGCTAGATGAAAAGCTGAGTTGCGGATGATGCGTAAGATTTAGACAAAATTTGATTTTTCGGTTGAATAAATTGCGTCGTCATATTCATATTTTGAACGAATAAAATGGCATATGAAGCGCCGTAGAAAGTGTGTGCTAATTTCTTAAAAATGGTTTACTTCTTTATTCAGTATTTCTTTCGATGCGTAGTTTCCAAGATAGTTGTCTGTCCAATCGCACATAGGGTGCAAATGGAAGAAGAACATCACTGAGCATAATCATTATTTTTTTTATAACATTTCCGAAAACGAATGTATTGTAATCGACTCGGTGTTGGAACAAGACAGGCCATTTTCTGTACGCCAGGTGGATAGATCATCGGTGCATTCCTGGAGAATATTTTGACCTACAGTAACAGTTGTGCAACTCAAAAAGGTTATGACATCATCGACAAATGATGAACACTGCACTTTGAGAAACCTTGTGAACGGAGATTCTACAAAAACGTATTTGACAAATCGAAAAAGACAGAAAGAAGATGAAGATTACTTGCTGGCGAGTTAAGCATTCTGAAGGGAATATAACTAATATAAAGTGAAAAGCCGCATTGAAAATGCTGAAGAAGGTTGTTCGATTCCAGCAGCTAATTTAAACACCGCTCAAGGACCTTATAACAACAGAAGAGACGGAGATTGGGCGGTAGCTCTCAGCATGCGAAAGATTCTTGTTAGATTTGATAATATGAATGATGGCGGCTATTTTCCTAGCTTCTATGAATATATTCTCAATGCAGATTTTGATGAAGATTTGTCGTAGTAAAGCTAATACTGACGGAGGGACATATTTGAGCATGAAGATATGAATATATGTATTTCGGACCAAACTGTAGTGAACGATATGTGAACGTATTAACTCTTGAAGTGAATTGTTTCCACGAGTTTCGATTTTCTTCCTTTATTATCTATCTTGCTTTTGAACGGGAGCCTTCTTTCGTATTCTATGCGGTTGTTTACCGTGAGAGTGGATTTTAGAAGATACACCGCTTTTCGTCTTTATTACAGTAGAGCCGTCTCTTGACCATCAGAGAACTAACTTGCGGGTAACAAATTTAGATGCAGACGTTCATAACCGCGCTAGTTTACTAAAGTGAAACAGTCGAAAATATTATTTACACCTACGTTCAGGTCAATCGGTAGGGAAAGACAGTGAGATGAGTATTAAAGCCAATATTTCATTTTAAAGCATAGTCCACACGCCTTATTAGTAGTACAATGTCGGCAACATCTTCGTCTATAAAATCTCGTTCCATTCCTTCAGGACACGTTTTGCAATGAATTTTTTGAGCGACCGTAATTTTTCGATAATTTTCGGTAAAATATTGAAGGATTTATTTCGATTTAAATTTTTTTAGAGCTTAAAATACATATTGAAAAAACTTACCACTACTACCATTATCTTTCGAATCGTTATCTTTAATATTATTACTATCATACACAATTTATTCGAAATTCTGTAAAAAATACATCTTTGGCAGAAGTATACTCATTTTCCTTTCGCAATTTCTTTCACGAGTAGAATCCGCGTTAATTAAAATCGACTATAACGAGACACCATCGAACGAAACGCCGTGGTCCCTTATTTTTCTGATGCGTAATCACCGACGAGACCGATCGTACGCCAGAAAAAGAGCTCAAAAGGGCGCTAGGTAACGTAATCCCGTTTCGGGAATGACGTTTATAACTTCGTCCCGGGGAAAATTTTCGCGTTTACGGTTTACGGAATTACGAACTTTAACCCAAACGAAAATGCTTATTACTGCGTAGACGATACGACCGTGTTTATGTCCGGTTCGCGTTAAAGAGGATTTACATAGCGTCGCTGTCCGCCTGTATCGTTTTTATTCTTATACTCTCGTTTTAGCAAACGAAACTAAACCAAACTGATCCTAGCAGAACCAGACGGAACTGAATTAAGCTGAATTTTCCTGTCGAGTACACAATATTACGCGAAATGTCATTATAATTTGTCCATTTAAAAGTTGTTTTTTTTTCAGGTTTCCGCACGGCCTATCGGTTACACAGCGTTTAACGATGACGAGTGTGTACGGATATATTAACTTTGAATAAAATTCCTGCTTGTTCACTTTTTCCGAATTAATTGCCGGTAGATAATTCGCGACAATTAATTACATTAGTTCCGAAATATATCGAAAATTTAATTAAATCGATTAATAAACTGAAAGATAGCCAACTATCGGAATTCCGCGAGTTATAAAATTATTTTACAGGTAACAAAACATTAGCCGAATTATATCGATAATTTAATTAATAATAGTTCGCGACGACTATATAATCTTTAAAAACTCATCTATCAATCGAACAGTCTTAAAATATCTCGAACGCGTACATCATTCTGTATTCAGAATTCTTGACGCTCACAGAATCTCACCTCCTAGCGTGTATGGCTTGCCTCTGGCGTTCCATCTTTTTCCTTAAACGGAAATTACTATTCATATCTAGATACTTTCACTTAATGCTTACGCGATCGTTCTCCTCTTATCACGATCGTACTTGTTTCCCAAAAAAATTCGCCACCGAGAATCCTTGATTTTCTATACAAAAACATCGTGAAATTGCCTATAATAACGCACTATTAATTTTTCAACACCACGAAATCGTCCGAATATTAACGATGATATAACTCTTCTATTCTTATAATTAAGACTCAATTGCTAGTTCATAGTCCAAAAAGATCTATTACTTAGTTAGATTCAACAGGTTAGAAGGAATCTCATGAAGGACAACTTTGCACACATCGAAGTGGCTGGAAATGATAGGGTAAACGTGACTGCGTGAGCGGTAATTGATTGTACTGTCAGGACTTGATATCGCCCAACCACCGTCAATAAACAAACTATTCCAGTATAAACCCAGGCTGGCGTAGAGGTCACACTGATTTTAATAAAATTTTTGTAAAATCCATACAATTATCAACTAAGCCACGGTGGCAACTGGAGGGTACGAGTTAGAACGACTTTAAAGTAATTGCCCGTCTGAGAATTGGACATATTTCATTATCCCATGATTATATCCCCCCCACAAGATTTCAACTAGACCCAACACGTTTTTTCTCATAATCATATTATCCTTCCATTCACCATATACCTTTAACATATATCAAATTAACAACATCCGCTCGTCTCTCAAAATAAATTTTCTTCCACAGAAGTCTCTAGCCAATATCTTTTCAAAAGGAGCCAAGCTCTCACCTACATCGAATGAAATAAAATTGACTCTTTAACGATCAGTAACTGTTGTATGCTATAATGACCTACGGCTAAAATAATTTATATATATACATGTATATATATATATATATATATATATATATATATATATATATATATATGTACAATTTATTTAATCTAGTATTTTAAACAAATAAAACAAAAATGTTGTAGCCTGTAAACTTTTTTTCTTATTACTACCAATAG
This sequence comes from Coronaproctus castanopsis, assembly GCA_032883995.1. Taxonomy (NCBI): domain Eukaryota; kingdom Metazoa; phylum Arthropoda; class Insecta; order Hemiptera; family Monophlebidae; genus Coronaproctus; species Coronaproctus castanopsis. Next base: position 52,203,035 of record CM065052.1, read on the forward strand.
CGAATATATATATATATATATATATATATATATATATATATATATATATATATATATATATATATATATATAATACACTAGCGGCCCGGTACGTACTTCGCTACGTATAAAGTGAAATAATATAAAAATTTAATTGGAACATCAAATTCATTTATTCAAACAAAAAAATAGTTTATTAATTGCTAGCTATTTTAAAACTTAATCCAAAACATTTGGATAAACAATATTTTTTGTTTTTCCATTTTGAGCATGAATAAACAAACGGCTGGGTACCGACTCTGGAACAGGCAACATAAAGTTGGCCATGTGAAAAACATGATTCCTCCAAATTCACACCACAAACGTGAAGTGTTTGCCCTTGGGCCTTGTTGATGGACATCGCAAATAATAAACGCACAGGATATTGTAATCATTTGAACTCAAATGGCATATCAGTTGGAATCATAGGGATACGCTGTATCAAACAAACTTCTCCTTTTGATTTAGCAGTTAAGATCGTAGCTTCAATCAAATTTGGCAATAACTTTTTCACTGTCATTCTGGTGCCATTACACAGTTTTGGTGGATTAATATTTCGCAATAATATAATCAAAGAACCAACTTTCAGATTCAAGCAATGCGGTGGCTTACCAGCCGGATCTAATGAATTTAAAAGTTCAATTGGATAATTCATTTCCTCATCTTGATTCATAACACTGTCAATTGATTTATATGTCGTGACTACACCTGGCAGTTTCGCTTGAATTTGAAAATTAATGGCATTGATATGAATGTTCTTCGGTGCTAAAATGGCGCCTTCTCTCAACCAATCATGATTTCTGTAATTCTGAAGAATATTCGGAAAAACACATTCAATCAATTCATCTATCGATTGCGCAATTGTACAAAAATTGTTCGGTATAGCGATCAACGTTGGTACTGTCGATTTGTATGTTGCCATCACCAATTTCTAAGAATTTTTTTGAAAACTCATGGGCAGCTGGATCATTTTGTAGGTGAATACGCATATTAATGCTCAGTGTCAATTTTTGTACATATCTCCAAAGAACTGATGACTTCAAACAGGCATTTATTTCATCAGCAGGAGTTGATCGAGGAATGACAGGCAATGTTTGACGAAAATCCCCTGACAGTAATATCAAAGCACCATAAAAATTCTGTTGATTACCACGTAAATCTTGCATTTTTCGATTAAATGCTTTTAGTGATTTTTTATTCGCCATTGTACACTCATCCCATAAAATAATTGACGTTAATCGCAGAACTTTTGCCATAGCAGATACACTCAAAATATGTTTAAAAATATAAACACAAGTCCAAAATGAAATGACCGCATGAATGACATAACAACATGCTTGTACTGTCAACACTGAAAAAGTTTCAATTTGACAGCACAATCCCCATCTGAAAAAGTTTCAATTTGACAAAATTAATTCATTCCTTTCGAACTAACAACAGGAAATAGTAGTACGTACTCGCCACTTATGATATAATTTTCTCAGTAGAATACTAAGGTGCATCGACCGTATACTACACCATTTATTGAATTCATTTGTTACAAAAAATGTGATAAATGAAGAACCGCTCGACCGATTTTGTTCAAACTTCACATAAACCATCTACTAAATAGTCCGAACAAAGCCTAAACATTTGGTTTGGATAGGTGAGCCCGTTCTTGAGTTATAAAATTACAACGAAAAGTGGCATTGATTTTTTTATATATATATATATATATATATATATATATATATATATATATATATATATATATATATATAATATATAATATATATATATATAATATATATATATATATATATATATATATATATATATATATATATATATATATATATAAAATAAATAAATAAATAAATAAATAAGCCTATATTTCGCCAATTATTGGCCGAAGGCCTCCCACCCATGAGACCATTAATAAAATGATGAAACACATAACAAAAATACCATATACCCATACAATTAACCATGATTAAGGACACCATATAATTGACACATTTTCTTCCATTCCGCTCCATCGGAGCTTAATCGCAACCAAGTAGAACCCATCCGCCGTCTGAAGTCATCTGCCCACCGTAACGGTTGTCTGCCTACACTTCGTTTGTTGTAATATGGAATCCACCTGGTTTCATCTGCGGCCAAACCATCCCGACGTATCATGTGACCGGCCCAGTTCCATTTCAGGCTGACTGCTAACTTCGCAATGTCCTTCATTTTATTTTTATACCTAATAGTTTCCGAACGAATTCGGTCCAATATATAATATATATATATATATATATATATATATATATATATATATATATATATATATATATATATTTAATTTTAAATAATTCCGTGATAAAAAAGGGAAACTGGTTCAATAAAATAATTTCATTCAATTTAAGTGTACAATTACCGTAGGTGATCTCATATTTGTTACACTTATATATTGAACATTTTCTATTATATTACTTGCAAGAGTAACATTTATTATATCTAATTATAATTTATTTTTAATTTAAACAATATCCAATATAACCACAACCAAATAGTATCTGAGTCGTGTAGTAGTTTACTGTAATATTTTTATTTTTAAAACAATTCGTTATGTTAGGAAAGAATTAATTAATTTATCTTAAATAAATTATCATCTGTTAATATATATTGTATTTTACATTAATGTCATTTAAAATTTGTATATCAAACTGTTTGAGAGGTTTCCACGTATGACACCATTACGCATTAAAGACTAACGATTTTTTTTTTAAATATAAAGATCAAGGGGTACCACGCTATGGTATATAAGATTATATTAGGAACAGTAAGATATGAAGAAGTTAAATCAATTAGGAATTTACGACGGTTGCAGATCACATTGTACATTTATTGTTTAGTTAAATGTTTTATGTGTATACTAAAGCTTTATACAGAATTACCTTAGATTTACTGTTTAGTCCCCATAATTTACCCCCAAGTGTTTTTATAATAATATTTGTAGATTTTACTATTTATATATCGTGTATGTTTCATATATATTTTAATGTATTATCTATAATTAAACCTAAATATTTTATATAATGATTAGAACTGAATGCACGGTCATCGATTTTAATGTTATCATGTATTACTTGATCAAAGTTTTTATCTCGACGAGATATTACTGAAGTTTGATAATTTCAAATTTAAGATTTGAAGCATTTATTACTGTTTTAAGCTTATTAATTAATAACTTTATTAACAAATTGGAAATATGGACGACAACGTCGATTCATTATAAAAATCAACATTATATATTAAGAGTAAATCATCTACGTAACTGTACAAGTGTAAGCCTACGTGAATGTTTTTAAGTGTCGAATGTATATTAGGATATAAAATATTCCACAAAACCAGTCCAAGAACTGAACCTTGTGGGTGTCCAAAATTATTACTAATATCTGTGATATTTTTTTTTTTAATGCAAAAAGTAATTGTTGCATTTTACTTTAATATAATGTGAAAAATGCAACTGCTATAATTTACTTTTGATCTTCGTTCAGTGCATATTTTCTAGACGTTAGATTAATTTTGCATTCGTTTTTCATGATGGGTCGGTCGATAAAATACGTGCAAATTATTCACTGAAAAAAGTAATATCGAAAGTATATCCTTTGCAGGTTCCTCTTTTATAGTAGAATTGTTTGCCATTTACAAAGCTTTGCACCTGGTTAAAGATTTAAGGAAAAATAATATTGTAATCATCTCCGATTCCTTAAGTGTCTTATTACACTTATCTAAGCTCCCAGAACTCGAAATATTCAAGTTAGAATTTGATGTGAGACATCGTGTTATTCAGTTTTATAATCGTGGATCTCGAGTGAAGTTTAAGTGGGTCCCTTCTCATTGGGGTATTAATGGAAACGAGGTGGTCGATGAATTAACGCGATATAATTTATCAAGTATTGCGAGAACATTAAGTGGAATTGGACTGAAATGTTACCGAAGATTAAAGAATTTTTACTAATGGATCTTCAACAGTATTACTCCGCCGAAAGTCAGAATAAAGGGAAAAAGTACTTCGCTTTGATATAAACAGTTTCTAATAAGTCATGATTTCAATTATACCAGAACGTTTCGAGGGTTTATATATCAACTTTGTTTCGACTACGTACTGGGTATAGTCTCTCTCCTCGCATCTTGCTAAATTAGGCATAATTTCTGATGGAACATGTAACATGTGCCATGTTAACATCTGTATTGAAGATCAAATTTGGGTTTATTCGAAATTTCTAAAGCACAGAGATGGGGGCTGTTCTGTAATATTTTACAAAAGTGACATACATTACCTATGAGTATTGAACTAATTGTTTCTGATATATTTCATCTGTTACAATCAGTTTATATAAATTTATCAAACATAGTGGCATTGAGATTTAAAATACCCTAACTGGATAAGGGTTTAAACTGATCAAATGGCGAAAGCGGGACGGAAAAAAAATACCGCATTTATTTGTCACGGATATATAGACCCAACGTAATTTAGATATATCGTTCACTACACTATTATCGTACAATGGCATCATCTAAAACTGAAGAAATCTTATTTACTCGTAGGCGATCTCTATTGCTAACTGAACTACAAATGCACGATGCTCAGCTGGATTCATTGCGTTCGTTGAGAATTACTTAAAGCTTTTCGGCTATTAAGCCATTTTTAAGTAGACAAAAAATAACTGAAATAAAATTTAAAAATGTAAGAAAATACTTAATCTCGATACACAGTACTACAATAACAGTTTTTTTTTTGTAGCGATCCAACACATTAAATTTAATGATTTTAAATACTATGTTATTGTTGATATTTAATAATCACTACATTCCGCATTACTTGAAGACATGTATATGGAAGTTATTGCTAAAGGAAGTCGAAGCCTTAAAATAAGTTTTTAACGCATTAATTTGTCCAATGTGAAACTAACAATTGGCTGAGCCTAACGAGTGTAGAGGTAAAAACAGCGATGATGTTATTTATTATTCGAATCCGAGCCATTATACTTTTTTGGGACCAATATTCCGCTAGTTATGAAGTCTCGCGTCCCGCGTCTATTACACTATCAAAGTTACACCCAATCTCTTTTAGCGTACATCCATGAGTTGTTAAATCCTTCATAGCTGTTATTCTAACACCTGAACGAATTCGGTTCAATCTTCTCCATATTAACTGGACTTGTTCCGCACCTACAACTGTTTTTTTATGTACTTCCACTGTTGCCGTCGTTACTTGTTCCTACCACCGTTCAACCCGCACAGGTTGTGTACAAATCTTGTATCGAGAAAACTTTTTTCGAATTTTAGTATTTTATTAAGCGGCTACACATTGGATGTCGTCTATTCCGCACTTGCTTTGACTTCTCGACATCACCCGCTATCTTCTTCCTTATGTCAGGAGGTGTAATATCACCGAGAAATTATAAATTACGTAACATTGAGGATGTAAAACCGGACAAACATATGCCGCTGAGAACATATATAAGCCAATCGCATATAGAATTAAATTCCTAATTTAGACAAACACGCAGATTGAGCTTGTCACTGATGTTTGAACGTATATTAAGCGTTTTTGTTTTTTTATTTTAATTGCATTCTTTCGATTTCTCGCAATTTTATTAAAAGCTTATTCGTACAAAACAAATTCTCTTTGGTATATTCTTTCCGTAGATATAGTTTCCAAATTGTTTCAAATTTTTGGAATGTTGCAACAGTTCTAAAACGTTTTCGAGGTCTTGTTTTCGTTACCAAAAAATTATAAGTTCCACTTTAGTCATTGTCGAATTTTCCGTGCGTACAATGCACCCTGTCCGTCGCAGATATATACATGTTGTATATTCTCATATATTTGTAGACGTGAGTATAATTTTATGTGTTATCTATACATGAATATATATATAGTACGAGTATGTTACATTGGCGTATATATCTAGATGCGCCGGATAGTCATGAATTCTTCAAGACAAAGTGGAAAATTTAAAAGTCAACTTCGAAACCGTCGTCTCATGTTTATTTACGAACGCCCTAACATGTAGTCAAGGGACCAGTTTATACTATAGATACCCGTACGAATACACACATCTACATTATATATGTATGTATACGTTATACGGGATATGCCCGAGAATAGTTTATAATAAATGAGTTTTCCCCCGCGGTTAAGCGGTCAGACGGAAGAACTGTCCAATAGTGTACAGTACTGCGTTACGAAAAGAGACCTAAACCCTAAGGATGAGGATGCGTTTTTTACTTTCTTTTTATACTACGCCAACTTCTTCTGCGTTTCTTATATCGATAGTTTCGGAAATCGATTTATATCGTCAAGAAAAGTCGATTCTTGCTTCTACCCCTTCGTTTTAAATAAATGGGAAAAATTCCCTCGGTTTTCCCTGTAATTTCCTCGGTGTAAAGAAAATTACTTCCTCGTATTCGGCAATTTCGCTTATAAGCCTATCTTGTTCTTTCCGAATTGGAATCGATCGGCAACACTTTTTCGCGATATATTACAAATTAAAAATCAGCTACTGTATATATATATATTACAACAACGCACTTTACAATATATATATATATATATATATATATATAAAACGCACTTTACAATATCTATATATATATAATTATTTTTAAATAGAGATGCCTTTACAGCCTACCCAACGTAATAATACTGTACGTACGATTTAACTCTTATTTTTACAAATGTAGACAACTACTATACAAATATCGCTACCTTGCTCGTGCAGGCTCAGGTACATTGGGCAGACTAGTAGAAGCGTCAATCGGAAATTAAAAGCGCACAAAGCAGAGTAAAATCATAAGAGAATAGATACGTGTGCAGTGGATTCGCACCAGTGTCCTGGGAATCGTGAAATAAAATTTGATGATATTGAAATCTTGTCAAAAATCAATAAATATAGCTCTTGAATTGTTCAAGAAGCAGTTAAAATTTATACGCAATTTCAACAAAATGAACGGATACCGGCTAAATTCAACTTGGCTGGCGGTTATTTCCTCGAGAGAAAAAATTACAAGTAAAAATAAAAACAACCGGTTGTTTAATAAACAACTTCGGTCACTCTCTCAGACTAATGATGACAAGAACAAACGGGGATATGTACACAGACAGCGGGACACTTGCTTGTCGCAAAATGTGGAGAACATTAAATCTAGATTGTGTTCTGGCTATAAATATACCTACACATTTGTAACCACTGTCAACCTGAAAATGAAAACGTCAAGTAATAAAAAAAATATTTTGAAATGGCAGCGATGTTTATTTCTCAATCATAGACGAGAAGAAATCTTAAACTTCGTTTAATATTCGATTCTATGATCTTATCGTGCTTCATTTTATCATTGTATCAGTCGACAGATGCTGCATTACAGAATATTGAAATCGAATCCATTATTTACGGTGTGTATAAATTTCACCGCAAGTTCGTTTGTGGGGAATATCACTAGCGGCTCGTGGTTACAAAATCCAGCGGTTGCAATTACACCTGGTCCCTCACAAACAAAAATAATTCTTGATTTTCGTTTGTTTCATATAACATAGCAAAGTAACATTAACAATGTCAAAGTCAACAAAGTGTAATACAAATACAAGAACCATTGATCTCAAGATAAAAAGTTGTAATATTAAACCGACATATATATATATATATATATATATATATATAAATTTACTTCCGCGCGAATAAGTCACAAAATTTATACAATTAGAAAAGTGTAGAAATTTTTTAAAATACTAAAACGAAACAATTACATTAACTCTAAGAGTTAAGTATTCTAATTTTTTCACAATTTACAGGAAACAATCCTCTGAAAGTGAAATGATGAATTGCCGTAAAAATAATAAAGCTTCGGTAAGAAAAATTTTACATATATTCACATAGGCCGGTAATAATACGAATAACATAAACTGGAGAGAGAGAGAGGCAATGGCACAATTCAAACGCGGAAATGTACACGGTAAAAGGAACGCTAACAGTAATTCGAAGAAGAGAAACTAATCTCAGAAAGAGATACAAGTCTTAGAGACTAGTTCGTTTGTTGGCATGCGCACGCAACAGCACCCACGTGTTATGAACACAATGAGAAAAACCTATTCCGCCGCGTCAAGGGTGTCTACTTCAAGAACCCTGGTTGCAAAACGATTTTAACATTCGCCCATATAACCCTATATAATACGTATATAACAGCATTACGGGAAAAATCTTTATATAACTCAGTATACCGCTTTGCGATGCCTTCATCAGGTTGCATGGAATTTATAATTAGGCATTTCAAAACACTTTTTGACGGATTTTTAACTTTTTATAATATATTCTACGAAAAATATATAATTAAAATTTACTCATTTTGTTTTTATTAATCTTTATAAAATAATTCGTACTTTTAACTATTTTATTACATCATCAATTTTTACGCTGTTCTGGATATTTCTGGTGGTTGTGCAACCATAACAACCTTTATGCAGGAGCCGCCACTGGAGTATATATATACGTAATCCGTAGCATACAGTTCGCGTTAATTAAATCTTTGTAAACGATATCGATTAATTTAATGCGCATATTTTTTAAACTTACCCGGTTGATCATTTAAATCGTTCGTTAAAGATGACGGCGTTCTTCCTCGATATTCTTGAAAAGATGAATTGATAATACTCGTATTGGTTCGTTTATCCGATGGTGAAATATATCGGTCACTTCCGTTTCCTACCTTTAGACTACGGAAAGTTCTAAGATTCGAATCTTAAGCTTGCGGACAACTTTCAACGAGGCACGATTAACAAATATAAGCAAATGAAATGAAAATAATACGGAACGTAAAATATATTTATCACGTTCAACGGAAATAACGTGCTGGTCGCAGTGACGTTACAACCACGGACGGCCAACTAATGCATCGATACCGAGTACCAGCACTATATATTTAATAAGATTATTAACAAAAAAAAGTAATAGAAATTAATTAATGTACATTAAATAGAATTAAAAAAAAATTAACCGCGCCTCGGTGAACAAGGAAGAAATCAAACTTTATTAAACGCGACCTGTATATTACGCACAATCAAAAGACACTTACTTAATAAACTCTCGATTTCGTAGAAATTTCACAAAGAAAAGGAACACACTGTCCACTATGATTAACTTTAGGTGGGGATGACTCAGATGTTTTCGCTCACAAATTACGTGGCAATGACTCAGATATTTTCGTTCACAAATCTACGTCACACATACATATTTGAACGAAATAACAGATAGCCTGGCGCGCATTATTAAGAGAAAATATAAACGCAACAAATTGTTATACACACACACACACATATATATATATCTATATGTAGTGAACTCCCCATTATCCGTGTACGGGTATTTTTACATTTTTGTATCGATGTTAATTTTTTCTTTAATAAAAATCAATTTTCGGATTATCCGGGTTTTTCTATTATCCATGCGACCCGTCACAGTGATTAACCTGGATAATCGAGAGTTCACTGTACATATATATATATATATATATATATATATATATATATATAATGTTGATGTATTGGAGAGTAGTGATTTATGAATTTAACAAAACAAAATAAAATTGAAGATAATCACTAAAAAATTTCTTTATTACACGAATACGAAGCTTTTCGACTATTAAGTCATTTTCAAGCTTTTGTTAAAAATTTTTACAAATAAACTAAAGATATTACTAAAAAACTTTATAAATATCGATACATTGAATAGCCAGATATAAAAAAAATTTTTCAATAATATGTAGTTATAAAACCGATTTTAAAATTAATTCTTCATCAAAATTAATCATATTATTTAATAAATTATTACTACTTCTATGTTTTATAATTTGTAATTTTTCTAATAATTTTCTTTTTTTAAATTTATATTCTATGTGTAAAATTTTTATATTATCTGAAATGTTTTCTATAAAATGTTTTTCTTCTCTACAGTGCTTACCATAAAGTGACTTGTCATCATTTTCATTTTTGTATGAATTAAAGTGTTCTCTTAGTCTATAATTTATTTGACGTCCTGTTTCACCTATATAAAACTTATTACATGTTGAGCAATTTTTAGTAATATCTTTAGTTTATTTGTAAAAATTTTTAACAAAAGCTTGAAAATGACTTAATAGTCGAAAAGCTTCGTATTCGTGTAATAAAGAAATTTTTTAGTGATTATCTTCAATTTTATTTTGTTTTGTTAAATATATATATATATATATATATATATATATATATATATATATATACACACATAAACACACACATACATATATATATATAAACACACACACACATATATACCCCCATTTATATATATATATATATATATATATATATATATATATATATATATATATATACAAAGAATAAGCCTACCTATGTGGATAAGCCTTTCGCTCGCTCGCTCGTTTTACGGATTAATTCCCCAGATATAACGCATCAAATTTCACTTCAAAAGTAATAAAAAAAAAACAAAATATATAATCCATCTTATATACCCCTTTAAGGGGGACACCACCCAGTCGTTGTGCAGGGGTTTGCGTGTTCTCAATGATGCGAGGACTATGTTGACGATAACTCTGTTACCAAAAGAGCCACCCAAGATAAACACGCCTCAGCAGAGGAGCCAGACGAAGCGTGTTCCAACTAGGTAACGTCTGTACTTTAAGGGAGCGGCTACAAAAGGATTTTTGTTCCGTATGTTCAAGGCGACCTAATTTCACGCGCAGAAGAAATTGGGGTCTTACTGCGTTTTAAATGCCTCACGAGAAACTACTGATCGTTCTATAATGAAGATTGATATGCTATGCGGTGTGACTATTCGAGTGCCGGGCTTGAGAGTGTTAAATATGTGACCGGCCATGGGATTATAGGAAACTAGGCAGCCCGTGGAAAATGTGCGACTAAAATAAACAGCAACAACAACAACAATATATTTGCATATTTAAATATTTTCTGTTTACAAAAAAGTAAAGTTACTATTCAATAGAATTTTCTGTACCGAATATATCAACGATTCTTTCCAGAAAAAATTAATACAAAATATAATCTTATAAAATATTATTTTATTATTATTTAAATTACGCCTTATTAATGTACGCGGCCTAAATGAAGCAGGGAAGTTGTTTAAAACGAAATAGCTGAATATACCGCTGTTGGCATTTTCGAAGAAAGGTAAAGGATATTTTATTAACAGGTAATGCAACAACCTACTACTCTAGAAACTATAGTCAATCTATCAATGGTGTAGAAATCATTATAAATAAAAACTCTCGGAACAAAATAAACGAATATGAACCAATAAACGATCGTATTATAACAGTACAGATAAAAGCATACCCAGTGAATCAGAATATAATACAGGTCTGTTCCGACGAAGCTGACCACGAATTCTTAGTTGCTTCGGCTATTTACTATAATTGCTGGCGACTTTGATACAAAAATTGGATGATGAACTCCGAAATATTATAGGTAAATTTGACATAAGCGAAAGAAAAGATAGAGGCGAACACTTATTGAAATTCTATGTCAGCACTGTGAAGTATATATGTAATTCCGGATTCGAACACCACCGTAGATGACTATACACACGGCGACATCTGATGGTAGACACCGAAATCAAATAGATTATTTTTTAATCAATAAGAAATGGAGAACAACGGTCAAAGATACTAACAGTTACCCGGGAAAATACTGCGGCGGTGATCATCGGGCTATTAGTTGCAGAAGTAAAAATCATATTACGAAAATGTAAAATGCCAAAACCTGTACACCATTATGTAGCACTTAGGCTCACACATGGGATACAAATAGGAAGCAACAAAAAGACAAGAAGCCACCACACAGTCATCAGATCGATGGAGAAAATGGAGAGATGCCAATATAAACAAAAAATGCTTTAGAACAAGCAGCAAAAGCTTCCGATATATCTCAACACAAAAGAAAGCATGGACCAGTGAAGAAACGTGATAATAAATAAAAGGAAAGAAATCAAGATTAACGGCTGAAATGCGAAGAATACTTAAGAAAGTATCGTAAGATAGACAAGAAGATTAAAAAAATGTGCACACCTGATAAAAATAACTTCGTAAACAGTATGCGCAAGAATATTGAAGAGCATAATAATCAGACCAGAGGTATGTTTCAGAAAATAAGGCAAATAATAAGACATTTCACGCCGTAATATGGTATAATAAAAAATTGAGGAGGAAATTAATTGACGAATGAAAGAAAGGTAATATCCAGATGTCGGGAGTATTGTACAGAACTGATGAAAGGTGAACATGAGGAAAATAACAGATTGGAAACACAAATTACCGAGAAAGAATCGCCGTTGTAAGAAGGACGAGATTAGACAAACATTACAGAAATTAAGAACTCAAAAGGCTGCTGGAAAAATTAAATTGTCGTAGAGATGTTTGTAAAATTATATGACAAAGCTGTTATATCAAATCTGTCGAAGAATGTGAGACACATGCAGATGGCCTAACGATTGTACCTATTCATAAAAAAAATAAACTGGGATATATGTGAAAAGAACAATAGCATTGATACATGCGAGCAAAGTAATGCTCCGCTTTATTCATGAAAGATTAAAATCGTTTATATTAAAGCAAATATCGCCGGAACAAGCAGGTTTCATTCCTGACATATGTACAAGAGAGTACAAATAATGAACCTAAAACAAATAATAGAAAAATGCAGAGAATTTAACGTCACAACATACTTCTGCTTCACCGACTACATTGAACTATTTAACCGCGTTCAGTGGGAAAAATTATAATATTAAATGATATCGGTGTTCCGCATCACATAATTAGTCTCATTAAAGCGTTGTATACATCGAATAGAGGCAGAGTCAAAGTAGGCGATAAACTATCAGATTGATTTCAAATCAGGGAAAGGAGTACGCCAAGGATGCATAGTAAGTCCAATATTATTCAATATCTACAGTGAACGGATAATGCAAAGAACTTTGCAGAGCATGGAATAAAAAACGCGGCGAAATTAATCAATAAGCTACGACATGCTGATGACACTATTATAATTGCCCCGTAGGAACAAAAACTGAACAGCTTCCTCGAAAAATTGGAAAACATAAGTAAAGAATATGATTTATTCATAAACAGAAATAATACGAAGATAATGATTACAGATAACAACAACGAGTCACAAAAAGTCTATATGACTTACAACAAGCGATTGACAAATTCGTATATTATATTTAGGAACATTGATGACAAAAGATGGAAGTCCAACGGAGGAAATCAAACGGAGAATTACGATAGAAAAACTAGACAAGTAACATAAATGTGGAAGAGTCATGAAATAACAATGTGTTATGCATTCACTGGTATTTTCTGTCTTATATGCATCAGAATGTTGGAATCTAAAGAATGATATACAACGCATTTAATGCCTTTGAAATGTACTGCTGGAGGCGAATTTTAAGAGTGCCGTAGACTGCGAAAAGAACTAACTCGTCGATACTCCAAGAAATAAAGATGGATCAGAATCAATACGGGAAGTAGTAGACCGGGCAAAAGATCGAACCCGATGGCGGAAGAACATATTTGTTCATAAAGATCCATAATATCACGATGCTCGGAACGAGCCACGATGATGATGATATTAATATAATTCGGGGGGGACAGTTATTTTGGACTATTTGAAGTTTTTTGTATGAAGCTTCAGATACATGATTGCAAACGGGATATATAAGTATCGTACAAATAAAGTAGTTTATCGTTTACGATTAGTTTAGATTTTTTCATCGAATAGAGTAAAAACATTTTTGATCCTGTCTTGTTTATGTTATGATTTATACGACTTTCGAAATTCATTCCACCTATATGTTATAACTTCAGTTTCACAAGTATTTATACAGAGTAAGCTTCCATTTCTCTAGAAAACTCCTAACTTTAGTAACGGCACTACAACTCCTCAAATTGCAAGAATATGCGAACATATTTAAGATAATTTCAACCGTAATAAGAAGAAGAAGAAGAAGAAGAAAAGTATATTTTGATTGATTAAATTTTACAAGAAAATAATAAATATATAGCGTTCTATCGTTCCGAAATATAAAAAATTCCTTAACCGATAAACTTAATAATAATTTTTAAAAATATACACGAGTGATAGTTATAAACATTCATTGCTTAATGAAATTTACAGGAAAAATTAAACCTGCAACGTGTAATTCATAAGTAAATTTTAAACACAATGGTTAAAATAATTTATAAAATTTAAAGAGAAAAAAAAAATACAAAAATATATCAAATAAAATTTATATATAATATCATTGAATATTAATACTACCCTAATAAGATATGTTTAATTCGTCTATGTTTATATTTTTTATACCTGTGTCGTAGAGACTGATAATCGTAGTTTCCAATTTCATTGACATTTCGGTCAGCAGACATGCGGCATGCATTAAAGAATTTTAAGGTCCTGTTTTTTATTATTTCTTGTATATAGGGATAGTTTAAAATGTCATGCATTGTTTTAATGGGCGTGTATCTGGATTTGTTCAACACTATTCTTAGGCAATGATTTTGTAATCGTTGCAATTTGTTTATATTACTTAGGCAGGTGTTCGACCATACAGGACTAGCATAAAGAATTTTAGGTTGAATTACCTGATTATAAATCAAAAACTTGTTCACCGGTGATAGCGTTGATTTCCTGTTAAATATTGGAAACAGTACACTCATTTTTTTATGTCCTCTGTAGATACACTCGTTAATATGTTTAGTAAAAGTTAGCTTACTATCTAGTGTTACACCGAGATAATTTACTTTAGATTTCCAGTCTAGGTTCTCATTATGAATTCGAACAAAGTCATTTATAGCCGGTTTACGCTTTGTGAAAATAATAGTCTCTGTTTTACTATCATTAATTTTAATTTTCCACTTATGAAAGTATTTGGACATTTTGTTAATTGCAGCGGTTAATCTGTTGCTAATCGTATCAATACGGTATGATGACTATTAAAATGATCATAGCTACAACACGAACAATTAGTAAATATTTTCTAAACCCAATTTGACTATCGTTTAAAATATTGTTGTCTGTCGATTGCTGTACGAGTTTGTTTAGTATTACTTCTTCCAACAGGTTGCTCGTATTGCTTAATATATTGACCTGATATTACTAGTAAGAGATATATCAGTTCCCGGTTTTGGGAACTGGTATAATAACAGAAGATTTCCGTTGGAACGGAAAATATTTCTGTTCCAATTGATAAGAACTGTTGTTATATTATCGGGGACACGCCGATAGAATATTTTTTAATGTAATTGATAGAACATTAAGATAAGAAACGATAAATAATAAATCAGGAAAAACGACTTATATACGGATGCTGCTCGGAATCAGAAATAAAAACCACGGCTGATAGCAGAATTAAGTTGACGTAAATTTTCACCGACCTTACAGGACATTAAAGATGGCGTGAAAAAATTCGTTCAAAATGCGGTAAAACAAACGAACACATTTCACAGACGCGATGATACAAAACAGAACAAAATAAAAACGAATACAATGGTCGAACAGGTAGGAAAGCGCGAAAACCGCTACTAATTCGTTGCCCGAAAATGACACGAACAGAAAACAAATGGATAAAAAGAAGAGTAACTGGAAAAACCACCTGAAAAAGTCTACGCCCAGAAGTGAACCGACAAATGGCGATGTGATGTATACGTATACAGATCTGCACATACATACACACATCATATATATATGTAATATATAAAAAAATATATACGTAACATACGTGCATATTTTATATATTTATATAACATATATAATGTGTGCGTATTACATATAAACAAAATTATATACACACGCATATATAAAAGTGTACATATATATATATATATATATATATATATATATATATATATATATATATATATATATAACATACACGCATATTTTATCTTCTTCTTCCTTATCCATGACCGCTTCCAAACTGTTAAAAAGTTCACGATTTCTGGCCATATTCGTCAATTTTCTTATTTCGTAAATTCCCGTCCAGCGTGTTATATTATCTCTCCAGTCCATCAACCATGGCATACCGCGCACCGTCTTTGCTTCCCTAGTGTGCTTCTCTGTGGTATCAGTTGCAGAGTGATTCGTGTTTACCGCCTCTAATTATACGTCTCGAGTAGATTATTTTGCGTTTATTAATAATCGTTACTAATTGCAAGTTCTTTTGGCCAACGTTGCAAGCTTTCCTTATTATTTAATTTTATCTGTCCAACTTATTTTCAATGAACGTCCATACATCTATATTTCGAAAGCTGCAATTTCCTTAAAAACGGCTACTGCGAGTGTTCTCTGTCACATATAATATTTATTGTCAGATGTAACCAGTGTTGCTAGGTGAGATGTATTCGCCCCAAAATAAAAAAAAAAAATTAAAATTTCCATATTTCAAAAAATACCTTCATAAAATTCCAAATATTACCCCGCATAAAAATTATTACCTAAAAATAAACAACAATTACAATCTCTTTTAAACTTTCATGATTGATATCCATACGTCTGTTGGTTTTTTTACATGGAAAAAAATCACATTAAAAAAAAATCATAGACGTAATTACAATCTCATTATTAAAAAAAAAAATTACCAATATATCATTTACTATAAAAATTTTCAAATATTTATTTTTTATTACACATAATAATTATTACGTGTAAAACAAATTACAAATACAATCTCATTATTAGAGAAAAAATATTTAATAAATATTATATATCTATCGATTGTAAAATATCATCAACATCTTTGTCGTTACTTATGTCATACATTTCGCTGCTAAATTTATTACACGTATTTTCGAAAGGATTTAAAATCTTGTTACTAAATAAAAATCCAGTTCTATATTTAGTTTTACCTGAACAACTCGAAAACCCCCCAAAACCACCCCTTGTATTGTTAATTGAAAAACTGTATCCCAGTTTTGACCCTATAGAGCTGTACCCAAAAACGGGGGGGGGGAATTCCCAATTTGGCAATACTGGATGTAACATCGGACAAGACGCGGTTTTAATTTCACGTTTATACCATTACAGCATCGAATACTTCTAGATTTTACAAACGCGTTACACGCTATTTTTATAACCTACATCTGATCTCTTTGTTCGAATTCCTATTTTACATGTTATGTATATATATATATATATATATATATATATATATATATATATATACACACATAAATATACACCGATTTCATATATATATATATATATATATATATATATATATATATATATATATATATATATATATATATATTTATATAATATATTAATATTTTATATATTTATCATCCATTCATATAATATGTATAATACATATGTTTGTACACTACATATATCATCATCATGATTGTTGTATTGTTCGTTGCCGAATATCGTGACTAGCGATTGTACGTTTTTACATTTACGCCCAAGATGGATTCACATTCAAGGCACTAATGATACGCGCGCATATGATGTTATGGTGCCACTGTCTTTTCCGTGATAATTCAGAATTATGTAATGATGAAAAACTTTCTATTTTCGCGAATAGTCCTCGAGCCCCTGACCGTCGAGTTGACGGTCGAGCAACCTAGCAATTACGTCACCACGGCATTATATTATATATATGTATATGTAAATGTATGTAAATATGCGTGCCCGTGAGCAATGTAAGAATATAAAGAGGTATATCATAAAAGATTATCGATTCATATAATCCGTTAGGATGTAATTAATTATATACTAGAAAAGATATTCCATTTTGTTTTTAATAATTTATTTATTTGTGACAAGAAAAAAAAAAACAGCGTGCTGTATTCTTATTAATGCGCGTAAAAATATAATTTATAAATAATATAATTTATAAATAATATAATTTATAAATAATATAATTTATGAATAATATAATTTACAAATAATATAATTTTTTTAACGTTAAAAACAATATACCCCCGAAATTAACACCATTATTTATTTTATACCACGGATTAATTTTAAAATACAAGTTCAACCGTTACCTGAAAACCGGCGAATTATTAATTATTTTTTGTTAATAAAACAAAAAAAATGGAGATAATAATTATTCGAAACGTCTAGAAAACCGTTATAAGCGCGAATACAGCATATAGTAAGGCGCACGGATAGGCTACCAATAATTGTTGACGTTCCATCGACAAAGCCATCACAAATAATTTCGACGCTGACATCGAACACCACAGAATGGCGATACACGAACCGATGATACCGATTAAACTTCTGAAATAAGAGAAAGACAAAAAAACAAACTTGTAGCAAGTATGGCACATTACCAGTTGGCGATAATGAGTTAGAAATGGAAAAATAGGGCAGGAGTGAGCTAGGAAAAATGCATAAAAAAACAAACAAAAAAAATCAAGCAAAAGAAAAAATCAATTGAAAATTAGTTAAATCACTAATATTTATTTTCTTAAGGAAAACACAAAGCTTTTCGGCATTTACGCCATTATCAAGTGAAAAATTTAAAAAATCATAATTTTAAAAATATAAATTAAATATAATTACTTAAAAATATGTGATGGTAATTGTGAAAATATGATCCAAAAATGATATCTGCTTCTGTCGGTCTATTTTTTTGATTTGTTGAAATTTAATATCAATATATTTGTTTATTAATTTAGTTTTTTTATATTAATTTTTTCTTCAGGATCATATTTTCACAATTACCATCACATATTTTTAAGTAATTATATTTAATTTATATTTTTAAAATTATGATTTTTTAAATTTTTCACTTGATAATGGCGTAAATGCCGAAAAGCTTTGTGTTTTCCTTAAGAAAATAAATATTAGTGATTTAACTAATTTTCAATTGATTTTTTATAAAAAATCACTACATTCCACATTATATAAAAAATTAAAAGAAAAAATATATATACTTTTCATATAATATTTAATAATAATAATAATAAACGATATATGTATATATATGTATATATATATATATATATATATATAACTGTATTCGACCGGAAGCGAAATACTTGGATACGGAAGAAGAACCGACTTTGTAAGGTGGCGAAGCAGATGGTCAAACTGAAGTGGTCTCAGACAAGGTACATAGCCAGGGGGAAGGATAACAGATGGACAAAACAGGAGTTGAAATGATGTCCGCTTCAATAAGAGAAGAAACGATTGCAGACTTCTGATATAACTCAGGTAGCGGGGAGAAATTGGATTCAGAAAGCTTAAAACCGGACGAATGGAAGAGATTAGGAAAAACTTAGGTCCAGCAATGTGCCGCTATAGTATTTATATAAATATATATATAAAATATATTTATTTAAAAATTAAGTTTTATTCTGCGATTGTTTTGGAAATTTTACCGATAAACGAACAAATACATAAATTTGTCATTAGTATATCTTCAGCCACAAAATATTCCCCACATGACGCATATACTTTTACTACTAAAAAAAAAACAAAAAATATCTATAGACTTGACTAACGTAGAAGATTTCAGTTCTAAAAATATTTATACAACACTTTAAAAATTATTTATAGTGATCTTTAAAAAATGACATTATACACGTAAAATATTACTCGACTTTCGGTTATTGCCTTTATATTTCATCTTTACCTTCATTTTCTTGAATTATTACGAATCAACATTGTGGTATAAAACTCATCACGACGTGTGACGACTGAAAAAAAAAGGTGTCGAACTAGTTTAATATATTTTAGAGGAAAATAATTTTTATGCGTTAGACGGTGTTTGCCCAGTACTTTGCAAACGCAACGCTGTTTCCATTCAGTAGCAGTAAATCATTAAAACCGCACTTACGTGGGCAACTACCGCAATAGATTGCTGCTCGCCACATATACAGGAGATTCTCGACTTCTTCACGTCGTCAACTATTCGACCAACTATTGTTCTTAATCTGTTTAATGAACGCCATGTTTGGTATCGCCTTACGTTCAACACATGGTTCGCGATTTATCTTCGTTCATTCTTCCTTCCAGGCATTATTTCGAGCGATTTCCGGGCTTACTGTTAATGACTCGATAACTGCCATAAAATTGTTATTGCGAAACTTCAATCTTCGTTCAATTGGTTTATATCCAAACATCGCTCCCTGCTAGCTCTTTTCAATGCTGGCAGATATTTACCGCCTAATTGCCGGTGTAGCAATACCGGAAAGCACAAGAATTTTGTCGACAGATGTCGGTTTTAAACACCCTGTGATAATACGTCAACTCTCGTTTAGCGCGGTGGCGACATGTTTCGCATGAACCGAATTAAACCGTACTGGACACGCGTACTCCGCGGCTAAGTTGCATAGTGCCAGCGCTGATGTAGGATACGCGGGCTCGCCCCAAGAGCTGCTGCCCGCTAACTTACGCAATGCGCTATTATGTACGTACTAGAAATTATGGATCAAATTTCGGAAAATATTTTACGATAATCGAGAATAATTCGCCGAAATATGGAAACGTACGATGTGAAACTTCTACGCACGCGTTGCACTCTGTTTAGACAGAAAAATATAGCTACATACTGTTAAAGAAAGAAGCTTATAACCGATGTAATAAATATAATATTAACGACTAAGGGTAAAACACCGTAGGAAAATATTCAATGATTAAATTCGATAAGTCTTCGGACGTTAAAAAGATGATAATTAAAATAAATAAATATATTAAAGTCACGCATACACGATGTGTAATTCTTGATGAAATATACATATATGTATATATATATATATATATATATATATATATATATATATATATATGTGTGTGTGTGTGTGTGTGTGTGGTAAGTGCAAAGTTGCAAAAATTCAAAAGTTGTTAAAGACGTTGCATGACGATTGACGGAGAACCAGTTAAACGATCGACAATTGTTAGAGAGATGATGTATATAACATATAAATGTAGATGAACGATAATATTAGGACGTATTAGAAACTTTAAAATTATTATTTTTCTAAACGCTTCTTGAAAAACGACTTACTTTCGTAAGCGGATTATTATAAAAATATTTTGAATAATGAACACGCTTATATACTTACTGCAACGAAATAACTACATTTAATCCGGCTAACCCGACCATGGGTAACAGACAATATCCTAATACGGAAATAACGACGCTCAACGTAACCGGACTAGTGGCCATTAAGCTCAATAATCCGAACATGCAAATACAGCCGAGAACTCCAATTCCATAAATGTAATTGAAATGTAACTTTCCGCTCTGAAACGTAAACAATCATAATAAATTCAAACGTAATTATTGCTAAATTAGAACTTAGACTTAATAAGCATTCCTCTCATAACGTATTTAAAATAATCACGGCAACAATAACAACAGTAAAATAGCAAAAATAATCATAATAATAATAATTACAATAAGGATTAATTTAAAATTAAATAAAAATTCTCTCTCTCTCTCTCTCACTCACTCTCTCTCGCTCTCTCTCTCTCACTCTCTCACTCTCTCTCTCTCTCTCTCTCTCTCTCTCTATATATATATATATATATATATATATATATATATATATATATAAATATATATATAAGTCTACTATCAGTAGTTATAATATCATCCGGACTGAACGAAAAACGATAAAAACTAAAACAAGCAATAAATTCAACCTTTAGTAAACAAAAGAACCGGTCTATATTTTGGAATTTGTTTGTTAACCACCTGCAGCGAGGAATTCCTGGTATATTTCTTGAAATCTGGGAGAATCAATGACTTGAATTTTAAAAATTATTTATATGAAGATGAATTTTAATTAATTAACGCAAATCGTTCTCAACGTTAAATCGACATGAAAGTATTATTACACGTTGAATTATGTCCGCATTACAGACGACTTACTTAAATTATAACTATAATTAAAAATTAATAATTACATATTAAAAATAACGATATAGTTCGAAAACATGGCGATTCTTCTTCTTCCAGGAAAATTATCTCTATACATTACACGGTGTTTTCCCAGTACTCAGCAAACGGTTGTATTTAGGTCATTGAAATCGCGCACTTATGTGGGCAGCTACTGCAGATGAAAAGAGGATGATGGATTGCTCCTGGCCACATATACAGAAGGGGCTGTCAGAGATTTTTCATTTCTTCATGTTATCTCCTGTTCGACCAACCATTGTTCGTAGTCTGTTTAGCGATGACCCAAGATTATGAACATCGCGATTATCGATTATTTTAAAGCAAATTTAATCGAATAAACCCCCGAGGGGATACCTTAAACATTTATTTCCCATAAATTAATTTATCTAGCGACGAAAATGAAATAGAACTATTTGGCGATGTCGACGATGAAATAATAAACAAATACAGTTAAAAAGAAATTATTTTATTAACTAAATCAACAATTTAACGAGTATGTAATTAAAGTTTAACGATGTACAATTAATAAGAAATTTATATTAATTGCAATAACTTACATCCATATAAGTGATTAATTTTTTTTTTTAACTTTTTCGCTTCTTCTTTTTGCGTGTAACTTTTATGATTTACAGATACATTTTTTCTCTCACTATTATTATTATTAATTTAAAATATAATTTACACGTAAGATTACATTTACGTTTTTAATTACATTAAAAAATAATTATTTATATATATATATATTAAATATTATTCTAATAAGTTTTCGGGTTACCACGTTTCGAATACTAAATAACAATAATAATAGTAAGAAAAAATGTATATGTAAATCAAAAACCACACACAAAAAAAAGAAATATATATATTTTTTTTAATATTTAATAATTTATGTTGCAATTAATATTTATAATTTTCTTATTATCTGATATTGTTACACATTAAGTACAAATACATGAACTTAATAACGAAATTATTATTATTATTATTCCGTATATTAATTCTACATTTAAATTGATTTATTTATTAAACATCACCGGATATGACTAGGATGCCAACCATACATTTCGCAATCAATTTTAACGTCGATTAAAACATTCGATTTAACCTCCTCTACATTTTAAATTAAAATAATTAATTTTATTTATTGTTTAATTTGATTAATAAAATCCCTATGTAAAATATAACATTTTTACATCGAAAGTTTATTAAACAATCTTTGAAACCCCCTAGGTCTGGAGAGTGGCATTAAAAATTTAGGAAGAATTTTAATAAGAAATATCTAAACGTAATTAATTAATTAATTAATAATAAAAAAAAATCGAGAACATAGTAGAGGAATCGGTAGTAATATATATATATATATATATATATATATATATATATATATATATATATATATATATATAATTCATCATCATCATTATGTGTCGTCTCCATGTGGAAGATAGGCGACTACTTACCTATATATATTTTGTTGTACAGTGCAAGTAGCGTAATGCGACGTTAGAGCAACTAGGCGCACACACTGATTGCAATCGCTTTGTTGTCACGACACAATGCAGGCAAGAGTGTTTTTTGTAGTGTACAATATTGTTACTAGCGCGCATATGGTGTTGTATATAGTGGTTTGCCATTACCTTGCACGCGATAATAATAATAATAATATATATATATATATATATAATATACGTCTTGCATATTTCGCCAAGCAATTTTTGTGTATATATATATTTCAAGAATTTCGTAAAGTCCTAACTTTGGGGAGACTTAACAACTTTAATTTTATTTCATTTAAAATGCTCGCATTGGTGAAACGCCCTTCATAAAATTACTATCCGATTACTATGCATGCTTTTTTTTTTTAAATCAAGCACAACCAAACGCTCTTAAAACGAACTTACTTCGTCTTCCAAGTGTAGCTTTTGCTTATAGTTAGCAACCTGTTTGTTACATCGATTACATGAAAATATTCTAATGAAAGAAGTATTTATTGTATACAATGAAATGACTCAGCAATAACAGATATGCGATAAAGCTCGATCGCATATCATCTGTCTGAACTGCGACCTATGTGCGTCGTAAACATGGTAATAGTATCTATAAATATTAACTCTGTAAACTATTTAAAAATATTTAAAAAAAAATAAAAAAAAAAAAAAACGATAAAAAGGGAAGCGAAAACAAAGCAATTACATCAAGTTAAAATTACGACTAACAAATATTCTTAATTTTTAATTGTGTAGTTTGCAGCTATTCGTGCGCATGCGTGAACAAAGATAAACGATTGTGACGTATTTTTGTTTTGAGCTTCTGTTTATTTTTTTGGAATTAACGAATATATACCACACGTGCATACTAGTGCGCACGCAATTGGAGGCTTAATTGTTAAATGCGTTTGTGTAGATGCGTACATGTGTGTGCGTACGCCGTTGTATACTTATGCATTTATTTACGCTAGATTATTGCGCATTGATGGATGTATTATCTGTATATTACAATAGCTTGTATTTCCCATTTTAAATTAAAATTTACAAATATTATTTTCTTAATGCTAAATTAGTATTAATATGTATAACTTTCTTAACGCTAAACTAATAGTAATATGTATAGCTTTTCTTAATACTAAACTAATATTATTATGTATAGCTTTCCTTAATGATAAACTAATATTAATATGTTTAACAGTATTAGAGAAGTTAAGCTCTGGAACGAGCATCGGCCTCTTCCAATTTATTGAAATTATATGGTTGTATGTACTTCAAACTTGCATATATGTGTAAATGTTTAAATAATTGTAAATACATCTAAAAATTCATAATCTCGTATATATTCAAATAAATTGATTCGATTTAATCTCACATTAAATATTAAAATGAACATCAAAATATAACTTTAATTCGTCGTTCAACGAAATATAACTCTACACGCGTTACGCAAATAAACAATTCAAATTAAAATTTATTTAAAAATAATACTAATAATAATAATTTATGACGTACAAAGAAAAAATGATAACGCAAATTCGATTCAATTCAATTTGTTATGACATTTCATTAAAAAGTTTGCATACATGAAAATAAAACATAGACCGACTATGCGCATAAACTGCGCGAGCGCCGGCTAACAAATTAAAATTGCAACAGTTAGTAATAAGTGGAAAATTATAAACAAATTATAAGACGCTCCTTAATAAATTATTTAATTATATACAAATCAAATTAAAATAATCACAATGCGCGGGAAAGAGAAAAAAAAAGAAAAAAGAAAAAACAAGCAAAAATACAAAATAAATTTAAGTAACTGGAGATACACCCACAAACTAACAATAAACTGTGTGAGACATTAATATCATTATATACACATGATCATCTTCTTCTGATACATATATATATATATACAAATAACAGCAAATAATTATACGCATATGTACACACATAAACATATACATACCTTATGCGTATGCACACACACACACGAACATTTATGTAACCCCATGAAGACAATTTGACGTTAAAGTCTTAGGCGCGGTTCACACTGGCGCGATACGATCACGATACGACATTCGGTACGATAAGCAACGCGACCTTGAATCGACAGGAACCAATCACAGTACTGGATTCGTTTTTTTTTTTTTTTTTTTTTTTTTTTTTTAAATATAAATAACAAATTACAACTGGCCTAGAGGCCATCTAGCAATTTTTATGAAATGCGAAATAGCGTGAGAGGGGTCAACACCCATTAATGCTCCCCAAAGAATTCCAGTAGAAATTAGGATAAATCAAACATCCTGGTTCGTTTTAATCGGCGTATCTGAATACTGGTATCTAATAAATTGATGGCCAGTGTATTTTTATGAGACTCCAAGCGCTTTTTATACTGCTCAACCGCGTGTTTGATTTCATTTTTAACATAAGGAATGAGAAGGTCACGATGTAAAGTATAATTCGAAACATACCAAGGAGGAGCAATAAGTAACCTAATGATCTTATTTTGGAGAACCGCTGTATCTTATTTATATGGCTATTTTTTGCGCAGCCCCATAGCATCAGGCCGTATGTCCACACGGGCTTTAGCATTATTTTATAAATTAAAAGCTTATTTTCAAGAGAAAGACTGGAGTGTCTGCCAAGAAGCCAGTACAGCTGCTTCAATTTTATGTCGAGATGTTTTCTTTTCTGCTCGACATGTCTGCTCCGCGTTAATTTACTGTCAAGATGCATCCCCAGATACTTAACGTAATTCTATTGAGAGATTAATTCCCCATTTAATGTAGTGGGTGGACAGGTTAAGTTTCGCAAAGTAAATGTGACCTGCGTGCACTTACTTTCGTTAACTGCAATACGCCAACGTCTCAACCAGGTTTCGATTTTTATTAAAGACCGCTGCAGAGTTTCGTGGACTAGGTTTCGCTCTTTGGCTACAGCTAAAATGGCTGTATCGTCCGCAAACGTGGCAGTTATAACATCGCCACTAACTGGAAAATCAGGCGTGAACAATAGATAAAGCACCGGACCCAAGACACTCCCTTGAGGTTAGTTGCTTTCAAAACATTTGCACTACTATGAGTGGTCCGTGTCGATTCAAGGTCGCGTTGCTTACCGTATCGTATGTCATATCGTTATTGTATCGCGCCAGTGTGAACTGCGCCTTACGCACGCCAAAGGCAATCTTAAAGAACGAGGTAAATGAGACTGCATACCCTATAATTATGAAGTTTAACTAATAATAATATTAATAATAATAATACTAATAATAATAATTGCAATACTAACGACAATGATAGTAATGGTAATAATATTAATAAATGTTGAAAAAATTTGAATTTTGAGAATCTCAAGATTTGGTTGCAGAAATAATCAGCAAATATCTAATTAATAACTTTCTTCTTCTTCTTCTTCGGTTATAATTAATTAGGTCTATTTTTAGCTCATAATAATTGTTTTTAATTATAAACAAAAAGTTAATAACAATAACCATAAAAATAGTAATAACATTAAAAATATAAATATTTTTTCAATTCAATTCAATTTATTTGCATTAGCAATAATAATAATGATGACAAAAAATACAGTGAAGATAACAATAATAGTAATAATAATAATAATAAGAATGTATAGACCGTTTGCAGTATATTTTTTTATATAACCCGTCTAAAAATAATAAAATCGAATCGAAGAAGCAGAAATTTCAATCCATAGAACTTAACCGGACAGTTATACAGACGTGTAATATTTTCTCGTTCGTTTAACTTAATAGGAAACGAAGCTGGCCTGCGTCTCACATAACTTTAACGAAAGCACGTACATATATATATATATATATATATATATATATATATATATATATATGTATATATATATATATATATACGAGTTTATGTGTATAAAAGCAGATGGTACATGTGTAATGGATACATTGTGGTCAGTCGATCAATAATACAGTATTTCGGTAAATAAGAAAAATACCGCAGCAATACTACTTTATAGCGGTATTAGAAATTGCAAGGAAGATAAGTTTTTAAAACTTCAACGAAACGCCTACTGTCCGAAATTTATCTGAACAACTTTAAAAGCGAATCTACCATTATTACTACATGTGCACATATGAATATCTTCAATACACTGCATATATATATAATATACGTATACATATATATAAAACTATTGCCGGTTAACCGTTAAATAATATACACCAAACTACCGGCATTAACTTAGCCGTAGACGCACACTAACTACAAAAACGAAGGTTTACTACCGTCATGAGTTTTATCTCGTGCCCATCACTCACCGTTCATAGACCATTTTTCTTTTTCTCGGAACCTTTAACGGTTTTTTTTTTCACTTTTCCTTCCAAGAAGACTTTCACGCCAAAATTATCCGATCGTAAATTACGATCAGTTCGTCCTAACTGAAAACTGACTTTCGTTTTAAATTATTTTTCCAACCGATCTCCTCCTCGTCCATCTTCGTTTTATTTCGCTATTTCGTTGCCGTTTTTAGAACTTGCTGTTCGAATTTAAAATTAATCCCGTTAGTTACTTTCATTTTATATCGTTACCGTCATCAATGTAACGGCCTATATACGCGGCGGATAGTGTAGGCTATCAATCGCTAATTTACAGAATATCAGGTCGACCCGTGACTAGGATGGCGTAAGATTCTGACACTTGGTACGTTTACAAAAATTAGTTTCCGCATTGAGAGTTGTATCAGATGCTAAACTGATAAGAACAGATACTATTCATCGTCGTGAACGAGCCGAGAAGCGATTGATCCAAAATCACATCGTTTGTAAATCATCGGGTTTTGTTTAAAAAATATAACGTAGAACACGACAATGTTGTTCATTCGGTCAGCCACTACATTCTCCAATCACAAAGATTTCTTATTGCGGTTCCCCTGATTGGTCGATCATCGCATTCGGCAATAATAAAAAATTATTTATTACTGAGCAATCTTAGTCCTGTACGGTCATCGTTTTGAAGTTGTTCAGTCTGTCTTTTCTAATTCTGGTTTCAGTTACGACGTGTTACAGAAGCTAACGTTTGTTTTCCATTGTACATATATGCAGAAGTGTTTGTCTTTCTTTTAACGAAATTTTTGGGCATTTCGATAAGTTGTAATTATTGTAAATAAATTGATTATTCTGTGCGCGCTATTTCAATTCTTTCTGTTTAAATTCCTTATACCACTATTATTTTCACGTTCAAGTTTATACACACACACACACATATATATATATATATATATATATATATAAAATTAATTGAAAATTAGTTAAATCACTAATATTTATTTTCTTATAGAAAACACAAGGTTATCAGATTTTTTAATATTTATTTTCATTTTACTTGTAAAATTGTATTTTTCAAAAATTTTTATGTTCGTATATTTTTATATTTTATATTTTACTTTTGGACATCATACATCGCAACAGTAAATGAAAAATTTAAAATTTCACCAGTATACAACTTTTACAGAATCCCGAAAATAATATTGAAGAAAAAATTAATATAAAAAAACAAAATTAATAAACAAATATATCGATGTTAAATTTCAACAATTCAAAAAATAGACAGAATAGAAGCAGAACAGCATTTTTCGTGTATATTTTCACAATCACCATCAAATATTTTTAAGTAATTATATTTAATTTATATTTTCAAAAATTATGATTTTTTAAAAATGTTTCACTTGATAATGGCGTAAATGCCGAAAATCTTTGTGTTTTCTATAAGAAAATAAATATTAGTGATTTAACTAATTTTCAATTGATTTTTTATAAAAAATCACTACATTCCACATTATATAAAAAATTTAAATATATATATATATATATATATATATATATATAATGTTCATGCACACTTATACATACACGTAACAGAATGAAAACTCTGTTACGAGAAACACAATTCGTAATTTGAAAACTAACAATGAGGAAATTAAAATGAACCTATCCTTTCTTTCGTTTGTATTGAAAAATAACAAAAACTGTAAAAAGATAGCTCATATACAAACAGACCGATCCAAGTGATTGAACACATACACACACAAACATATATTGCCATACAATAAAAAACACTTAATATCTCTGGGTTCGCTTCGAAGCTGGCTATCATCTAGAACCTTCTAGAACCTTCGACCGATATTTAACTCCTTTAATTTACGTTACTATTTCGCGTATGCTACTTGTTTAAATAACGTTATTCTACCCTATAGCTACGCCGTAATTTAGAAAGCTTCATTAGTGTTACCTACCATATATATATATATATATATATATATATATACACAAAACACTACGAACTCGGTAAAGGTAAAAAAGTTATATTCTCTTCATCCGTTATTCCAGCTACACTTCTAAAAAGCGCGGCCAACTCGTTATTAAAGCTTCTACTTCTTCTTCATCTTCCTCAACAAATAGGAAAAGCTCATTCAACCAGCTTTAACAACTTCCTTTATGAGAACGAATTTTACAATGACTGGCCACGGTCTATAATCATCATCATCCTCGTCGACAGCACCAGTAACATCGGAATCGAATACATAGCGGCGAGCCGTTAGGTTCAAGTGTATCCGTTCATTAAAACCGTCGTCGTATACTTTCGTATTCTTCCTCTTCAAAACTCATCATACTGTCTTCAGGATAGTAATGAGAGTCTTCGAACAACAGATTGGTACGCGTTGGCGACGAGTAAAGTAATGTACATTCTCGCTACCAGGTAAATTCAAAACGCATTTCATGCAATAGATAATGTTTTCTTTATACTAGTTTCCTTATGTACAGACACGCATACAGAATATATATATATATATATATATATATATATATATATATATATAGGGAGTGGTTAATGACGAAACACGATTCGAAAGAATCTATTACAGCAGAAAATTATCCTTTTGTATACGTTATTTTCATTGACCGCGCAAGCGATGTCCTTACGTCATTTTCAAGTCTTTCATTTTAAATATAAAAAATTAAAGATGTTAGATAAGAGTTATTTTTGTCTTGAAAATACTTACATTCTTTCAGGTGTACATGAGAACACTATTTCGTCGCATATTCATTTATACATTATTTCATTCACAACGAGACTATTAAACGAAGTAAAAAACCTGTACGATCGATATGTGGTATAGATGCATACAAATATTAATACATATATAAATATCGGTTAATCAAAGCGCGTGCTGGTGGAAACGCTCAGTATATTGAACACTACATGTATACAAAAGACGCAATGGGTTTCGACTTTTTACATCGTTCGAATATTTCTCGGAGCAGTCCAACAATTTAATACAGCATACGAAGATCGCGTATGGGAATCCGACTTTGAAATCGATTGCTAATATATCAACGGATGAAGTCTCCGGAACAATTAGTAAAATGAAAACCACAAAAGCTCCGAGGCATGACGACATACCCATTGATGCCTGGAAGATTAATTAAAATACGCTACTATAACATGGTTAACGGAGTATTTCAATGTAGTGGTCCGCACAGGTGTACTTCCTGATAGTTGGAAAACCAGAATCACCGTACCAATATGCAAGAACAAAGGGGCAATCAGATTGTGATAGGATTACTATCGCACTCGTTGAAAATGCTAGAAAGAGTAATAAATGATCGGCCTTCGTAACATCATAGATCAAACGACTAATCAGCGCGGGTTTGTTAAGGAACGGCGGTACTATTGATACAACTTTTACACTGCGCTTGATGATGGAAAAACGGATAAGAAGAATGTGCACTCGGTTTATATAGACATTGAGAAAGCATTATGTAACATTAATTTAGAGAGAATAAAGAAACAGACGAATTACCTTTATACATGAATTGTATTAGCCTGAAATTATTTTCAGACGAACAGAAATTATTGAAAAAAGGTCGGCGTATATAGAACACATAAATATATGTGCATATACATACACCCAATAAGTTTCCTGATTTAAAAATTCACGAAGATACTGACTGCAGTAATCACCAACAATTTAGATAAAATGAGTTTAATTATGAAATCATTTTTTAATTTTAAAAAACCTGTTTGTATTTCATTGTCTAAAATTACAGATAAAAATAAGCGTTTATATTTTTATGTGACATACCGAGAGCTTAAAAGTACTATGACGAAACTTCATTGTCAGATGGTATAACTAATAAAGTTATTAAAATCATATTCCTTTACTCTCCAAATTTATTATTACCGCTCTACAACAAACTGTTACAACTCGATATGTTCCCAGATATTTGGGGAAAGGTGCTAGTATTATAATGTTGAATAAACCAAATAAAGATTTAAGTAAAGTAAATGATTATATACCAATATGTTTTCATTAAATTCGCTAAAGTTTATGAAAAGATTATGTTAAAATTTTTAAATAACGGGATTAACAATACATCCGTGATGCATATCAATCTGGTTTTAGAAAAATTCTATCTACAGAACTTGCTATTGCGGATGTAACAGATAACTTACTACATAATAAACAACGTGACAATTCATCTATTGTCGTGTCATATTGAAGGCGCATTTAAATGATCGCTAAATAATAATCGACACTTTAATTTCAAACGGTTTTAGTTTTAACGTAATTTAATACATGACTGCTTAAACCACAAAAGAGTAAAGTGGATTTAACAATATCGAGGTAGAAAATAATCCTTGTGGTGTTGTTCCACAAGGATCTGTTCCTGGTCCGGTCTTGTGGAATATTTTATATTGTAATGTACACGCTAAATTAAGAAATATGTGAAGGTCTGGAATTGTACAGCTACACTGACGACTTCATTTTAGTGTACAATTTTAAATATTTCGACTCACATAAATAGATGTAACGGAGTAATTACTAAACTTAAAACAATAGCGGACTCTTTAAACCTTAAGTTTGAAATTAGCAAGTCTCAATTTATGATTGTAACTGGTCGTGATCAAAATCTTGTACAAATTTTATGCAATAATATTAAGTTTAATAATCATGTTTTCAGATACACTGACCATATTAAATATTTAGGTTCTATTATAAATAATCAACTGAAATATAATAAGCATATTCAATACACAAAATTGTAAGTCCAATAAATATTATTATATTTTTAAATCACTCGGTGGTAAATTATGGGGACTAAATTATAATTCAAAGTTAATACTATACAAAGACTCGGTACATATTTTATACTGATATTGTGCTGGTATCTACTATAACCGCTTAACCAAATAACTTCATAAAGTAAATTCGAATTGCCGAAAATTTTTATAGACTTAACATTCTCACATATATCTTCTTCAAATATTGCTATTCAAACTATCGCACGAGTATTACCCATTGATCTTCATATTAAAAAACGATCACCTATTTTTGAAATTAAAAGAGAACATAATGGAATTATAAACAAAGAACAATCTTAAACAACTAGATATGCAGATTTTTAATGAATTTAAATCATTATACGATGCTCAAACTAATGGTAAGTTAATTAATAAATTTTTCCCTGATATAATTAAACGTTTTAAAAACAGAAGGATTAAAGTAAATTTTTATATGACACAGATCCTTACTGGTCATGGTTCTGTCGGATATTTTTTTAATAAATTACAAATCATCAATGATAGAAAATGTCATAATTGTGCAACTAATGAAATAGAGGAAGTCCACCAGAGTAAATATAATGATCTGAGAAAATTGTATAATATCGACTGCTCCCTTAATCATAATGAAATTATTCTATTAGAAAAGTTTCGTATTTTTATCTCGGAATTATTTAAGATTAAACATAGATATTGATAATCACTACCATTAGCCATAAGCTACTTTCACAGGCTACTCTGTAATTTGTTATATTAAAATAAATTTGATAGTGATTAACATTGTTTTTAAAAAAAACATATATATATATATATATATATATATATATATATATATATATATATGTGTGTGTTTAAAATTGTTCAAAGTTCAATTGCTGCAGTGTCTGGTTTAATGTCACCTGATTTCTTATCCGAGTATGGTTCGATGGAACAACCAATTAGGTTTATTTTACTTGTCAGGTGTTCGATCATACTACCGGTTAGTCATTCTAGTGTTGGTATAAATAGACCTTCCTCCAGCTTCGGTCATTCTTGAAGTTAAAACGTGTTTATGAATTGACGTTCATTTTTCATTAATTACTATTTCATTTATGTGTATATATATTTGTTTTATATGTATATATAAGTTTTCGATTTTCGTTTTATCTCAATTTTGTACATTTAATTATCTTGTTAATTTATTTAAAATAAATTGATTGCTCTTATGCGGTTGTTAATCTCCATTAAAATCAAAATTAGCTGAATTTACCAGCATTATTTGAGTTTTGAAGATTTTTCTTACATATCAAAACAATATATATATTAGACATCGTAAATTAACGTTAATTGCCTCGTATTCTGTTTGCATGACTTGTGTTGAAATCCCATCGTGGAGAAGAATTTTTCACTGTGAAAATAAAAACCTTTCGCAAACTTAGTTATCTGCAAATTGACGGGTAAATGGTACCAGCTTACAAGGAAGTAAGGTAAATCCGGAGAATAGTCACTCCTTATTGGTACATACACTACATTTCATATATATATATATATATATATATATATATATATATATATATATATATATATATATATATATATATATATATAGATTAATCGCAAAAGAATTGTACTCGTCAGTAGATTACAATTTGGACATCACCTGTTACCTGACAGTCTTTTTTATATGCAACTTAGACAAAGTCCCTTCTCTCCCCCCCATTCTGACCAAGCATTCTCAAATCACGATCATGTTCTTTAATACTCTACCGTGGCACACGATCTAAGATTTACCTTCTCTTACAACGCTACACCTCCGTATAATGTATCGTCCATTCCCTTTTAGATAATCTACAATTATTCCCCTATTATAGCAACATTTCTAGAGAATTCAGCATCTTTGATTAAAAATAAATAGTCCCTACAATATCACATTGGGTAACCTGTAAAGGTATCCCCATTTATTAAAATATATATATATATATATATATATATATATATATATATATATATATATATATATATACGTGTGTGTGTTAATATACATATTTATATATGTTTATATACACATATATTGAGCAAATCATATAGGTAGGACGCAGATATACAACAGCTCCCTGTTGATATTTAAATAAGCAATCTGAAAATTTTTCCACTACGAAGCGATCGATAATGTTTATGCAACTTTACTTGTACACGAATAAACCCGAACAAGGGAATTTATAAATTATAATTTAATAAGATTACTGTTTTTTCACAAATAAACGTTAACAGAGATTCTGTTAATTTATTTACCTACAATTTTTTTTTTTAATCTCCGCATCTAGGATTGACCAGTACACTCATTTACTAGATATTAATGATGACAGGATCATGATTTTCAAATTCTGCCCATGAGCACGATTTCGATTTTATTTATTGAACCTTCACGCTTGAATTAGGGTACGGTTTGATACATACAATGGTGCTCAAACCAGCGACCTCAGCATCTTGTTTTTTGACAGCGTTACATTCTATTAATATTACTTTTGGACGCACGTAGCTCGGCTGCGTACAACCGTATTGGTTTTAACACCCTGCGATTATACTAAAATAAATACTATTCGTATCGCCACATCAGTAAATTAATAATAACTACAGCGATTTAAGACTGAAGAGGTTCAATCTTCTTCGTATTTGAACACGGTCGTAGTGAAAGTAACAAGTTCGACAAAGGGAACAAATTCTGACGTTGTGGACACAATACGTAAATAATACCGCGGTCGTACGAACGAATGCAACACAGCGATATACATCTTCGGCATCTTCAGCCTATATTAGTTCATCCCCAATTGTTTCCAGTTATTACGATCTTCAGCTATTCTTATCCAATTTTTCCCCGCGACTCCTTTTAAGTCAACCAACGGTTTAGCGCTCTACCCTTGTTTCTCTTCTTGAAAGGAAATTATATAATCAATGTGTTTTACCGTGGTTCGCAAGCGTAAGACGTTTACAAAAACAAAATTAAGAAATATAAAGAAGACACAAATAGCGCAAGAAAGACCACTATTGAACATAAAAACTATCTGACCGTAAGCCAATTAAATGAATAAGATAAAATACTGGACTCCACGATGCTCTGGAGTAAATGGCGAAAATAAAGTGGAGATGGGCCGAACATATGAAGAATATATATAACAGATAATGCTCGAGTACTATAAGTTTAAAATTCGCCAGGAACGAGTATTAATCGCGATAAATAACTCTCTAACCAACTCAGCTACCCATCTAATTAGTCGGTAAATTCAGCTTACCGGAAAATAGAAAAGCTGGGGCAGATCCTCGCAGTAGTTTTTGACCGATCCTCGTTTATACGTCCAAACTCTTTCAATCGTAGTATTCGTTACGCGATAAATATATATATTTTTTTAAATTTAATTAATGTGCCTTATACTGCTTCTAAGGCCAGAAGCACCGAAGGATAGTTAGATTAAGGGGAGAAGGTTTAAAGTAAGGAAAGTTATAAGTTTAGATTCGGCAGATGGAGAATACTGTAGGATTTCGGTTAGAGAGGATGTAAGTCCAACAGTAAGAAGGTGAGCTGAGTACAAAGGACATGATAGGAGAATGTGAGGAACAGTAAGGGGTATGTTACTTGACGAGCATAGCGGTGCACTCTGGCCTAGAAAGAAATGATTGTGTGTAAGAAGTGTGTGTCCACAGCGTATGCGGAACAGAGCGACTTCATATTTTCTATTGGAATGTTCAAATATAAAATTTGAACGCTAACAAAATCGTCCGTTTTCGTAATAAATCATGTTTAGCAGTTCAATTTTTCCACACATATTTGTGGAAAATTACATTTATAATCATCTAAACAGCGCTACTGCTCGCCATATATATAAATACTTTCGCTTCCTTCAGTCGTGTTCTTTAATATACGTAATTCTACGTAAAAATAAATTTGTTATACCCGACCAAAGAATGTCGGATAATACGTTTAATATCCACCACTATAATTACAATTTCTTCTTTTATTTCACTTCGCTTCAAATCTAGAACTGATATTTACCAACTAGATGCTGCGAATACGAAGGGAAGCTTGAAAATCCGATATCTGCTCGGCAGCAGACTTACGAAATTTATAAAGAATTTATATATATATATATATATAAAAAAACTGGAAAAGTTTCATCAAAAAATGATAAGGAAAATATTAAACATCAGCTGGAAAGATTTTATATCAAATGAAAAAGTTTTTGATATATCTGGAATGCAATCTATAATGCAAATATTGACTTCCAAACGACTTAAATGGGCAGGTCATGTCATCCGAATGGATGAAAACCGAATACCGAAAAGATTGTTGTACGGTGCTTTCGGATTGGGAAAGCGACATGTTGGAACACCAAGATTGCGATATAAAGACGTTATTGCAAACGATTTAAAAATAGCAGGGATAAACCCAAAACAACCAAACTGGGAAAGAAGTGCCGGAAACCGAAAGGAGTGGATAGCGATCGTACAAGGCGCAGTCGAAAATTTGGAAACACGCCGGCGGAAGGGCAAGAAGGAAGAGAAAACGTCGAATCCAAGCTTTGGAACAGCAGACGAAAAGCAACATCAATTCAAATGGCAGCATTGTGATTTCAGCAGCAGCCGTCACATCGGCTTAATTTCACACAATCGGCATAGACATCAATGAAGGACAGTACTCATACTCGTAGTCGAGGGAGTTCAGAAGAGAGAGGGATATATATATATATATATATAGTTTATGATGATATTTTGACACTGAGTCTTCAGCTCTGTTATCTGTTTCTTGAAGAATTCCGGTTGTCGGCGAATTATTACGATTTTATTTTTAGTTCGAATAAATGTTCCACTATAGCTCGATGAATTTCTTCGTTTATGCGTTTAATTACGAAACAATCCCCGTGTGCAGTGTCGATGGAGACGTGTACAATCGTTCGTAATACATCGTTTCGATATGTCCGGAATTACGTTTATGTCGGCTATTCAGAGCACATACCCCAATAACTCGATAACGTAAAGCCGTACACTCTGGCTTCAAGATCGTCCTATTAAAAATAATTAAAACGAACGTCATCGTCTACTTACTATTTTAATAACTGCGAACAGAACTTTCAATTCCTGCGTTACAAAAAAAAAAAAAAACAAACGTCGATAATTTTGTATGCGATAATGGCACTTCACGAGGCGTCAACCTCGTACTGCCATTTTCTCCTTCTCGAGTGTAGGAGATACTGTGTAACTCGGAAGAACACGAAGGTATATATATATATATATATATCATTTACGAGGAAAGAAAAACATAAATACACTCCGAGCAGTGAGAAATAAGCGATTTTATTATTCCAACGAAACAATCGGACATAAATTCCGGTAAATTTATTTCGTAATAACTGAGCTGAGTAAATGTACGTGTATATATATATATATATATATATATATATATATATATATACATATATATATATATATATATATATATATATATATATACGCAATCTCGCGTAATTTCTGTTTTTGCTGAAATTATTTCAGTCAGTTTCAATCTCCAAAATTTATGTTCAACCTTTATAACTACGATATGAAAAATTACCGAATTACTTTTCGAGTGTCGACCTTCCCGACTGTCTTCAACGCATTTATTTATTCGGAATTTTCTTTTTGTGGTCTCCCGCGAAATGACACCATTTTCACCATATATATTTCATTCGCGCTATATTTATTTTATAATCTAAAATATTTAATTACGATTTACGGTTATTTTTTATTTTGTTCATCGGAAGCGCGAAATACGGAGAGAACTGAAAAAGAATATTTTTATAACAGAAATATATAAATATATTACACCGTAGAAGGAAATATTCAAACCAAGACCGTATAAAACTGAAATTAAAATTGTGCAATGTAAAAAAAAAAAACCGAATTATTTCGATAACGAGCGGAAAAACTTTCGTAGTAATCAAGACGCAAGCGATGACTCCCAAGTTTACGCCATGGAAAAAGTAAGTAAAATAATAATAATTATTATTATTATTATTTTATAAGCGAATAAACCGGGAGGAGTCTTATGAAATAGAATAAAGTTACACGAAAGTGTGGGTGTGTATTTATATGTGTATCGTAAATAGGAAATACGCGAAGTGTAAAAATGAAATGAGTAAAATCGCGATTTAAGGGTTATTTTATTAAATTACTATTTAATTAATTTTGTTTATTTCATTTTTTTTTTATTCGTTATTTGAGCTTCCAGCGAGTTTGGGCGTAATAGCGAAATTTATAAAGGCGGAACAATACCAAAAATTATATAAACTGGAATATTTTCAGCACAAAGGACACGTAGATTGACGGAAAAACAAGACTCGAATATAGTCGCGGGACGGACGAAAGTATAATATATTGGGGAATACGACATCGATGATGCATTACGATTTGCGAATAGAAGATAGCGAAGTTATTGAAATAAAAAATTTATTAACACACCGAAATGCATTTTACAAACGGTAGAAATTATACCGTCCATGCGGATATTTTTAAATCAGGACGTATCATCCGTTTTGTAATGATTTAATATGATTTGTAATGTACAAAAAAGCTAGCAAACCTGTAAGCCTCTCAATAACTCTTTACAAGAGTGATATATAATGAACTGAAGATCTAGGTATATGCGACGGGAGTAAGATTATCAATTGCGATTCGCGATGAAAAATCTCCTTCCCACACATAGCAGAGTAATATTGCATAGAAAAAAAAAATATATATATATAATAACGTTTTAAGAGTAAGGGGATACAGGAGTAAGTTAAATAACAATAATTAAAAGCATACAATTAAAAAAAAATGCTCGTAATAATAAATACGTAACAAAATATATAGGAACAAAGGTTGATTTGCTATGTTAACGATGCTTCTTGTGTAGTACGATATTTAATCGCCGAGATAGATAGGGCTAAAATATTTTTAAAAAATGACACAATAATAATAATAATAATAATAGTTATAATAAAATATATAATGAGATTGAAAGAAGTTTAGATTCACGCTGTATCTATAAAGAATTCTTGGTCATTTGCAGATAGACGACAACAGATAAAGTGTGTAGCGGTCAAGATGTTCGCATTAGTTAGTCGATTTTTAATCCGGAGCCTCGTCTGTCGTTAATATATCGTTACGTATCGGTTGTACATTGAGATTTTTCGTATGTGATACTCGATTATTTGCACAAACATATATAAAAGGCATCATCGGAAATGAGCTAGTATACTCGGCAGCGAACTCCCGTTTCCAAGTGTTCCAGTACCTTCGTCGGACTTCGCTACATCAATAAAGTCTTTGCTAAACAAGAAATAGTCCAGGAACTGGCGTGACGTTTCTACTTCAAATAAACTGTTTTCAAATACTGGTGTTTGGAATACTTCATCAAGATCCAGCCGTAAAGAAGAAGTTACATTACACGTCTGCGCATTGGCAACGTAAAATCTCTCATTCCTTTTTACTTAATAAATCAGATGCACCTATTTGTGACCTATATCCTGTTCCTTTACCCATTCGCCATGTTCTGGTACATTGTGTCGTCGGAAATTCAATTTATTCCGAACCCAATTACGTCTACCCAGTTCCCTCCGTGAAATCGTCGAAGACAACGAACTGAAAGTTATAGTTCAGCTGCTCTTCAAATGCCTCAGATTCTCTAATATCTTAATCGACATCTGCAGACACGGCACGTTAACGGATACAAGATGTGATACATATATATTAATAATGTTGGTAACGTTTTTATTTCTACGGAGGAATAATTTAAAATGTTCAAATATTATAATCATTTTTTTTTTAGTCGTTAAAAAATAGTTTTTATATATTTACAAAAAATCTCGTTAAAACGTCGTTTGAAAATAAAAGATGATAGACGATTTGGTAATATGGTGTAATATAGATGCCCTGTAAACGTATCTAGTCGCAAAATTTGTATACTCATTTATATTCGAAGTATTCTAGGTCAAAAAATTTAATTCAAAAGTAATTATATATATATATATATATACGATCGAAATTTGGTTTTCGCAGAATATCGTTCGGATACAACGAAAATGTCAGGTTTTACTTAAATTTGCATAATTTTTTTTATTCATCTATGTATATACATTATTAGGTTTTGTGAAAATTTTGTACATGTTTTTCTTTTGTGTATCTATATTTTTTTCTTACATTTAATACATATTAAATAAAAGTTAACTAACTCGCTTAAAATTTTAATTTACATGCAAAGTGATATGGGCCTTACGCGTGACGACGACTGTCAATCGGCCACCGCTGTCATCGTCTTGTCTGGCGATATATCTTGCCAAACTGCATTTTAGCCTGGCGATTCGATCCACCGCATCTAGTAATTTGTCTTATCCGTGAAATCGTCTTTTCATCCTTAATTCTGATGTTAAGGATAATGCCATTTAAGTTTTTTAATTCTTCTACTCTATGTTTCAGCTCCATAAACGCGCTGATTGTACAAGTTTTATTTTCAGGCTATTTGATATCTTTTTAGTTCTGGAAACTTCGTTTAACTTTTCAAATGTCATCCAGGCGAGAGATATTCTCCTTTTTATCTCAAATGGCAACGTTTTTTTCTTTTACTCATTGTAACTCCTTAATTATAAGTACCTCCTTACCGGGTCGATTTTTGCGCCATTTACAGTCATCGTCACTTCGATCGTATTTATTAAATTCCTTTTATCCGATCTTTTCGCAGTGCGTGTTAAGTTCGTTTCTTCCGCTTGTTTACCCTATTAGGACTATATCATCAGCTAATAAACGTGACTTAGGTTTTATCCATGTATTTTAAATACCTATCGAAATATATAAAATATAATATACTATATAATGCTCCCTATTAACCAGCGCACTAGCTACGTTGCGTAAGATTTTTCCTGGCGTCTTTTATAACGAAGTTAAATGAATACGTCTTTTCAAGCTTCCAACAAACTAGCTTTTTAAAAAATATAATATTACCAAGGTAGCCTGTTATTCCAAAGAAACCGGCGGTGATCGAGGAGATAAGAAATTCCTCTTACGATAACGATAACGTTAACTGCTAGGGACGAATAATAAGGGGAAATGAAGACGAGCTGCTTTATTCGATTGTTAAAAGCTATCGGTGCATCAAATTTATTATTATAATCATTATTATTATTATTATTATTATTATTATTATTATTATCATTATCATTATCATTATCATTATCATTATAGCGGTAGACGGAGCGAAATATTTAAAAGCGAAGAGAATTGAAGTTTTAGCAGTTGAAGCTGAAAGTGTCGTGCCGGTCGTATCTTTCGATAAAGTAAATAAGATGTCGCCTGTCATAATTTTAAGGATGCTACGCGAACGAGTCAATCCTTCGAGTTGATTAACTTCAGCTTTTTCAACGAGCGACGGTTCTTCTACCTTCCGTCCCGCAGCACCGAATAACCACGACTACTAAGATATTTTACGGCGGACGTTCATTTTATACTCCACCGAAGATACTTTTAATTTACACCTTATTTTCTTTATAACTAGCGACCTTCATTTTTAATTTCGGTTAGCTGTTGCTGTCTATCACTCTTGTCACCCTGGTTTTATTTCGTCAACGTAAATTGACCAGTCAATTAAGAAGAACGCATCTTTCATTTCTTTTTCTTATCAGTTGTTGTTTTATTTATTTTTGTATGGCCGTAACAAACGTTAGTTGTAAAATAAAAATTGACGTCGGGATAGCCAAGTAGCTAGAGCACGGATTTCTATATGGAACGTACCGAGCTCGGACACGATCAACGATGCAAAATTATCATCACAAATATAAATAGTGCTAATATTAATATCGCGTGGACGTCAATGGCAAACCACCACGTACAACGTCATATGCGCGCTAGTAGTAATATATAATACATTACAAAAACACGCGGTGCTGCATTATGTATTACAATCAGTACACCCAGGTATGTGTTTCTATTTACACTAACATCATATTCTTACAGTGTAAGTTGGCTACGTCTAATTCGGAGACGGCACTTAAATTATATATATATATATATATCCCCCTTTGGGGGCACATGT
This sequence comes from Coronaproctus castanopsis, assembly GCA_032883995.1. Classification (NCBI taxonomy): domain Eukaryota; kingdom Metazoa; phylum Arthropoda; class Insecta; order Hemiptera; family Monophlebidae; genus Coronaproctus; species Coronaproctus castanopsis. The sequence goes on from CM065052.1 coordinate 52,245,672, forward strand.
ATAACCGAGGGGCCCTGAGCTTATAGGACATGGATAGAGGAACAGCCTCCAGATATGGAGGTTAGTTGCGAATAAGTCATTGATGGATAAGCAACCGCGAACCACGAGCGGCGATGCATCAGGGTGCAGTGGGAAAGTCTTGGGAAAGCTTTCCTTAAAAAATGCTGCATAAACCCGATAAAGGCATCGTGTCAAAGCGAGTATGGCTGCTATAAGCCTAATACCCACTATAAATCCAGAAGCGTCTGTTCCTCATGTTAGAGGCGACTCCCTGGTGGCCGTCTGTTCCCTATGTTAAGGGCAGCTTTATTCTACACGCAGAATCGGAGTTCCACTGCGTTTATAAATACCCCACGCAAAAATTATCATGAATTTTAATCTGGATAATGTTGTGCCATGTGACCCGATTGTCAATCGGCGCTACTCAGGTACCGGGTTTGGTAGTGTGAAATATACGACCGGCTGTGGTGTTGTAGGAAACCCAGGCAACCCGTGGAAAATTGGCGACTGGAATAAAAATATGGAAAGCTATTAAAGCAGGAACGTGGAATGTACGCGGGTTAAAGGAAGCCGGAAAGTTATGTATCGTAGAAAAGGAAACAATGGATTACGTTGTTGTGGGCCTTTCAGAAACACATTGGATAAAGGACATTTCTTAAGCAATAATAATAATGCAATATACTATTCGGGAAACGAAAACCAATCAAACAACGGAGTAGCGATTATTATAAAAGACAAATATCGTGACAAAGTAATTGGGTATGAACACCGATTAGTGATCGGATTTTGGTCCTGAAAATGAAAGCGTACCCGGTAAATATAAACGTAAAACAATTTTATGCTCTAACCGCGAAAGCTGATCAAGAATGTGTAGAAACTTTTTATGCCACACTAGAAGAGACCGTAAGAAAAATGCCGAGCCGAGAAATCACTATGATAATAGGTGATTTCAACGCCAAAATTGGTGAAACTATTCATGATAATGAATTACATCATATTGTAGGAAAATTTGGCCTCGGTATTCGAAATGATAGAGGCGAACGTTTAATGCAGTTCTGCGCCAGCGTCAATATGTTTATATGCAACTCTGGGTTCGAACACCATCCTAGGCGTCTATACACATAGCGGTCACCTGGTGACAGATATCGAAATCAGATAGACTATATACTGATTAATACAAGGTGGAGAACATCAATTAAAGACGTGAAAACATACCCGGCCAAAGATTGTAGTAGTGACCATCAGCTACTAGCTGCCGAAGTAAAAATAAAACTGAGAAGATGCCAAACAAAAACATTATGCCGAAACAGATGGTACTTAGGCACTCATAAAGGATATCATCAAGAAGCAAGCAAACGAATAGCAGATATGGCGAAATCGATAAACCACACAGCAGACGCTCAATCCATATGGAACAGAACAAAAAACATTCTAGAACAAACGGCGAAAATCTTTAATGAACCCTGTGACAAGAAGAAAATATGGATCACTAATGAAACGTGGGGCATAATACACGAAAGGAAGCAACTTAAAAGGAAAGGTTTGAATGGCGATGAAGCAGTTCGCGAAAACAATGACCTAAGTAAACAGATTAATCAAAAATGCAGAAATGACAAAAACAAGTTCTTAAATGACATTTGTAAAAATATTGAACGAAATAAAGACAAAAATGAAACAAGAGATATGTTTCGCAAGATAAAACAAATAACGAGAGGATTCGTCCCTCGACATATGGCAATTAAAAATGCAAATGGGGAAATGTTAATGGACGAAAGGAAAATAAGATCCAAATGGCGAAACTATTGCGAAAACCTCATGCATGAGGAATGTGAGGAAAATCAAAGAGAAGTACTAAGTTCGACAGCTGATAAGGAACCATCAATACTAGAGGAAGAGGTTCATCTAGCTATACATAAGCTAAAGAAAAACAAGGCGACTGGAGAGGATCAAATAGTCATGGAGATGTTCATGAATCTAGGCGATAACATGACCAAAATTCTACACACATTGTGTCAGAGAATTTGAGACACATCCATGTGGCCGAACGATTGGACGCAATCCATTTATGTGCTAATTTATAAAAAAGGAGCGTGTTATTTATGCCATAACTATAGAACCATAGCATTGCTACCACATGCAAGCAAGGTTATGCTCCACATTATACATGAACGGTTGAAACCGTATTTATTACCACAGCTATCGCCAGAACAAGCGGGTTTCGTTCCAGGGAGAGTAGAAACTCCTAAACATAAAGCAAATAATTGAAAAATGCAGGGAGTTTAATGTTAATGCATACTTCTGCTTTATAGACTATGCGAAAGCATTTCACTAAGTACGATGGCAAAGACTACGGCAGATACTAGGTGAATATTTACTAATATATAAGAATATAGGTATAAGAAAATTCTGTGCGCATATAAATAATTTTTGTATATTCGTGACTCCGCAACCGATAGCGATTATGAATCAGTTGTAATAAATTCAAGTGTACTGTTTGAAACTATTAGCCAAACAGGATACGCGTTGGTTAATATGGGATGTTAATAGGATGGTGTTCTATTGTGTTCATAAACAGCAGCGTAAATTCTTGCTTCGCATCTTTTTATCGTACAATACCAACTTCAGCTACCTGCACCATCTGTGGTGTCTTTCCCCTGGATCTTTATCTTAAGGGGAGGGCCGTGCTGGTGCCTTCAGGCTGCTCGAGGGTAATAATCCTCACATTCAACTGGACTCTCTACTGTACCCTCAGCAGCTGTTTTATAAGCAATATAAAAATCATATCTATATGACGCTTGTTAAGGAATGGCAACAAACTGAACTTACTGGCAGGAAAACTTATGAGTTACTGCCAGGTGTGAGACCGAAATTTAAAAATTTTAATATCAATTTTTATAATGTGCAACTATTAACTGGGCACGGTAAGCTTGGATCATATTTATATCGGTTTAAGCGTGCCAATGATCCATCATGTTCACTATGTTCATCAGTTGATGACGATATTAGACGTACATTGTTTCAGTATTCTGCCTTTGCCGTTATTCGTGTTAAGCTTGGGGTCCAGGATTCAAAATGCTTTCCTCTTTATAAGTTTCATAAAACTTTTTTAGGGTACTCAAAATAAATTACGCGTTTAAAATCCAAATTAAGTAAAGTTTAAGGAATAAGTTGTTCATTATTTTCATTTCAACTTAATTCAAACGTTATTCCAATATCAATAATATTGATTCTAGCATAGTCAGCTGCTTTATTTGTTATTTCTTAAAGCTTTTACTACTTATTGTTTTAATTTTTATTTTTTTACTTTCTTGTAGATAATGGTATAACTCTTACTGGTTAATGATTACATGTATATTCATTTATTAAGATCATACTTTGTTTTATAAAATCGATGGATTTATATTGTTATAGTGTAAGTCATCGTTAACAAGTTGTTTTTATTTTCTTTTATGTTATCTTATTTTATTTTAATAACAGTAATTCCTTTATGTAAGTTTGTAAGTCACAAGCTTATACAGTATTTTATTATTTATACTATGATATAAGTTTATATCAAGATTTATTATAATTTAATGTAATATTTGATAAATCACAAACTCGTTATATGCTTTCTTGGTGGAATACTATGTATTTTTCATCCATTTTCCATCACATATTATGTTATTATAATGTGTAGGTCTTTGCATTTGTTCATGGACCTCTATATTTATATATATATATTTTTCTCTTTTTTTCAGGATGTTTTAGTGGGTAAAGAACCCACACGCTGATTTCTTAGCAGCACTTAGTGCATATGCTGCTCTCAAAAATATATATGTTATTACCAAAAACAAAAAAAAACTTATATGTATTTAAGATATCATAGCATTGTGGTCATAAAACCATATCTCAGACTGCATACTTTCAAATTATTAACACACCTCCCCGACTAGTCTTTATTTCTACAAAAAGTGTTCATTCTCTTTTATTCGCGAAAATGAAGTTTGTATCTTTCAGTATTCTCTGTTTGAAACCGACTTAGCGGCGTTCGGACTTTGAATAATTGCGAACAAATCTTTGAATTTCAATTTTCTTTGTCCGCGAAATAAATAAATCTTCGGGTCGCCGGGTTCTCGGAAAAGCTGAATAAATTTTTTGCTTCTGTAAGAGAGCAAAAAGCAGGAAATACACGGACAGCCTAATAAAGAAAAGGAAGCTAAATTTACCTCCACTGAGAACAAAATTTAAAAAGATGGCGGTGTGTGTTAATTTTCACAAAAAATCTACGATAACGGTAATAACGATAATTAAATTAATAATAAAAATAATAATGGTGGTACGTAACGATAAAAAATTGGTAGTAATAGTAATAATAACAAAAAAAAAATAATAATAATGAAATAATATAGGCCAAGTAACTACTATGAAACAAAAAAATTTTAGATTAAAAAAAAAAAAAAGAAAAAAATTATTAAAAAATAAAAAAGAATAATACTTATTCCTGATAGGAACAATGATTAGATAATCGTAAAAATAACAACTCCCGCAGAAATTTGAATTAATTTCAACTTCAAGAAGAACGAGGGACAATGGGTTGGTGAATGAGAAAAAATATAATTAATAATATTTTCAAGGAACTACATACGCGGTGCCATTTTTTAGGTAAAGCCAAATATTATTTAATTCTCTATATAAAATTTTAAACAAAAATTATGAATTTCGAACATAAATTGCAACTTTAAATCTACTTTATTATAATGACACGTGACACGTCAGTCCGTTTATCTACGCATACTTAACCGTGCAAGCATCAATATGACTATATATGTTTTATTCTTCTTTATTAGCTATTATGATTCCATTGCAGGACGTAGGCCTTTTCCTTATGTTTCCATTCCTGTTGTCATTAAATGTAGGACGATATATATATATATATTAGTAACATTCTTTAGTATTACCAGTGTACTAATAACGCCTTACAAAGCATACAAAGAACCGTATAGCTCGCGTTCTGCATAAACTATTTTCAATTTCACGATCACGATTCGTTTATTTCTATCCACTGCTGGATGTAAGCGTTCCCCTTCCTTTTCCATTGTACTCGGTCCCAAGTATATAGTTCATCCATTTAACTCCGACTGACTTTTGAATGTCGTCTTGCCATCGCGTACACGGGCGACCACGGATTCTGTGACCTTCTCTCGGTGTCCATTGCGTTATTATTTTGGTCCATCTATCGTCCGTCCTTCTAGCGACATGACCAGCCCAATTCTATTTTAATTTAACTACGCGTTGTATTACATCCACCAGCTTGCTGCATTATCCATGTATTGCGTTTTCAATCCAGCCTCTTGATACCATAGGCCTTCTGCGTTACGGCCAGTTTCCTAACAACATATTTGTCAGGCACCACGTTTCCGCTCGTATGTGAGCACTGTTTATATACTATCTTTTTTAAACAGTTCGGTATGTCTCTGTTTTTCAATACACTATTTAACCTCCTTCCAAACGCTTTCCATGAGTCCGTCTTTTAATTTCTTTATACATTGCTTCTTTATCTACTGTGATTACTTGGCCCATATACATTTTCCATTTTTATCATTTATTCATTTAAAAAAAAATATAATTAAACGTTACAAACATGATCGTTAAAAATTGCGTTAATTAATTACACTTTATCGTTCATTGAATAAAACATCAAAATTAAATACAAACATATTTTATCTAAACTATTATATACACACGCACAACCGGTCCATTCTGTCGCTAGTACGACTTCAGAAAATATTAAATATCTGTTCTAAAATAATATGGAATAACTTTGAACGTACCACTGTAAAATTTGATATCCATAGTGCTATATAACTAATATATAAAACTGTAGTGTCTGTCTGTGATTTGTGAATATTTTCATAATCACCGAATAGGGGGTTATTTTTATCACACATAAACAGAAAATCTATTTCTTAAAATTTCTGTCTGTCCGTCTGTGCCGATTTAACTCAAAAACTATTAAAGCAATAATGATGAAATTTGCACAGGTTTTTACATTCAAAAGGACAGAACATGAAGAATTAGTAGTTATAAAAATAATAAAACACCCGGATTGGATGGTATCCCAACTGATGTATATAAAACAAGCGGAGAAGAAATAGTAAAATGCCTGCATAAATTATATACACGCATTTGAAGAGATGAAATAATTCCAACAGGATTCAAAAATTCGATTTTAATCAATATTTATAAAAATAAATGTGATAAGTCAGATAGTGGAAATTATAGAGGCTTCGCGTTTCTATGCTCCGCTGGAAAAATCTTCAGCAACGTCTGGAGCCGTTCCTCGATGTTTTCCCCCAGAGGAACAGGCAGGTTTCCGACAGCAAAGGAGCACAACGGACATGATGTTCTTTATGCGACAGTTAATGGAAAAAGCGAGGACAAACTTGTACATCGCCTTTATCGATGTTAAAAAAACATCCGACCACGTAAATAGGGAAACACTATGGATATGATTGAAGATGCCCTCCAAAAATTTTAAATCTAATACAACAATTACATATTGGAACGGAAGCAGCTGTTATCTGCGATCCGTTTATTGTTACAACAGGTGTTAGGCAAGGTTGCGTACTTGCACCAATTCTTTTCAACTTTTGTATGAGCATAGTCTACTACATCTTCAAAGAAAATGCACAAAACGCAAGCGTGCAAGTAAATTTCAGTTTTTATGGTGACCCATACAATATTACTAAGTATAAATCCAAACGTGAAACTAAATCTTTTAAGATTACAAGTTTACAATATACCGACGATTGTACTTTAGTGTGCGAACGGAAAGAAGATCTACAAAACTCACTCACATGCCTGCAAAAAACCTATAAGGCATTTGGATTAGTAGTAAACTGTAAAGAAACAGACCGATTTCTATAAGGATGAGAAAAAGTTAACGAATACAGATATTTTCAAATATCTTGGTAGCAATATCAGTAAAGAAGCTACACATTAGATGATGAAATCCCCCATAGGATAAGAAATACAAATGTAGCGTACGAAAAAATGTTTCATCAGGTTTTTAATAACAAAGATCTGTCGATCAGTACGAAAATAGAAGTTTATAAAGCCACTCTACTTCCAACGATGTGTACGGAAGTGAATCCTGGGCAATCATGAAAACGCAAGTCAGAAAACTAGAACACTGTCACAAAAGAATATTAAGAAAAATACTGAAAATAAGTTGGAAAGATTTCATTTCAAACGCAAGAGTGCGTGATGCTGATGCAGCTGGAATCCAGTCTATTGAGCAATTAATTGCAGAAAGACGCATGCGATGGGTTTGACATTCTACGGCGTCCTAAACTCGGGGAAAAGAAATGTCGGTAGACCAAGACTTTCGAAGACGTACTTGCTAATGATTTAAAATATATCCGAATAAACCCGAGTAAGTCTGATTGGGAAAAAAAATGGGCTAAACAGAAAGGAATAGTTAAAAATAGTAGATAAGTGGTTACAAACGTGTCTGTCCAGTAAAAATAAAATTACAAATCTAGGCATGAATACTGCAGGCCAGCATCAACGGTTTTCTTGTAGTGATTGCAGTTTTATAAGTACACACCGAATTGGCTTGTTGTCGCGTACCCGTCATAAACATCAGACATTAAAAGCAGCAGCACTCATACTCAGAAACGAGGGAGGAAGATGATGATGATGATATATATATAAGAACTATAGAGAGACATACAGACAGTGAGAGTAAAAAGTAGATAGATACTTTTATAAATACAGGTTGTTCTACTTTACCTAAGTAACAACAAGTCGTAAGATTATACCACATCTGTGCAATACATGAGCATATATCCGCAGAATTAAGTTTAAAAGTAGATGTGAACATAAATTTCTCCTTAACAAACGATTTGATTATATATTAATAAAATTATTATTCTAGTTATTATTAAATTGTTTATTTTTTTAATAAACAGACGGTAATAACGGACTTCTCTTTTTCTAAATAACCAAGAGTAATTAGATATCCGATTAAAACGACATCTATATAATGACAAAATTTATACAAAGCACGCCCATAGAAAACACCGTTGTACACACACACACACACATATATATATATATATATATATATATCTAGTTACAGCGGTAGTTGCCGAGCCGAAGATATTATCGTTTTTTATTTATTCCCTTTAATAGAAAAATTTTGCGGAAAATTAATTATTAAAAAATCCGCTAAAAAAAAAACAAAAATATATAAAAGCAGCTAAAAAAAAATTGAAATGAAAATTCGCGAAACAGCCGATGGAAATTCTACAATCGTTCGGAAATTTATCTCATAAGAAAAAAATTAGCACGACATTTATCGGTCCGTAATAATTTCTGCGAACGTTTCTGCCATTTTGCGATAGAAAGGCAAGAAAGAGGGAAATTGAAAAATTCGTCTAACTCCTCTATCCCCTCGCTTGCGTACCTATTCCCGAAACTTCAACAACCGGCTTTCCTTTACGGTTGATCGCCGGAGAAGAAGAAGAGTACAATATAAATTGGTACACAACCGCTAAGGCTACGCATTACCGAATATACGTAGATATGTTTAGAAAAAAAAAAACTTTATTTCACCGGTATAAGATTTGCCGTCACAACTGACATCACTTTCAATCGACAACTAGCGTGACACTAACAATGCTCCGGGGAATAAGAAGTAATGATAATAATTATGATAACGAGAGAAAACATCCGACTTGACAAGCGCGCCTGTCTGTATGTCAACCGTCGCAAGATCAAGATCTTTAGCGTTGTTAGAATCGACGTATAAGGAGCAAAGTTCAATAATAAAACGAGAGATACCAAAATTAGAAACAAAACAAAGCTGCTAGGAATTAGAAAGAGGTAGAAACATACGTAGAGGAAAATATCGATATATATGTATAATATATATTATTGGTTGACAACTGAAGTTGTGAATATGAACAGGAAGTAATGGAAATTCGTGGAAAATCGTGGGGAAAAAAATCTATGTTCCAATTATATTAATTTTAAAAAAGTCTACTCCTTTATTATTGCCCAAATGCGGAATGCATGTCACTAATTTTAGTATATTTGTTGGCATTTAGTAAGATTCTGCAACAATGATTTTGTAATAGCTGCATGTTATTATTATATGTGCTGTTGGAAACTGAACTCGAGACAGAGCATGCATAAGTTAAAACCTAGGGCGGATGGTAGTTGTATATAATAATCTTTTATTTGTGACCGTGAGGTAGGATCCCCGGTTGAATATAGGTGAAACTATTCGAATAGTTTTATCCGTATTATCTATAACGTGATTGATGTGGCAGTTGAAAGACAGACAGTAATCCGTAATGACTCTTAGGCACTTAACTTCTTTAGCCCATTTAAGGTGATGATCATTGATTTTTATATTCGGTATAGGTGGCGGTTGCCTTTTAGAGAAGAGGATGGCTTCAGTTATGTGGGATATCCAAATTGCAACATTTTGTATAAAGTAGCGTTGTTCCAAGCAGTGTCAAATTCCAATGTCAATTAATAATAACTCAGCGTGCTTATTTAACTTAAAATTGTCTGTAATATAGTCGGCTATTCTAGCAACCAGAGAAGATGTCAAAACTGAAATATAGGCAAGGTGTATACAGGAACTTCACGCGGTTATCTATCAATCTATTCGTATAGATCGAGGAAAAAATAGAATATATATATATATATATATATATATATTCATTATCAGTTATGCTACTCGTTTTCGAGCTTTGTGCTGTCTCTAACTGTGTTTATGTTTATGTCTTTGATGTGAAATCAACGTTCGAAAACTGCACAGCTGAAGACGATTTGAATATTCTTATCCGCTGATGTCGTTTCTTTTTCCCTTAGAAACTTTTCCGTCTTTCTTTTACACTTTCCACAAGTATTTTCCATTTAGGTCGGACGAGAGCAAACTTTTTCCATCCGCAGTTCAGTGCAATACCAGAGGAGTAGACGACACAGTAAAAAACTACTTGTGTAAAACTGAAAAGGCGCATGGGCATAACGAAATTAGAATTAAAGACTTAAAAAATATTAAAACTATAATCGTAGAACCAATCACAAATTTAATAAACCAAACATTAAAAGAAGGCACAATACCAGCTGACTTAAAAATAACATCGATAAGACCGACTTATAAAAAGGGAAACCATAGTGATTATTCTAACTACAGACCGAACGCGTGATAGCGAAAATAATGGAGAAATATGTGGCAATTAAACTGATTAAATACGTCGAAGAAAACTAAATAATTGATAAAGAACAGTATGGTTTTCAGAAAGACAAATCAATATCAATGGCATTTGGCGATTTTGCAGAAGAAGTAAGAACAAATTTTGAAATAGGAAACAAGGTATTAGGATGTGGATCGTGATAAATTAATATATAAAGCGAAAGAAATAGGAATTAAAGGAAGTGTAAAAAAAATGGTTCGAAAATTACTTAAAGGAAAGGAAAACTGTAGTGAGTATAGACAATGTACCAGATGAATATACAGACACTAAAGTAGGCGTACCGCAAGAAAGTAACAATATTGTTCATTATATATACAAATGGTTTGCAAAAAATACTAAACTATATTAGACTATTTGCATTTGCCGAAGATTTGGCTATAATGACACGGAAAAATTTATACAAAATCATTTGATAGTAGCGAGTAAATGGGAACATGTTCATAATTCAATAATGAGTACAATTAAAACAAAGAGTGCGTTGCTTAAATCGTTCAGAAACCGCAAGTTATATAAACCTAAAATCGTAACGCACTCAAACGAATGTACTCATTTTATGCGCCTTAAAAATAAACGTTCTAATAAAAATTGCAGAAATATAGAATTTTTAAATGAACACAAATAGCTCGGGGGAAAAAATAGATAGTCATCTAAGGTGGAACATGCATACGGAATATATTGCAAGTAAAATACAAACAATAATACCGTCGTCGCTATATACGATTAGAAACTGTATAAGTGAAGAAACTTTAATGATGGTATATTTCGCTTTAATCGAATCGAGACTAAGATATGGAGTGCAATAGCAAAAAAATCGTATGCGAAGAAAATAGACAGGCTTCAAAGGAAATGTCTCAAATTAATATCTAAAACGAGTGAAGAATCATTAAATGAACTTATGAGAGACCCAAAATCTACTAATTATATAACAGGTATATATTTATTTGGGAAATTGTGGGAATATTTGACCAAACAAAAGTTCGTGAGAGTTGAAGAAAAATGTATCGTCAGATTATAGCATAAAGAAAACCATGAAATATACTAATGAAAACAAAATATGGAGAACAAACCGATAGGTAGATAATGGCAAAACTGTTGAATACCGTACGAAATATGAAATGAAGAAATGACTAGGTTGCTTAAAACCAAAGATAAGAAGATGGCTAAGACGAAAATATTAATAAAATAGTTCATTATTAAATCAATGAAGAACGGAAAATAACAAAATTTAACTCGAAGAAAGAGATACATAGAAAAACAAAGGATGGCCTGCTACTACAAACTGAGATAAACTAAAATGAGAAGAACAAATGTATAAGAGTAATTGTGAGTCATGTAGTGACTGAGGAATAAAAAATCGCGTGTGTGTGTGTGTGAATGAAGGAACAATATAAGATTAATTAGCTCATAAGATAAATTGTATATTATTAAAATAAGATATTATAAAATCAATAATTAGATTATAATACAAATTGTACATTTTGCACAGATTGAATGCGAGAGAAAGCTGACGGAATGTAATACATTTCAACAATAAGAGATGCGTGAGAGTGCAAATGCGCATGCACTGATTTTTGTTTATTTTACAAATATATACGTTTAAAAAAAAGAAAAAGAGGTAGGCAATTCTTGAAATGGGAAGACGAGATAACTAAATTTATGCATATAATAAACAATACTATTAGATTTCCCAGAACCGCATGGAATGGGCTTTAGAAAGGCATCTGCTCAGAGTACGTACTATTGGTTTTAGTTATTTTAAAGTCCGGTGTATTTGCTATTTCCGGCAGGAACTTTAACCGATAATCAGAGCACATCGCGGAAGGCGAATAAAAGATAATACGTCAGTCTAATAAGCAGTCGCGGACTAAGAGCGGCTATTGGTAGAAAGTCTCAAGATGACGATCGCAATAAAACGGGAAGATGCAGATGAGCAGCTTGAGTGCGACCTACTAAAAGTCTGCAAAGTCATACGACTGTCTTACCCTCGGTGAGGTTATCAAAGTCTTACACTGCTACTTACTCAGTCGCAACACGTTTTTATTTCTCTTTTTCTAATCAGTCCTTTCCTTGTCCTTTTCTTCGCTATAAACCCCATAACGTTCCGTGTAGGTTGTCACTGGATAAAAACTTATGTAGTTGCCGAGTATGGACGCTTGGTTTTGTACTTTTGCCTTTCATCATAAATTCACGTAGTACGATCTTTTCTGCAATAACATCCTTAAATTTCGTCCAAGTTGGTTTTTCTTACGGTAACCTTTTCGGTCACACATTACCAAATTTCGACACAAGATTATAATAAATTTTAATACTACTTCTTAAGTGTCGCTAGATAATTTTCAATGGGTTTATATAAATATTTTTAAAACTGAGACATTTCACATCGTGAAATAAATAATTTTATTAGCTTGGAAATTTCACGTACGAAATGGGAGATATATATATATTTTTTTTTAATGCTCGCAATCTGCCTATCTGAGGCAATAAGCGGCGAAGATAGCATTTAACAAATATATTTATTTAGTGGAACGTGTCCCAGCGGCCACAGCTCTTTATTTTATAACAGGATTACTTTTTATAATAGCGTATTTACATTAATGATATTACGCCTTTTTAAGCGTACGAATTCCGAACGATTTATTGTCAGGTTCTGCGCCAGATGGTTAATATGGTTTTCTAACCGTTGAATGTATCGTTCCTTACGGTTGTAAATCGCATAATTGATGGTATTTGTAGATCTTTTCGTATAGACTCGTTTCTCACGAACCATGACGCTCCGACTATTGTACGCAATATCTTATCTTGAGCTGTATGATATCGATGCTCGAGTTGCTTGCTGAACTCCAAAGTTCTATTCCGTAAGACCAAATAGGTCTTAGGATCGCCTTATATAGCAAGACTTTACTTTCAATTGGAAGTCTGGAAGTTGTCCCAATCAGTACATGCTGGAAAATTTTATAAACAATTGTTTTTTTTTTTTGGCAGTAATATGTTTTCTCCAGGTCAATTTGTTATCCAAATGCATACCAAGGTATTTCGCACTATCCGCGGAGGGGATTGTAACCCCCATTGAGCGTTATTTCTGGATAATTCGTACAATTCCTTTTTAGTGTGAACACAACATGCGAGCATTTCGTTTCATTGACTTTGACTTTCCAATAAGTAAGCCATGCTTCAAGTTCCTTTAGATGACTCTGTAATTGATTCGTTGCTGTCACGATGTCAAAGACAGCAGACAATATAACGGTATCATCAGCAAACATGGCTGTAGTTGTGTTAGCATTTGTCGGCAAATCTGAAGAGAATATTTGATACAGTACCGGTCCAAGTACACTGCCCTGGGGTATTCCAGATTTAATCGGATAGATGTTTGAAACTGCCTCGTTGATAGTAACATGAAAGTATCTTTCCAAGAGGTAAGATTTTATTAATAGATAATAAGGAACCGGTAATTTGCATTTTATTTTAAAAAGTAGGCCATCGTGCCACACTTTATCAAATGCTTTTTCAATGTCCAGAAAAACCGCAGGACAAAATTTCTTTTCTTCAAAACTTCTGTGAATAAGATCAACAACCCTGTGAATCTGTTCTATGGTACTGTGCTGATCTCTAAAACCGAATTGAAACTGCGGTATTATATTGTTAGCAGTCAAAATAGGTTTCAATCTTGTTAATAGTAATTTTTCAAAAATTTTTGTGTAAATTGGGAGCAGACTTATGGGTCTATACGAAGCCACCTCTGTCGGTGGTTTATCCGGTTTCGGTATAACGATTATGTTCGCAAATTTCCATTGTACAGGAATGTAGCTTTGGCGAAGCATTGAGTTAAATATGTATACTAACAATGTAACAGCCTTTTTTGGTAATTTCTTAACCACCAGGGCAGTAATTAAATCATGTCCAGGAGATTTTTTAAATTCAAATGTTTTTGTATAAAATTATTTACCTCCATAGGCGACATAGATCTTATTGGATGAGACATTTGATACGGAGTTTGCAGGTAGTTTTCTACTTCATTGTCTGCAGCACTTGCCGTATTTTGTTTGTATGGATTGAAGATCTGTGACAAGTACTTAGCGAAAGTTTCTGCTTTTTCCTCGTCAGTTCTCATCCATTTATTATCAGTTTTTATGGGTGCAAGTCTCGGCTGGTGACTATTTTTAATGTTTCTTACTGCTTTCCACAAGGAATAATCTGTATTAATGTCAGGCGTTAATGAGGAGATGTAGCTATTAAAACTGCTGTTCTTCCATTCGAGAATTTTGTTTCTTAATTCTTTGGATGCCTTATTAAACGCAGTTTTGTCGTTAGGGTTTCTGGTATTCTGCCATATGCTCCTTAGTTTCCTTTTCTTCTGTATCATGTTCTTAATTACTTTCGGATATCCTTTGATTAGTATGACTTTATTATCTTTCTTAGGTGTTGCTAAATATGCAGCTTGTTGGATACATCTGGTGAAATTTTCTACGGCTGCCTCAATATCCTCTTTACTTTTTAATGCGATATTTAATTTAATCTTATTTTCAACTAAGTGTTGATATATTTCCCAATTAGTCGATCTATTACGCATTACAGGTTTACTATCACTGTAAATGACAGAGCAACTAACATTCATAATTATTGGGGAGTGATCAGAAACACCATCCAGACACGATTCAACAAGCAGATGATTAACGTTGATCCTGTTACAGACGAAGAAGTCAAGTAAATCCGGGATCTTATTACTGTCAGTAGGCCAGTAAGTAGGTTCTCCGCCAGACAAGCTGTTATAGTTGATCCCCATGTTTTATGCTTGACGTTAAAATCTCCTCCTGGAATGAATCTGTAACCGAGGGTTTTAAAGTATTCACTGAACTGTTCTTGCGTTATGGTGTGCCTAGGAAGGCAGTAAGCGGATGAAACTGTGATAGGTCCACAGAAAGATTGTATCTCGACAGTAGTTGCCTGTAGGTATGCTGTAGCAAACTTGTCCATTTCATGATGTTTTAAGGTCTTTCTTATAACAATCGCAGTCCCTCCGTGAGCAGTACCATCCGGATGCCGCGTATCATATATAGTATATTGTGGTATTTTAATTTTTGTTTGTAAAATGTGTTTCGGAAACTAACAATATATCTATTTTATTGTTTATTAGGAATGATTCAATTTCGTGCCGTTTATGCGTCATTCCATTGATGTTCCATATAGCTAATCGTAAAAATTTATTCATTTTGAGATTAGTTTGTTCAGCACTGTTGATAACATATTTATTATCATACTATTTTGGTGTATCAGTTGATTGAACATATTTTTGAATTCAAAGAGGAATTCGCTTAGTTGATTGTTGTTATTATTCCCATTATTGTCACTATTGTGAGTATTATTGGTATTGCTATTATTGTAACTATTATTACTATTATTATTACTACTACTTGGTCTGCCCAGGTTAGAATAAGCATTCTGTCCACATAATGCTGAGGCATAAGTGAGTTTCATTGATCTATCAGTTAGAGCAGGATTGCTTTCGATGAAGTTTTGATTAAACTTACTTGTTGATAAGTTAATTCGTTGTTGACTGTTACTTGTTACTCGTGGTTTATTTTGCATATTAAGAATTTTTAGTAACTCTTGGTATAGGATACATCCCTTATAATTCGCAGGATGGTTGCCGTCACAATTGACACATTTAGGAGGTATTTCAATAGTTTTGATACATATATTTGTTTGGTGTGACTC
The DNA here is from genome assembly GCA_032883995.1 of Coronaproctus castanopsis. NCBI lineage: Eukaryota > Metazoa > Arthropoda > Insecta > Hemiptera > Monophlebidae > Coronaproctus > Coronaproctus castanopsis. The sequence continues at coordinate 52,261,637 of CM065052.1, forward strand.
GCCACATTTTACGCAGGCGAACGGCAATAGTACGACTTACTGTGTCCAAAAGCTTGACCAATGCCTTTATTTTTGAACGGTGGTTCAACCTTAATTTTCATATTAAGCAGAAATTCGATATTATATATTTCTTTAGTTTTAGCGTTTGGATCTAGATCCACGAAGAACATAGGCAATGGTTGTTTAGTTTTTTGTTTCTTGATATTGGCAACGTTCCTCACTTCGATTTTTTCAATAAGTTTACGTACGCATCAACACAATATTAAATCGTTATCTTGACGTTTAATATCGCATTCGGTGAGTTCGTTCCATTGTTATTGAGTTGGGTATTAACATCGCCGCGCTGATAACAATAATAACTTACTATCCGTATTTCGTTATTTTTCTTAATACGATTATTTTAATTGTCCTCGTTAAATATTTAAATTCAAAATATAGTTGTTGATTCCCTAAAAGCAGGGCATTTTAGCCCGGCTGAATCCACTTACTGCAAAAGATGTCTAGTACTCGTGTCGGGCAATCTAAAAAAAAAAAAATAGTCCACAAAACACTGTTGCTAGTGCTAACAGTAAAAGTTGCAGTGTCAATAATCTTAATTCTAATATCGGCAGCACCGCTGATACAAAAGACGTTGCTGATGTTGAAATGAATACTTCAGTCAATAAAACTGTCCCCCCCTTTAAAAATTATTTCCCAATCGCCTAATATATGGCAGGTTATCCCTGTAAGGAAAAGGAAATTAACAACTCCGGACTCCTCTCCCGAAGCAATAAATAAAAATAAAAAGGAAAACCGCTTTTGGCCCCTTCGAGGGCTTCCAGATACTGATATTTATCAGCGCAATGATAAAGTATCCGCGAACCTTCCTAATGTAGAAGCTAAGGAACATGATGAAACGAAGCGGTCTCCAAAACCTCCACCAATAATAATATACGGGATTGTTCAGTATATAGTGATGGAGAGATTTATCTCCTCGACATTAAAAAAAGAGGAATTCTTGTGTCAGGCACTAAACAATGGAAAAGTTAAGCTAAAAGTCAATAATGCCGATAACTATAGGAAAATAGTGAAAGTCCTAAGAGATAAAGAGGTGCTATAGCATACCAATTGAAAGAAGAGAGATCATTTAGAGTTGTGGTAAAAAATATTCACCACACAATGCCTACTGATGAAATAAAAAAAGCACTAGAAGAACATGGTTTTAAAGCGGGAGATATCACGACTGAAAGTATTAAAATAACATATTAGTCCCAATCATAATGTACTCGTGTATATACGTGTACATATAAAATACAATATAATGCATAATTATACGGCTATGCATTTTATTAGTCGAACAGACAACTTAACTGAATTAAATGCGAGACGAATTAATAAAATGAAAAAAATAGGAAAAAACTCTTCGGAAACAAACGCGGATTAAGAAGATTAAGAGGTGTGATATGGAGGATGATGCTGACAAAAATAGAAATAGTATTACCAGGCTACATCTAACAAACCTGCCAATTCACTAACCAGCACCATGGAGATATAACGATCGAGGAGAACGACGCTACACGTCTCTACACATTGGAGACGTTTGTTGGACGTTTTCGATGGTAGGTGATGTTATTTAGAAATGTTTTATTTACGGGACGCTATTAAAATCATTTCCGGGATTCGTTGCTTAGAAATCGAACAATCAAATTTTAGTACTAATCTTCGAACTGTTTGAGTGGTAAAATAAAGGATTCGATCGTAAACGAGCGCCGTTTGTTTTTATTTCATTTTACTTCATTAATGTAGAGTGTACGTGTGTGTTGGTGTGTATGTATTTATTTTTAGAATCGCATTTAAACGTGTACAATAATATATACAATTAAACGTTTCTAAAATTTGCTCTTTCGCAAACTACAATCGGACGAATTTCATATTAAAACGAGAAAAAAAATAAATAAATAAAAACTACATACTCAAACACTAGTTCGCCATCGACCGCATAAAATATCTCGATACTCAAACACTAGTTCGCCATCGACCGCATAAAATATCTCGTTATTCGTGGGTTAATTCTACTCGTACTACACATTATATACACACACATACATACATATAAATATATATATGTATATTATATATATATTTGTATTCTTCAATCTTTCGATTGGTGGTCAACCAAAAAAGCTTAACACCTTAACGCTCTGTTCCGCGCCTTCTCTGTCAATACTTGGTACGTTTGCATACGCTATTATCCGGGTGAAGAATTTTCACCGTGGTTTTTCTCTTGTTTTCTTTCCATACATATTTTGCGTATTTGTATTACGAAACATTCTTATACATATCCGTGCAATAATATATACGGGCAACATTTTGACGAAGCTTTAACGTGGAAAAATCGTATAAAAATCGATGGAAACGAAATGGAACTTAAATATAAAAGAAAAAAATGTACCGGATGATGAGAAGCTCCAGTAAGCTAACATCGAATAATACTACATAATTTAATCATTAAATCAATTCGAATATACGGCTCTGTAATATGCTAGCGTTTCTAATCGTAATATAAAAAAAAAAGATTTCAAAATAAAGTTCTCCGAACAATAAGGGTATTCACTCTAATCGCGAAGTAAAATAAGTGGATAAAATCATTAACCCAGCCATGTGCGGCGACTCGAACAACATATGAATGTGTCGCATACACCTTCTTGATAACAGCCGAACAAGAAGATTATCGTGAAAACGTGTCTTAGATGATTTAAACTAGTAGGCAGCAATTCACTTTGAAAAATTTATTATGTAAATATCGCTCGTTATAGGAAATACGTATGTGTAAAATCAATGCGATTATAACTAAACCTAAGACATATACAACACTGAACTGACTGCAGTCTTACAACCGACGGTGATCGAGTGATCAAAGATATATTTTAAATAATCGATAAATAAATAAAGGCGTAACTTACATTTAAACGAGATAATTGATTTATCGGCTAAATGATATCGATAAATTATTCGATGTTTTTCTAGATCTTCGACTGCTCGTTTCCGAGAGTCGTGAATTCTTCGTGATCGTGTCCTATTCACTGCGATCCGCATCAGTTCTTCAACCGTTAGAACGTCCTGTTCGTCATTTTCCATTTATCTTTCCCTGAATAATCAATTTTTCTGTTCGTTCAGATCGTAATATGTGACCGAAAAATTTCAACATACATCTCTATATCCGTGATCATTTCGTTATTATTGACATCTACTTCTGTTAAGATTGATGAATTGTGGTTCTTTTTGCTACCCACGGAATTCGTAATATTCTGCGTTAGCATGTCATTTCGAATGCTTCTATGCGTTTCTGTTCCGCGCTATGGTATAGTCCAAGACTCAGCACCGTATGTTGCGACAGGAAATACCAGCGTTTTTTCTTTTTCGTTTCTTTTTGGTAATGCGATGATCTTTCCAAATCCTGGTAAGTTTTGATAATGCATTTTTTGCCGTAGCAATTCTTCGTTTAATTTCTTTATTTGTTATCAACGCTCCAAGACACACCCCACTTTTTCCTTTTCCTCCATATCGCTAATGAGTTGGAATGGTCGATGTTTGTTGCCTATCTACTACCATTAAAGATCATTTCGATCTACTTTGCAACAAACCAGCTCCCTTACTAAATGTTTTTGCATTCTTGTTATTCGTCTTTCGAATTTGGAATGAGTATTATGTCATCGGCACACCGAAGGTTTAAGAATTTTTTCCCACCTATTGTAATTCCGACTTGTCATTCGTCCATTGTTTTCCTTATTACCCACTGTCCGCATGTATGTCGAAAAGTAACGGAGACAGAATACATCCCTGTCTGACACCTTTCCCAATATAGAAATATTCTGACAGTGTACTTTCCAGGCGTACGTAAGCTTTATTATTTACATATAAAGATTTAATTAATTTTATACCGCAGCTTCCTCCAGTGCATGCCATAACATATTCCAATTATCATTATCAAAAATTTTCGAATAATCGACAAAGCAAATCACCATTGGTATATTAAATTCATAGCATTTTTCTATAATCTGCCCTTACAATCGGTATTTGATTCTTTGTACCTCTTCCCGGTACAAAACCAGCCTGCTCCTGTAATATTTGGTCGAGAATATAATGTTGTAGCCGATTTTGAATTATATACAACCCATTATCAGAGCTAATTGTTACATTGTAATTACAATAGCCTTTATTTCCATATTTTAATAAAGATACATTTATAATATTATATAGTTACTTCATGTTAACTTACTGTACTAAATATGATAAAAGTATATTTATATTACGAAAATTAAGCCCGTTATCGAGCATTGGCTTCTTCCAACCATTAGACGTCCACATATCCCCTCCCAATAATTTCCATTCCAGAATATATATATATATATATATATATATACTAGCTTACCCGGCCAAGCGTTGCTGTGGTTGTTATAATAGGTTTAAAAAATATTAAGTTAAAATTTGAATTTTAAAGAAATAATCAATGAATGAAAAAATAAAAATTAAATCGATTTTTGATTTTATATTTTATTTATCTTATATCCAAGTATCTTATATAATAAATAAATAATGTACAAAATTCATAACTGATAAAGTATAAAAATTAGTTTAATGAATATAATATAACGGTTGATTTTTAATTATATACGTATTATACGTGTGAATAAAATGAACACGCCTAAACTAAATTTTAGCATCATGGTTAAAAATCGAAACACAGCGCCAACTTCGGTGTGTAACGAACAGATTAACTAACACCGCCATCTGTTGGAAACTTATAACGTTAAACAATATTATAATGATAACAAAAAATTTGCAATAAAATTGTCGCAGTCATTAATCGAAATAAAATATAGTCTATATTTTAAGTTGGACAAAGTTACATATCTGTGCGAAATTTCATTAAAATCAATCCAGTAGTTTCGAAAATTAGCCCGGACAAACATCGTGACATGAGATTTTATATATAAAGATAGACGACTGGTCAATTCAGCTATGTGTAAAAGCTGGCTGAAAAAGTAAAAACTCTGGGGGAGTAAAACAGCAAACCACCACCATATTGGGCTTGCCCAGTTCTATCAATCATTAGGTTGATGAAGATTGCTTAAGTGACGGACTCTACCGTCGTTCGAAATGATACTACTTTACTTTATTGTTCATCTTCAATATAATTTCACGGCCGGTCCATTGTACATTATTTTATGTTTTGAGTACGAAATGGCCTAACATTCAAGCTGCTATAAAAAAAAAAACAATTACATATATACAGATAATATCGAGGAACGTTAAAATCTGAGATTAATTACCTAAATATTTTTTTAGATAATTCTCAATGTACGTGACTTACATTATGTCTTAGACGAAACGCTAAATATCGGCTAAAAAATTTCAGTGTTCTTTTTCTCATCGCGCAACCCCATACATCCATATTTAGCTCTTAGATTACTCTCGCTTGACGGTTTTTTTTATATACTGCCCGAACAAAACGTACATTCGACAATCGAAGTTGATAATTCGATAATTTTTTTAGAACGTTATAAAAATCATCATTGGTGTATCAGCCCGTAGGCTGGATCGTTCCATGCACCAACAGCCTCCATGTAAGCCGGTCAGCTGTTTTTCTTTTTATCTCAGCATATGTCGATGTTTAGACATATTCCAGTATGGTATCCACCATGGTTATTTTTGGTCGCCCAGTGATTTCTTCATCTTCCCTTTAATTACTTCTTTTAGGATATTTTGATCCTGCCGTAATATATGACCGATCCATTTGAGCTTCGTCTGTGTAATCTTCTTCAGTATGTTTCTTTGTTCATCAATCCTGTCCAGTACCGAGTTATTGCTGACTTTGTCAGTCCATTTAATTTTCAATAACTTTCTCCAGCACCACAACTCGAATGCCTGTACTTGATTTTTGTCTTTCTGCTTCCATGACTAAGTTTCTGCTCCGTATAAAACTACTGGCGATACCAGCGTTTTCACTAGCCTCTTCCGCATTGACAATGACATTGTTTTCTGTGTTAACAACGAATATAATTATCCATAAATGCTTCTTTGCCCAATGCGATACGGCAGTTAATTTGCGTGCAGTCCATGTTAGATTATACTATTTGGCCTAAGTATTTGAACGATTTCACTTGTTCGATTACTACATCTTCTATTTTTATGTAAATATTTGGGATGTCCTTACCAATTACCATAATCTTAGTCTTCTTTTTATTGATTTTCATGCCATATTTTAACACGACCAAATTTAGTGTTATAAAAATAAATCGATTTCAAAAAAAAAAATACAAGAGTAAATAAACAAATAGTCGCAAACTGGACACAACGATTTTCCAAGTATGTTCCACATTCCATTTCTCCTATAACGAGGAATATGGAAAACTACCGTCTAGTGTCTGTTATTATTGATGATTATTATCCGTTATTATTGATAATCATCGTCTGTTATTTATGAAAACTATTATTTGTAACTTTCCAAAACCATTATTTGTAATTTTTTGGTAACTATTATTTGAAATTTTCAATAAATGTTATCAATTTTCTTTTCTTTAATAAGAATTATCTGTGATTTTCAATAATCAGAGTCTGTTATTTTCGATGATTACTATCTGTTATTAAATCGAAAACAATTGTCTAGTATATATTATTTTCGATAATTATAATACATTATTTGTAATAATCACCAACTGTTATTATTAATTGTAATTTTCGATAACTATTATCCGGTTCTTTTCTGTTTTTGCGTTTTTTTTTTCTTTTTTAAATATATCTGTTATTTTTAATAATGAATCATATACCGTTATTTTCGATAATTATTATCCGTTATTTTCGATAATTATATTCTGTCATTTTCGATAATTGTTATATGTTATTTCAGACAATTTCTATCAGATATTTATGATAATTATCGTCTGTTATTTTCTTATACAAAAGTTTTTGGAAAAATACAACAGAGTAACAAGAGATGAGGAAAAAAAATTGAAAAGAACCTCAAAACTCCCGCAAAAAAAAATCAATATATAAGCACGTATATAAATAAATTGAAATATAACAATCACACGAAATTATTGCAAGCGCCTGCGCCCGATATGAAATCTGTATTATTTAACATAAATGTATATTTATTATTATTATTATATATAATATGTGTACATAAAAAAATCGTGCATTTCATTTTTATGTATATAACACGGGCATCGTCGTCGGAGAAAATAACTGGTGCGAGATAAGTAGGAAGATTGTCCTCCACAAATTTCAATAGATGCCGAAGAAAGATATTGTACGTTGCAGCTTCCATTTTCTCAAGACTCGAAATACTACATTATCGGAACAACCCTTCAAACAACTTTACAACTATATGCATAAACCCTCCTACATATATATTAATAAATATACACACATAAGCGCATACACACACACACACATATATATATATATATATATATATATATATATATATATATGTGATGCAGATATACAAAATTCACTGGTCGTGCACGTACTTAACCGCCTTGCTTTTTTCTGAAACTAAAAATTGTTCGACATACCTCCTTATCAGACATTCATGCCCCGCATAAATTTGGTAGATTATATTCAAAAAGAACTGCCTCCGGCGTACGTCCCCATCTCGCGATACGCACTGTACGTAATAATGATAATGAACACGGCAATAAGGATAATAATAACGATAATGTCAGGGACAATAACAGTGATAATAATTATATATCCAACTCGCACACACACACATAAATTACACGTAAATAAAAGTATACAAACTTCGTTAATGTTATTGAATTTCATACATTCGTCGTTCTTTCGTAGACAAATACGCCATATAAAATTGACGACAAGTAGACAGCTTCTCGCGCGTAAGTTAAATAGATAAAGTGAGGGATTTATAGAAGAATCGCGAACAGTTGAAATGAGGGACAAATTAGGAGGAGCCTGAAAAATTTTATTTCGCAAAATTTAGCTTACATATAACATGCCCTAGGCTACTAAATACGATCATGAACAAAGAAAAAGGACGCTGTACCGGCAGTTTAATACATCAAAGGATGGGAAATTTACCGTGATAATTTCTCCTAATATATCGTTTATACTTGCGTAGATATTATAAGCCTACTCTCAATTGGCTGTCAGCCTGAGGATAAATTTCTACACGAGAGCAATAGAAAGTATACGCACATATATTACATACTGGCATATGTGTATATACGATAAAGGCATATACGAATTATAAAAATATACGTATATAAGTATATATATATAATGCAATTATTATAAATAGTATACACCGAAATGAAACTCAAAAGCATGTTGCAACAAAAGGAAAATACAACAAAGCTTCGTTTGCATTTGAATTAACAATACAGTATTTTCTCGCAGTTATTAATATTCGAGTCTCGTACGTTCGAGCACACACATTCACACGCATACATAAACTTATATACACACACACACACACACACACACATATATATATATATATATATATATATATACTTTCTTTAATTAGTGAGACAAGAGAAAACATAATTAGTCGTCGAAAATTGAAAATAAACTAGCGATAAAACACATTATACGAGGCGACATGATTTGTTTTTTAATTTGACGAATATTTCAACGTTGAGAAATCATCACACAATAAGGATGCAGTGTCAAACGGACCTGCAAGAAAAACTGCATAGCAGAATATCGAATAACTATGTCGAAGTCGCCGCATTTGTAGCTGAAACGATACGAGAATGCGCATCTAACGTAGCTCACTATATCCGGGAAAAGCACTGATGCAAGAAAGACGCGCATTAAAGGTAACAGCAAACAAGAACTTTATTGAATGGGCAAAACTGAATTAAGGAAAGAAATCAGAAATGATGTTCGTAAATTTAACGTCAACCTTATAAAGAAGACAATTGAAGAGAAAAAAAAATCAATTGAAAATTAGTTAAATCACTAATACTTATTTTCTTATGGAAAAACACAAAGCTTTTCGGCATTTACGCCATTATCAAGTGAACAAAAAATTGGTTAAAAAATCATAATTTTAAATGATAATGGCGTAAATGCCGAAAAGTTTTGTGTTTTTCAATAAGAAAATAATATTAGTGATTTGACTAATTTTCAATTGATTTGTTATAAAAAATCTTAACATTCCGCATTATAAAAAATTAAAATTGAAGAGAACTACGGTTCGGACGTAATTAAAAAAGCACTAATCTACGGTACGAAGATATAAACTAAAATGAAAAATGCCGACGGAACTATTGTAGAAGATTAAAAAAAGATGAAATCATAAATGAAGTTGACAAATACTTCACTGATATATATGTATAGCACCAAACATTTTCACGACAAGCGCAACGGGGAAACATCGATAGTAATTTATTAAACGGTACCGATATCTCCGGAATAATAAATGAACAGGTGAGACAACCTCCGAAATGACGGAAGAGGTACGAGATACCTGAACTTGAAAGAATATTACCTAGGATGATGCAGTATGGAGCAGGGATAATATTAGACACATTATCCGATTTATTTGATCGATGCCTCGACGAAAACAAAATACCACACGCATGGGGACACGCGGAAGCTGTTCTGATCCGTAAAAAAAAAAAGGAAAACACACACGCCCTAAAGAATTATTATAGGTTTATCAGTACGTTGTCGTATGGGATGTACGGGAGATATTGAAGAGGGGCTTAAGACAAAGGTAAAACTATATCGGCTAAACCATTTAGCCCTGGAAGGTGTCTTTAAGACATTAAACTGAAGTTCAATAGGTATTCAAATACAAATATAGTTTTAATAGATAAAAATGCGAAAGGAATACAAATCACGCTAACGGAACTTAACACACATTCTAAACCAGCGAAAAACGAAGGTAACGATAATTACAATGGAACACCATCATAATTGTAAATAAATCAATCGGGTAAGCAGATATTTATAAATAGGATAAGAATGGAAAAGAAAATTCGAGATAAAAAGGAGTATAAATAAACAATAAATACATATTTGGAACGTTGAATGTTGAAGGAATGCTTAAAGTTGGTATACTAATAACTGTGGAAAGGTAATCGAACCTTATAATGTTGAAATTTGCTGACTATCAATAAAATGATCCGTTTGGTCTCAGAGTGAGCTTTTGATAGATAATAATGTAGTACACTGTTCAAACGATAACAACAAAATCATTAATGATGTAACAATAATTGTAGATGAAAAAATTGAACCAATTATAATCGTTAAAATAGAGCCAAAACCAATAACAATAAAAATATGCATCTACATGTGCTGATTTGGACGACGTAGTAGAAAGGTTTTATAAGCAATTACAAGAAGTAGTTTATACCATACTAAAGAGCGAACTGTTGATCGTAATAGGTAGGTCTCAGATAGTCAGATCGAATAATGAAGAACCCTTCTAATTGGAAAATTCGGACTAGCACCGAGGTGAACAGATTAACCAACTTTCAGTTACAAATACTATGTTGCAACGTCATTCAAGATGACCAAGCACATGAAAATTCCACAGGTGAAATGTTTAAAAATCAGATTGGTTACATCTTCATAGGTAGACGGTGGCAGTCATCCTGTATGAACACGGTAATATACAATAGTCATAAATCATTAGTTAAAAATTCATATAAACAGTGCAGTTGAAAAAAGATGTAGATCCAATTCGAAAGAATGCCGGAAACCTTGGCTCTCGACCGAACCCCCTAACATTTATTTTTTTAAATACAATAAGAGCTGATGATGATATACCTGCAAAAATCACTGCAGATATTGGAATTGATAAACTCAATTTATTATGCAATTCTATAACAAATTCGAAAGTATGTCCCAGAGAGTGGTGCAGATAAGTGTATATACCATTATTTAAAAAAGGAAAAGGCATGAAATACGAAAACTGTCTAATTATATCAGTTTTACCAATACCCAGTAAGATAATGTTCCATATATCGCATAAATATCAAAAAGGAATAATTAAAACACAAATTGAATGACAAACTAGATTTATGAAAGACTGCGAAACACGCGAGCAAATCTTGAAGATGAGACAAATAATAGACAAATCTTGAAAGTATAATATATCATCGGTATTTACATGTTTTGTAGATTGTCGTCAAACATTCTATAATGTAATATGAAGTAAGCTGTGGGTAATATTAAAATTGACGTTCCGAAACATGTGTTCTCATTGATAAAAAATAAATCAAAATCTGCTGAATTTTACACTAAAAAAAAAAATGTAAGACCAAGGATGCGCCATGTTTCCCATTCTATTCAATGGTATGGGGAACATATTATGACAACACTACTGGATGAATGGAACGGAGGAGTGTTGTCAGCGAACAAAAGATGTCCAATTTACGATGTGCCGGCAATGCAGAACTTATTGTGGTCAATTTGGGCGAACTGACACTACTATTATAAAAAGTTGAAATATCATCAATGGGTTCGAAATAAATAACAATAAAACAAAAATCATCATTGTAAACAAAGGAAAAGAGTTTGATGATAATATTTTTGAAACATATGAAATGTAGGATGATCCAGAGAAGGCGGACGGTTTTGTTTCTTGAATAGCACAGTTGATAATAACACGAGAGATTCGTTTTCGTCCAGTTTCAGTTATCATGGCATCCTATAACGAAAAAGAGCGCGCGTTTTGCTGGTAACGTTATTTTCGGCGTGAATCGGTCGCTACAGTACAAAGAGAGTTTCGGAAAGAATTCAAAGTAACGCGGTGTAAACCTTTACCATCTCGCAATTGAATTTTGAGGTGGATTGAAAACATTCGAGAGACATGTACCGGATAAAAAAAAAAGATTCGTCCCCGTAGGGCCTTATTTTCTTCACTGGTACTGTCAACGGAAGGCGCTATATCGGGATGATAAACGTGTTTTCGTTTCTCTCACTTCGTCGTCGATGTCATTGTTCGTGGTCCGTACATGGGTTCAACAAGATGGTGAGACGTGTCACCATCTGCCAGAAACGTTAGCAGTACTAATTGAAGCGTTTAGTAACCGCATATTGTCGCGTTGCACGGATTTCGCTTGACTCGCAAGATTTGACAGTTCCAGATTTTTTTGTGGGAATGACTTAAGAGCCGCGTTTACAAAACATGTCTAGGATATCTGGAAGACTTGAAAACTCGAATTTCTGAAGATATTTTAAAATTTCAGCGACCTATGTTCGAAAATTTAAAAAAAAAAAAAAAAGAATAATATATTAATTGCAAATGGCAGTCATTTGAACGATATTGTGTTTCATAAATGACAGTAAACTAATCTCTCGTTTTCCTATTTTTAGATAAAATTTCATTTAAAAATTTTGGTAGAACAATTTTTGAGTTATTCAAGAAACAAAACTATCCATCTTCTCTGGGTCACCCTATAGTAGAAAATTTTACATATTTAAGTTCATTAATTAACAATTTCAAAGATGCCTATACCTACCATCTCCAGGGAAGATCGATAAAATTATAAATGAAGTAAAGATGGAATGTATTAAAGTTATAAAAGGAAAAAATACACCTGAGAAAAGAAAACTGAATGACAGATTGACTGTTAGAACTAATAAAGCAACGTCAAGAAAATAAATATAATAAAGATGATAACAAAATATGGAATAAATTAGTCAGACGAGAAATAAGAGACGCTAAAAACGAATGGATGAAACAGAAATGTGAAATGTCGGAAACACTTGAAAATAAGCACGAATTATATAATATACAAAAACAGATGAAATATATAACCGGTTCCTTTCGAGAAAATATATCTGCAACTTTAATGATGGTGAATGGGAAGTTTGAAACTGATGTAAAAGAAAAATTAGAGACATGGTCGAAATACGTCGAAGAAACATTTAATGACATCAGAGCTGATAATATCTCTAATGAGGTCGAGCAAGGAGATTGCTTGGCAATACTCAGTGAATAAGCAATTAAGCTTGGGAAACCTAGAAAAGCAACTGTTCCTGACGGATTTCCTACCGAGATTATACAACTACTAGATGAAGAAAATATAAACATAATAAATGAACTTTTCAATAAAATATATTACTCGGGTATACTTCCCCACACGTAGTTAACATCGACTTTTGTAGCAATACCGAAAAAACCATCAGCAAATAAATGTGACAATTATAGGCTGATTAGCCTCATAAGTCACCTTTGAAAGCTTTCCTAAAAATTATTCATAGAATAATACGTGACAAGATTGAAAGAACCTTAGACAAGTGCCAGTTTGGCATCAGAGTCTTAGTACTAGGGAAGCTCTGCCAGCACTAAAGTTGCTAATGAATAAAAGCTCAGATAAACAGAAAGATGTCTATTTATGTTTTCTCGATTATCACAAAGCATTTGATAACGTTCACCAAGATAAACTACTACAAATACTTGAATACAAACAAGACAGTATTTACGATCTTAGAATAATAAATAACTTATATAAACAGCGAAGGTCACTGTAGAGAATCAATTATCTAAAGATATTCAGATTAAAACAGGAGTCCGACAGGGTTGTATACTATCCCATTGTTGTTCAATATGTATTCTGACACAATATTTTTTGAAGCATTAAATAATGCAACTTTAGGAATTACATTTAATGGCCATTATATAAATAACATCCGTTACGCTTATGATACGGTACTGATTGCAGATTCGTCTAATGATCTGCAAAAGATGCTTAACCGAGTGATTAATAGAAAAATACGGTCTCCAACTAAAATAACACAAAATTACATGCGAACAATCAGAGGATAGAATAAGTAACAGAATTTAAATATATGACTGTTACATTATAGAAAACTTAAAATCTGAAATAGAAGTAAAACGAAGATGCCAATATGCACGCACCGCCTTCGAAAAAATGAAGAAGTTTTTAACAGACAAATCATTAAACCTAGAAATTCGGAAAAGATTATTAAATAAAATGTTGCATTTAGACTATTATACTATATGGTGCCGAGACAACATATTCTGTCAGAGCATTTAAACTTTTAGAATCGTGTGAAATGTGGCTATATCGCCGTATGCTCCAGATTCCTTAGAGCCGTCCGAGGAAAAAACGAGACGGTATACTATTAAAAAAGAAAGAATGATCCGCCGAACAATGTAGGATAGGAAAATTGAATACCTAGGACACGTTATCAGAGGAGAAAGATACGAAATGATACGGCTTTTTCTTCAAGGTAAAATTGAAGGAAAAAGAGGTGTCGGTCGTAGAAGACTCTCATGGACACGAAACATTCGGAAATTGAATTGGAATATCTTCAATAAGTGGATTATTTTGTGCTGCTAGAAACCGAAAAGTATGAGCTTCGCCTTATGTGATCGCTACGCGCGGTAATCGCGTACAGCATTTAGAAGAAAAAGAAGACGAATTAACAACGAAGGAAGTTCGAAACTGGAAACAGAGTGTCCTACTCAAATAGATTGCTGCGCTATTATGAAGTTACCTAACATGTGGAAGCACGGGTGTATTAATAGAATCGTTAAAGTAAAATTGGTAAAGAAACACTAGTATCCTTGAACATTAAATAAAACTAGCACGATCCGACTTAGTAGTTTCGAAACATGATGCGGGAGAAAATTACTTCGCATGACACGAACTACGAACCGAATAAATTAATCTATATTACACGAGTTGAATATAACAAAACGACCGTCTAATATAGCTGCGCTATGACTAATGAAATATTCCGCCATGGAATGTGCGGTAAACGATAATTAGTAGTCCCAGTGAGCAGACCTAAAGGACACCCTCCAGACAGATATTTTGAAAATCAAACTCGATAACCTGTACATCAATGTGTACCATCGATCTATTTTATATTCAGACAATTCTGACCGTTACGATCTGCAAGTGCTCTTCGTAGATTCCGGTTCTAGCAGTTGCTACCGTATACCAAATTGATTCAACCACATCAGTCCAGGAAGGTAGGCACTCTGTTACCGAACGGAAAATTTTTTTTCGATTTTCTTTTCTTACAATACGCACAAAAAAATTGGTGTATTCATCATTCGTACATTCTGTGTAATTCTATCGGCTCGTCTACTTCTATCCGTATTGAGAGATTTGTTCTTCTTTCGTATATTACTTATATATTTATATATTTCTTATATAAAATAGTCGAAGAGGTCGTAAACTTATAGTATTTAGTAGGTAACAAAGCAAACAACTCAAATTTTAACACGGAAAAACCCGTTTTGATAATTATCGGGAATTCGCGTCGATAAGGTTATGAATTTAGGTACGCGGAAAAGTTGAAGAAATACCAGAGTATGGTAATTAAAGTATTACGTAAATAAACGTCCACTCGTGATTAGACACATCGAACCTCGGACAAGAATCGAACAAAAAGAAAGTATAAATTTATCGTATCCCCCGAGAAATTTAAATACCGAAAAAAATTGGTCTCGTTTATTTAATACAGCGCACTCTTTTGGGAAAGCGTTAAACTGACGAGTTGAAAACTTTTGCTGTAGAAAGCGCTACGCGGGTTCGAGAAAGACTTTTTTTTTTTAATTACTTATATTACTTTTTAATTTATAACGAAAAATAATTTTTAAATAACGTAATTAATAAAACGGTATGCTTTTATGTATTCTTTTTGTTTTTCAATATATATAAAAACGGGTTAAAGTACAATTAAATTCCTTATTATCTGAAAATAGGCTAGATTTCTTTATTTAAAAACAGAAACTTACAAAAATGAGTAATTACGGGAAATCTTTACGGATTTTCCAATAATCATTTTATTCGATTACTTTCATTTATCTTAATTCGACGAATATGTACGCTTGTTCCGATATTACAGGTACTTCTACATCAGATTTCAGATTTGATTTAGACGTCGGATTCGAAATTTGTAAACCAGTCTCAATTCTGTTATAAGTATCGACCTGTGCCCTGAAGAATTATTTTTTTTTACATATTATTCGCTGACATGACTCGATGGAAAATCGATAACATCCGTATCTCTTGATTAACGATAACTGTCGTTTTTTACCATCTTGACGTAATTCTCGCAGTACAATTTTATTCGGTTTTTTCAATAATACCTCATCTCTCGAAGACCTCCAATTATCTGTCCGACATCTAATTAATGGTGCGTGTTTCAGATTCATGCGACAAAATTGAAATTTCACTGAACATTAACGCACTTCGACACTTCGTCGTCTTTCCACATCGTTGTTAATTTTCCAAACCGGTTCTCCTTCTTTTTTTGTTTATATTATTCGCGTATCCTATACCGTGTTACGTACGCATGATCATATTTTGCTGCTAATGGCATTGGTAATTTTTTAGTAATAATTACATCGACTATCCTTAAGACAAGTAGTAACGAATGCAATTGAAAATCAAACAGCAGAATTAAGTGAAATAGACAGGCTGCGTTATTATTGTCTTCGATGCAATCCCGATTACTAAGTCCGCTCAGATAATTTTAGACGTAATTAACGTAGCTGTCAATATTTTACTAAGTGGTATGTATACTAGAAAACAATCACAAATTCCGAATATATATAGCAAACCACGAAGAACAGTTTGCAATATATGAGACACTTTAAAACATTCCTACTTTACTGGCAATTAGCAAACGACATATCACCGTTTGTTGTTTTTTTTTTTGTTTTTCTTTTTTGCTTCCTGCATACAATCTGTTCGTCTGGACATCAAGTAGCATTGCTATATAGATTATGATGGAACCCTTTCTAATGTCTGCCATTCCTTGTTTGTAGATTGTTATTTATCGTAGTATATTGAATTTTTATAAATTACTGTCTACGGGCGAAATTTTGAAGTTCAATCTGACTAAATCGCTTCAAATTGAAGTTCAATCTGATTAAATCGTTTCAATCGTCTGAATCGAATGCAATTCGACGACAGATCTACCGTTAACGGATTAACGTGGTTTTTGAGAAGATGAAAATGTTTTCTTGTAAACATCGTTGACAATTGAAATGCGGAGCTCCTTATGTATGTCATCGTTGCGAATAAACTACGGTGCCGATAAAATATCTCACAGGTCTCCGGAATCTTCGTATAAATTTTAAGTTTGAATTTTTCATTAACTGCGATTCTCCATTGTTTAATCCAATTCTTCACATGTACAGATCGTTATGTTTCTCAATAATATCATGATTTTAGCATGTTTGTGTCGTGTAACTGTGTGATTTACATTCAACAGGTAAACTAGCCACGGATATAAATTTATTTTAATAACAAACCTATTAGTATTGAAAGCGGTGCTAACATTAATCTTCTGACAAAACGTAGTTTGAAAGACGGGTGTTTGTGAACGGGATATATATATATATATATATACATATATCCGTCTATTATTTCCACTTGCTCGTTTTTCTGGTTAACTTCCCATATATAATGCGCCAATAGAAGTTTCACTTCAAAAATTGTAAGCTGCATAATTTATTAGGGAAGACACCGGTGAGTTGGTAAAAATCAAGCAATTTAACATAATGAAAACATTTCACGCAATAGAAGAATTGCTGATTGAGTGATTGATTTTAAATCTTACCTTGCTCATTTCAACGGTCATTGAAGGAGATAAAGATAGTAACAACAGAGGAAATTATTTAGATCTGTTAGAGTTGCTTACAACAGAAGAACCTTTTCCTAACAATTCATTTAGAATCAAATTCAATTTTCAAAGTACATTCCCATATTCAAAATGATATAACACACATTCAATTACCACCGCTATAAGAAATCGATGTAAATTGAACAATGTTCAATTTGTATCTAAACAAGCTGATGAGATCACTGATGTGTATCTGTTAGGGCGCAAATAAGCATTATTATTCGTTATGTATACATTTCATAAAATAATGGAACGTTTCCCAGGTTTTTAAGACGTATCAGCAGATCCACAATATGAAGGAATTTAATGTAGAACTTGCCAAACATATGATGGAGCAGCTGTCGTGGCCGGATGTAACAAAGCTGTTCAAGTTCTAAATTCCTGATATTGCTATGCCCATTAATTAAATCATAGCCTTATTATATAGGCCAAGAAATATTAATGAAATTATTCAACTACATTTCGTAGGGGTTTTTTTTCAATAAGTCTGCAGGTCGTTCAAAGCAATTAGGGGGAGAAGAGGTAGTGGTTTTAGATTACCCTGCACAAATACAACGCGGAATTTTCGTTATCGTGCAGTTTTTACTATTAAAGAACATCATACTGATTTGAGAAATGTAGCAGATCATAATATAAATTATGATAGCTGTCACCCCGAGTCTGTTAATTTACCTTTTGGTTTGAGAAATATTTTTAATTTCGCATCTTTCATTTTCTTATTATGCGCGTATAATTCAATTTTTGTTTTTACGTAACACTTATTTTGTACACTACAAATAAAATAAACTTCCGATGTTAACATGCGCATTAATGAAATAAATAAAACAATAAAGAACATGCAAAATTTGCACTCAGAAGCGAAATTATATTAGCCGTTAGCAGTAGTCATTCTAAAGCTGTAAATAAATTGCAAAACTCTTTGAACAAAGCGCATGAATGGGCAGCAAACTGGAAAGTTAAATCAATGAAGAAAATCAGCGTATATAACTTTCACATACCGACGAACAGATATACATTACCAAGTGCACTTATGAGGTAAACCTGTTCCACAAGTCGACCCAGTTAAGTACCTTGGTATGTACCTGAATAAGCGGCTGACCTGGGAAATACATGCCAGAATGAAATGTAAACAGATAAAGAAAAAAACTCAACAGTTATATTGGCTTATTGGATGGAATTCGCCTCTAGACGTAAGGTGCAAATGTCTACTGTATCGGCAGATCATAAAGCCAATATGGACTTCTGCAGTTATGGGGCTGTACCAGCAGGTCTTCTAGAGCAAAGATCCAAGCTAGACAAAACGTAATACTAAGAGCAATTGTCGATGCATGCCGTTATTCGAGAAATGTGATGATGTTCATCGAGACTTGCACATCCCGCTTGTAAACGAGAAGATTAGAAAATTCGCTACAGCACACAAGAAGAGGCCATACCAACATGTCAATGTGGAAGCTACCAATTTACTAGATACTAGTCAAGACATCAGGCGTCTTAAAAGGCGCCACCCGGCAGATTTATTATGAAATCATTAAATCTATTAGATAAATAAATAGATTAAAACTAATTTTCGTAGTTATGGTTAATGGACTACTGGCGTCAACCCATAAGCTGGCGAACAAGATGATATCTTGTTAGTAAGCTACACTTTACTAAATTTGATACTTATTTAACTTCAATGAGTTAAGATCGTATCTTTATTTAAAAAAAAAAAAAAAAAAGAGAAATTAATGAACCTCTGGAAACATTGTAATGAAATTAATTCCTTGCATAAATAGTTCTAAAGGGAATAATTTAAAATAGTGGATTACGAAATTATTGATTCTATTATCGCTCATGTTTTACCAGAATTTTAGAATATTATGACTATATTGAAAAGAATAAAAACATATTTAAGAAATAGTATGACAAATGAAACGTTATGTAATTTATCAATTATATCCGTTGAAAAAGATTATATTAACATTATGAAAAGGGACATTGCATTTAAGGAAAGAGGCATCCACATTTTTAAAAAATCATCGCATGGAGCTCGTATATAAAAAAATCATGCTAAAGTGATTATTCATTTCTTATTTTCAGTTGTGACGCATTTTTTTTTTTTTGTTGTATTTCGGACTGTTACTAAGATATGTTGTTACTATAACGGGCGCTAATTTAAGTTTAAAACTTTAGAATATACGGAATTCCTAGGTTTGCTTAAATCACAATGGTCTGTGTTTTTTTTGTGAAAAGAACAGTTTTTAATTTTTTAATACAATATCCGCCGCTAGCCGTATTTAAGTAAATCGCACGGACGCTATTAGAGCAACAGGTTTTCATTTTTATCACTTTTCCCATTGAGGCGAATCAAAACATTGTTTTCCATCCAAGATTTCGCACCAACTCAAAACTATATAAATTTACTTGGCTAATTTTTCAAATCGCGTTTTGTTCAGATCAGCGCGTTCAATAATAGCAAAGTATTTTTAAAAATCGTGATGCTATTTAATAAAAATTTTGTTTAAATGATCGTCATGATCTAATAAACGGTATTACGAAGTTTAAAACTTGCTAAGTCTCTTATGCTAAATTATAGTTTCTAATAAAAAGTATATTTTAAAACTCTGTGTACCCAGTAAAATTTATCACGGCTACATATATATATATAATATAAATATATCACGATGCGCTTATATCATCCCACTACTGAATGTAATCATTCCCCCTTTTCTTTCCATCTGTAGCGATCACAGACCTCATTTGTCCATTTCACAACGACTAACCTCTGTATACCGTCCTTCATTTTTATACATTAGGATGATATCTGCTTCATTCCATAGTTGCGGAATAGAGTTCTCTTTTAAACATTTGTCAAACAGGTTTTTCAGCAAATCCCGTATCTCCTCGTTCCCTTCTTTTAATTTCTGGGATTATCGCTTGCTTTGTTATTTTTCATTCTCTTGAAAGTGTAGGAGGTTTCACTTGTTGATATATCCGGTAGGTATCCCTTATCCTCATTTATTGTTAAATTTATATTTTACTGTAGTTTTAACTTTGTGTCATAGAGATATGTATAGAATCTTCCTACTTCTTTAGATAGTTCAATTTTATCTGTGAGGATATCTCTGTCACGGTTTTCTAAATTCGTCAGCAGCATACTTTCCATTGACAATGATTTCTTGAATACTTTAGGCCCTCAGTTATCCTTAATTATTTGGCGAATTTTCTTTGTATTGTATTGACGTATATCACTTTTCAATTACTTTCTAATTAATTTATACAATTCTACCCACTCAGTTTGGTTTTTATTTTTATCCACTTTTAGTTTTCTCCTTCGTGCCATTAAACCTTCTGACGCATACTTATTTCATTATTCATGATACTGCTTCTTTCATAATTTTAGTAACCAGTTCAGATTGTTTATACATTCATTTCTTCAGATTTCTGTAACTGTAATTTTAGTTCTTCTTGATATTTGCTTATATATATATATATATATATATATATATATATATATATATATATATATATATATATATACATGTATACAGTTTCTTTACTATCAAATAATTAGTAGTAATAATAATAATAACAATGAATCTTTGTCACACATAAAAAACGTTACTACCTGTATAAATAATTGTCTAAAATGATATAGAATATAATAAAACTTACCAATAGTAAAAATCCTCCAAAAGCCAAACAAAATACAAGCGGACCTGCCAAATCCGTATCTTGCACGACATCCATATCCGTATTCAGAAAAGGATTCAATACGGCCAACGTCTACAATTATACAACAATTGTAAAATTATATATATATATATATATATATATATATATATATATATATATATATATATATATAATAATAAAACTTTAAAATAAAAAATTTATACACTTCATTAATTCGAGAAAGGAAAAATCAACATTCTCGGATATACTTCCATTATAAAGAAGTTATCGGTTAGGCTTTATCTGTAAACAGTGCAAATGCAAATATATATATATATATATATATATATATATATATATATATATATATATATATATATATATATATACACGAGGATCATTATTTTTATTCTACTATATAAAGTAATTTATTTTAAAAAAATATTAATTAAGAAGTTTTTACATGATAATTGATCATTACAGCTTCACTTTTATTGTAAAACCTTTCAAAAGGTATACGAACGATGTGTATTGTATAAGGATATATATATATACATGTGTATGTGTGTGTGTATAAACATGTAAAAAATCGAATATATATATAGAGCATCTGAAAAATGGAGTGAATACGATAGGTTGCGTACACATTTGTGGGAAAAAGCACAATTATTAAAATTGAAATGACGGCCTACTGCTACAAATCAACCTATAGAAAAACTGCAAGTAAAAATAAGAAAGCAAATTTTTAAGAAGAATTTCCATCGACAACCTAATTGCTAAACGAAATATAAGTTAATAAAAAAAATTGCAGCATGTATTTCTTCGAATAAAATAGAAGCGTTTACATTCCTTAAAATTAGTCTTCATTCCCGAATGTATATTTAAAGATATTTGATAAACAGGATTTAAGTGGTAATTGTGAGAATATACTGAATAGTTGAAACATAGAAAGAATAAATAAAAATTTGTGGTTGGATACTTATACTGGCAGATATTTATTTTGTCAATTAGATTATTTATATTATATACATAGTAATATATAATTAGAGTACTGTTCATAAGATTAATAAACGGAGTATCAGGTATAAGCATATTTACGAAACAGATCACGTCGTCAACAGCCTAGGGTTGACGGCTGATTTGGATACCTAATGGATAGATAACTGAAATATAATATGCATTACCCTTTAGGAAAATTCTAGAAAGCCCACGTGGTTGTTAATATCGAGCGAAAATGAAATGATGAACGATTTTAAGCTGTAGGATTTACGTATGTGAATGAAGCCAGGACAGTCAAACAAGAGATAATGTTTCACATCGTGAATTGTATTAGAAGAACGAAATATTGGAATATTTCTAAAACATAACTTTTTTTTACGCATGATAGTGTGCTTGGACCACTTGTGTATCTGATTATTTTCCACAAAATAATGATATTATGTTTGCTGTTGATACAGCTATTCTATCAACTCATCCTAATAACAATACAACCACTACACAGCTTCAAAATTATCTATCACAAACAGAGAATTGGCTTACAATGGGGAATCGCAGTTAATAAATCAAAGTCCAAACAGGTTCTGTTGAAAAAAAAAGGGCAAACTGACGAACCAACAGAATGGGCAAATAAATCCAAAGTCATGTGTTGTAAAATATCTGAGATTACACCTTGACCAACGGCTCACCGTAAAGATTACACTATTGCAAAACGGAAGCAATTAAAATTTACATACCGCAACATGCATTGGCTAATGAATAAAAAGTCACCTTTATCAGTTGAAAATAAAGTATTACTATATAAAACAATCTTAGAACCAGCATAGGCGCAGGGTGGAAACAGCGAGCAATTCAAACTTTAAATTTATACAAAAATTCCAAAGTTCTGCGAAATATTCTAGCGGCACAATAGTTTGTTCGTAACGATGACATACACAAGACAAAGAAGTAATTGCAATCTTTGCAAGAAGACATTTTCATCGACTCAAAAACCACGTCAATCCGCTAGCAGTTGATCTCTCACAGAATAGAGTGCGATTCAGACAATTGAAGCGACCTAGCCAGATTGAACTATAATTTCGTCTGTAGACAGTAATTTATAAAATTCAATGTACTACAAATATAGCAACATTGGGAAGCGTTCCATCATAATCTATATGTACAGCATTGCTACCTTAATGTTTAAAAGAACAGATTAAAAATAAATAGAAAAAGAAAATTAATTGAACATTATAACTGAGCAAAGAGTCTAAATTATCGGAATCGAAAATTTATTCCATCATTCTCGAATAATCTGCATCTTTATATTTACTACGAGTAAAACAAATTTTTCCCAAAGTGAATTCGTACGAATTAAAAAAAAATAGAATACAATACAAACTGTATACTTAAAAGAGGACACGTAAAAATAGCGCCATTTATTTGTTTAAATAACGCCAAGATATAACTTATTAATAATCTACCAAATTAACATTTTGACACACGTACGTGTTTTAATTTTAAGCAATTCCGAAATTAATACAAGTGAAATTTGTTCTAATAAAACAACCTCATCGAGTTGGTAATAATAATAAAAAAATAAAATATTAATAATAGAAATCTGGGATCCGGAGCTCTAACCGGAACGGGGCGCGTCCACGGGTGGTGGATAGTGGAACGACCAGTAGATATACTGGCCAGTTGCGAATAAACAATAATCAGTCGCGAACCAAGAGCGGCTACTGGCGGAAAGTCTCTAGTAGACGATTCCAAGGAGATACGAGGATGCAGATGGACAGCTTGAGGACCTGTCCATTAAAAGTCTGCATAAATCCTATGACTGTCTCCCCCTCCGGCGAGTTTGGGTCGCCGTAAAAACCCTACACCGTTACCTCCTCAGTAACAAACCGCTGCCTTGCGGCTAGGATATTAATCCAAAGGCTAAGGGAGAAAACCCTGACAGAAAACAGGAAGCAGGACTAACCAGCCATACTACCCTGCTTCTGCAATAATACTATTACACTATATAAATTAAAAAGAAATAGTTTATAATGCGATACAAACTGCAAAATACTAAACAATAGACTATATAGAAGTAAATAATAAGAAATTAAGTAAACAATGAAATAAAATAAAAATAAAAACTCTAGGACTTACAATCCTAGTTTTACTATAGAAACAGGTATCAACCTGTTCCCCCCCCCCCCGCTTGCTAATTAACAACAAAATTTGCTTTGTAAAAAAACATGATGGAAAGTAAGTCAAAGAGAACTATTACTCCAGGTGGTAATCTGAAAGGTAAATCCACCACTGTCAAAATAAAGAGAAAATACACGTAAAAAAATTAATGGAATAAAATCAGATATATGACATGACATTTGTGAAGGAATACAAGAAGCAGCAAAACAAACAATTCCGCTGAATATTAAAAAAAAACACAGGTGGTGGAATGAACAATGTGATGCTGCTATCAAACAAAGACTAGAATACTGGAATAGAACTCAACTAAGTTAGAAACTGCGTATGAGAAATTCAGAAATCAAAGAAAACTAACGGCAAAAATTATTAGGAATACTAAGAGAAATTTTGAAAAACAACAACTAGAGGAAGTAGAAAATGACTTTCAAAAGAATAAAACAAGAAATTTTTATAAGATGTTCAAGCCCCAAGTCTATGTTTTAAAAAACCAGATGGAAGCCTAGCACTTAATGATACAGATAATTGCAAAATATTGGCAGAATATTTTGAAAGACTACTCAAATGTGATAAACCCAAAGAACGACTACAAGTGTATATATATACCGGAGGAAAAAGAAACAGACTCAGAGCCCACCAGTAGAGAAGAAATTAAACAAATAATATCAAAGCTTAAAAATAATAAATCTCCAGGGGAGGACTCGATAGTAGCGGAATTGCTAAAAGCAGCAGGTGAACCGATGGAGATAAAATTAACAAAACTTTTATCGGATGTGTGGAAAACAGAGAAGATACCGCTGGAATGGAAATGTGCACTAATACAGCCAATTCATAAAAAACATGACAAGTCAGAGGTCAACAACTACAGGGGAATATCTCTATTGCCGGTAGCGTATAAAATATTTTCAAAGGTGTTACTACATCGAATAGAAAATAAAGTAGAAACAGAATTGGGAGAATATCAAGTAGGTTTCAGGAAAATCGATCTTGCACGGAATAAATTCTTACTCTGAAACTAATAATAAGAGACAGAATGATCAGGAGCAAACCATATGTAGTAGTATTCGTTCGATTCACCGAGAAAGTTTAATGGAAATATTACAAGAATTTGGCGTAAATGACAAATCAACAAGATTAATACAACAAACACTATTAGAAACTACAGCTAAAATAAAATTTATGGGTCGAATTTCCCAAGGCTTTTGAGATTAAAACGGGTGTAAGACAAGGAGATGGATTATCCCCAGTATTGTTCAATTGTGTCTTAGAAAAGGTTATAAGGGATTGGGAAAAATTACTGGAAGCAGAAAATATAAATAAACAGATAAGCTTGGGATATAAGAAGGGAAGAATTGCTATTAATTGTTTGGCGTTTGCAGATGACTTGGAAATTTTCTCGGAAGATTTAGCATCAGCGGTAAAGCAGATTAATCTCCTAAAAGAAGTAGCAGAAAAAACTGATCTACAGATTTCGTTCGAGAAGACAGAATACATGACCAACATTGGAACCTCGCCTCGATACATGTGTACAAAATACGATAAAATCAAAAAAGTAACCAAATTCAGATACTTAGGCGAGGTTATTCAACAAAATGGCCCGGATGGAGAGGCGTTGAAAATGAGGGCTAGAAAAATGTAAACGGCTTTCCAATTAACGCGAAATATATATAATAAAAAATCGATATCGATAAATGCTAAGAGCAGACATTACAATACAGTTATTAAGTCGGAGTGTTGATATGCAGCTGAATGCTTAGAGCTAAATGACATTGGAAAAAAAGGAAAGGAAGATTACGAGAAAAATTCTTTGCCCAAGAAAAGGAAAGGAAATATTCAGGAATAGGCCCAATAAAGAGACGAGAAAATAGAAAAACTATCCGATGTTATGAGAAAAAGAAGATTCATATTTTATGTACATATACAGAGAGTGAGTGAGAGCAGGCTAACAAAAAGAATCTTTCACAATTTTGATAGATTAAAAACCAGCCCGAGGTGGTTCCTGAACACTAAAAAATATCTCGATGAAGTGAAAATGGATAATTTAATGATTGATAGCGGAATAGAATTCAGAAATAAAATTAAAAAGTTTGATGGATTTAGAAGAACCGAAAAGCGTGGAAGCGGGAAAAAATGGACAGATGACAGGAAGAAAACGCAGAGTGAAACTATGAAGAAATACTGGGAAGAAAGGAAAAGCAAAAGTTTGTTGTTTTCACGTGGTCCATAGATAGCCAAATTCGAAGAGAAGAAAGAAGAAAAAAGTCTGTAATAACAGAGTTAGTTAATAATAATTATTATTTATAAAAAAAAAATTACAAAAATTTATAGTAATTTTATTATTTTAACTAGTTTATCTTAATTTTTCTAATACTTCGATATTATTATTTGTTACATATTAAAAGGGGGGAAAATATATTCAATACTCGCGTTGTTTCTGTTTCAACCTTAAAAAAACTTTTCATAAAAAAAAACGTCCGAGTAGATTACACAGAGTTCTCTTTGAACAAAAGTAATAAACGATGTAGTTACATTATCCTAACGAAAGATAGCGATACTTCCAATTGCTATATCTGAATATGCTCAACGGTAACAATGTATTTACCGGATATTAGTTTATTCATTAAATTTAACCGACTAAATTGTTTATTATAATAACGTGCGGGACGGCCAATATATATCGATATAATATATTTAGTACACTTATATATTAGTGATCATGGTTCACCGCTACGCCAGGTTAATTTTATAATAATTAAATTATAAGAAAGGATTAATTCTATATAAAAGTGTAATTTTGCCTAACATAATATATGGCAACATAATTTGATATGCTTAATATAAAATGATTTCAGAAGAAATTAAAGACTTTTCAAAGAATGGTTTCAGTTAGGTTAATATAGAACGAAATTGCTGACATTGAACCACTGATATTCGAAATCAAGAAACACATAAATATTTTCTTAATAAAAAATAATGTAAAGATACACAGCGAATTTAATCATACACAGTACTAACATACCTATACATAATGAAAAAAAATATTAACATCAAAATAATTTAAACCTGTATTGGATGATCACTATAGTGCAAAGTATCAAATGCTTTGGGAAGAATAAAATGGTTTAACAACACAACATTTCCCCAGTATAGAGACGATCGAAGTTTATTACCGGACATGGCGGTATGTTTAAAGAATATATCTATACAAGCATAAAATAGCGCATTCGAATAAATTCCATATATGCAACCTACCTGATAATACCGAGAATATATACTTTTAGGATGTAACTATAGTAGTACTGATTTTAATTATACTCAATTAGTCAATTATCACATCAATCAGTAAATCAAAAATGAAAATATTAGAAGTACTACAAAATATTGCACTAAAAAATGCATTAGGAGCACTAAGATCAAGCTCTAATCATTCAATTCGGGTTAAGCGGCAGAATTATCGATGTATTTATATTTACAACTAATCGCTGATAAAAAAAAAAAAAAAAAAAAAAAACTATGTTTGCACTTCAGACGACATAACTCTTCTTTGCACTTCTTCTATATATAAAACAATTACTGATAGTTTATTACAGACAGGAATAAATCGCATCTGGCGTTTTTATAAAATACGCAAATTTATTCGAACTGTGACTATATATTTCAACCGCAGGCGTCCAACATTACCCGCTGAAATTAGAGTTAATTCCACCGTAATTAGCTGGTTGGAGTAGGTGATCTTGGATAGTAGACTAAATTTTTCTAAACATGTTAATCATGCTAACGTGAAAGTTAATAAAACAGTATCTGCCGTATATATATATATTATTTAACAGAAAATCATTCGTTAACATTAATAATAAACTAAGTTTGTATAAAACACTATTTATTCGTTCCGTAATCGATTATTGTACAGTTTTTAACGAATTACAATTATTATATAATGGGTGTCTCAGATGTGTACTTGATATTCCTAGATACTACAAAATCGTTGATATGCATATTAAACATATCTTATGTTAAGGATCGTATACTAAATTTTCATTTAATTTCTACCGTCGGTGATTACGAGGCAACTGCAACTTATGTATATAAGTATAAACGTAGGAGACTTAAACATAATTACCTTTTGTAACCGTTAAAACGGACTTTGTTTACGAATTATTATTTCTTCCATATTTAATTATTCTATAAAAAAAGTTACAACCTGAAGCAGATATAGAATCGGATCATAATTCAGTAGTCGACAGGTTTAAATTTAAGTGGAAAATTAGAACAAATCGAAACAGAACAAAAGTAAGAATTTATCTAAGCTGGGAAGATAAGAAATTAGAAAATATATTAAGCGAATAAGTAAATGTAGCATTCAAAAATGAATATAATGTGAAAACGAAAACGTTGCGAACAAATAGAAGCCAAACTTAAGGAAATATGTCTAAAGAAAATGAAGCAAGGAAATATAAAAAATAAAAAATCATGGATGACCGATGAGATCTTAGATATGATGGACAAACGTCGTATAGAAAAAGTGGAATACTTGAGCATTAATAAAGAAATTCGGAAGAAAATTAGACAAGCAAAAAATGTTCGGATGAAGGCCAAATAATGCGATAAACTGGAAGACTAAGAAAAAAAGCATGATACTGTAAATACGCATCGCAAAATTAAACAGATTACGGGAATATACAGAAGAAGAAAATCGATGAAATTGCTAACAATAATTTAGAAGAAAAACTACAGATATGGAAAACATTTGTAGAAAAAATATACGATAGAAAGAAAAACGCTAATCAAAAAGAAGTAAGTGATGATGAAAAATGAGAAAAATATGAAATTTCGAAATCTGAAGTGGAATCTGCAATAAAAAAAGCAAAAGATAAAAAAGGCAAGACGAATTACCAAGTGAAATATTTAAAATTCTGAACGAAGGAAACATTCAAAAACTGACTAACTTATTTAATGCAATATATAACCAGGGGGCTATTACCGAAGGAGTGGCTAAAGTCAATGTTTGTAACATGACCAGAAAAGTTAAAGGCAAGCAGATGTGACGAATATATTAGCCTCATGAACCATCTATTGAAAATATTTATAAGGATAATGCATTCCAGGAAAAAAATTTAGACAATATTCGGATTCCGACAAGACCTCGGAACTAGGGAAGCACTTCTAGCCTTCAATACACTCGTTCAAAAATATTAAGAGCATGGGAAGGATATGTGGACTATGAGAAGGCCTTTGACAGAGTAAGGCATGATAAACTGATTGAAATTCTGAAACAACGCAAGATTAACGATTTTGATCTTAGAATAATTAAGAATCTATATTGGAAACAAATAGCTACTGTATTAATAGACAAAAAAAGAGACCGAGGCGGTTGAAATAAACAGAGGCAAGGTTGTATCCTGTCCCCTATTTTATTTAATGTTTATTCAAATGAAATATTTAAACAAACGTTGGGGGAAGTAGAAAAATGAATTCGAATTCATGGTAAATATATAAACAGATGTGCAGATGATACTTTCCTAATGGCGTAATCGATACAAGACCTTCAGGAAGTAGTAGATAGAGTAAACCGGACAGGAGTAGACTCTCGCCATCGATGAAAGAAAAACAAAATGTATGATAATAAGTCGCCAGAAACAATTGTTAACAAAAATATTAATTAACCGCAAAGAAATCGAGCAGGTACAAAAATTTATACCTGGATTATAACAAACAGGGTAGACTCGGAAACAGAAATCGGACGCAGAATTATATATGCAAAAATAGCTTTTCAAAGACTAAATCGAGCAATCAATATAAAAATCAAGCAAAGAGTGCTGAAGTGTTATGTTCGTGCCGTTCTATTATACGGCGCAGAGGCTGGAACGTACACAGCCAAGTATTTCAAATATCTAGCAGCATGTGAAATGTGGTTCTACCGTAAAATGTTACGTATCCCCTGGATAGGGAAATTAAGTAATGATGAAGTACTGAAGAGAAGTTATACAGAAAGATATCTAGTAGAAGAAATAAAGAAACGAAAAATAAGTTATGTTTGTCATATAATTAGAGGATATGAGCGGTTAAAGCTAATAATTCAAGGAAGAATAGAGGGTCAGAGAAGAGATATGGTTACAAAATATAAAGCAATGGACGGGGCTTGAAAATATTGAAAAGCTGATGCGGGCTGCCGAAAATAGAAATATCAATGCTATGATGTCAACGCGCAGTAATGCGTACGACACATTTTGTAATTTATGTGAAATATACTTTTTTATTTTTATTTCTTTTTCCACACTTATATAATATATACGGCTCTTTTTCTTTTTCTTTCTTTTTCCACACTTATATAATATATACGGCTCTTTTTCATATTTTAAATATTCAACTACTTTATGTCATAATCGAGAATTCAAAAAATCGTTTAATTCCCTATGTACTTTTACTATATAAATTTAACGTCAATTTCGAAGGTAATTTAACGATTTAATAGAAATTTTGACTAAAATCCGAGTTCTTATATCGCATTATTTAATTTCTTTCTGAAAAATAATCTGTACGTCGTGAAATTAATACCTCGAACGATTAAGCCGTTTCAGGCTAATAGATACGTTGTCCGAAATTTCAAAAAGTGGATACGTAAAAATTTCAAAATATTCCCACCGCCTTAAAAAACTCTTGACCGAGGAACGAACGCTTTCCGTAAAGAAATTATCACAATATAAATTTAAAAATAATTTCGTTGACGAATGAAATAGCGCACTCTATGCGAAGGTATCAGAAACGCAGTTTACGTACAAACCTTTCAGATGGCTCTGACAGAAACAATCAAAAATTATTTATATTTAAAGCGAACGAAAGCTTTAATAAGCAACGAGTGCAAAAATAATTGCAAAAAATAAATTGAATCGATACGAATCGAATAATTTTGTTAAAATGAAGAATAATAAATCACCTGGTCTTGATGGCATTCCATTTGAGGCGTATAAAATGGACAAGGACATTGTAAACTGTTTGGTTATTTTGTTCAATAATATGTGGAAGGAAAAACTGTAACTGATGATTTTAAAGAAGCTACCATAGTGTCTATATATATAAAAACAAAGGAGACAGAGCTGACTGCGCCAGTTATCGAGTATAGCGCTACTAAGCACAGCAAGCAACATATCCAGTAAAATACTGCTAGAAAGATTGAAAATGATACTGCAGCCAAACTTACCGAAGGAGCAATGCGGGTTTCGCAAAACCCGAAGTTTTACAGACATGATTTTCTGTTTAAGACAACTAATCGAGAAAAGTAGAGAACAGATTATCGCGCTATATGTTGCTTTCATCGATGTTAAAAACGCGTTCGACTCTGTTAACAGAGAGGCTATGTGAGAATCCTTATCAGCTGCCGATTACAATACTGATGATGGTGCAGCTTACGATCAAACGTAGGGAACCGTATTATACGACTTCGGACATTCAAACAAGTTTGAAATAAATACTGGTGTAAAGCTGAGCTGCGTTCTCGCACCGACACTCTTCAACTTCTACATGAGCATAGTGCGCCGAGTATTCAAGCAAAAACTTGCGAATTCTGGAGTAGAAATGGCATATCGCTTCGACGGAGGCTTACATAATTTGAAAATATCAACGTGAAGTCAAACTGTTTAAACTTGGATGCCTTCCATACGTTGACGACTGCGTAATTGCTACTGATAACGCAGAGGAACCTCAGTCGATGTTAACACAAATGGCGGAAACGTATGCCGACTTCGGGCTCAGCATTAATGAAGGGAAAACTTAAGTGATTAAAATCAGCTTCGAGGCGCACAACTTCTGGTTAAATGGAAATAAATTGAAAGCAGTAGACAGGTTTAAATATCTCGGCAGTGTTGTAAGTAGGGACGTGCCCATCGACTTCGAAATATCTGTGCGTATAACGAACATCAATGCTGTTTACAGTAGACTTTCAAGGAGGGTCTTCAACAATAAACATTTGTCTGGCTTAACAAAGCTGGCAGTATACAAGACGATGATACTTCCAATACTGCTGTATGGAAGCGAGACGTGGCCGTTAATTAAAAAGCAGGAAAACCGACTGTGAGACCTCAGGAAAATCTCTCGAATAAATCGGACGGATGGTGTCTCGAACGAGCGGGTACATAGCGGCGCTTCGACCGCGTCAGTTTCTCAGCTAGGTGCAGAGAGGCGAACCAGATGGGTTGGTCATACAATCAGCATTGATGACGATCGATTGCTCAAAAGGATCTTAAAATGCGGAAAGCGTCCACTGGGTCGGCCAGGATGTTTCTGGCGAAGATCTAAAAAAGGCTGGTATTGCACTGAACTGTAGATGGGAAAAGCTGGCCCTAGACCGACCTAAGTGAAAAATACTTGTGGAACGTGTAAAAGAAGGGCAGAAAAATTTCAAAAGAAAAAGGAAATGACAACTCGAATCGTCTTCAGGTGCTCGCTGTGCACTTTCCGAACCAGTCACAGGATAGGGTTGATTTCATATCAAAGACATAAACATAAACACAGTTAGATGCAGCAGCAAAGCTCGGAAACCAAATTTCTAACTTAGGAAAAAGTCATTTTACCAAAATTTAATCAAATCTGATCGTACGCTTATTGAAAATAAACATTTCAGAGAATGCACGTCCGCAACGTACACGGAAATAATACTAGTTACACGGGATCTGCAGGGAACAGCAACTTTATGCAATAATCCAACTTGCCAGACCTTATCAAACGTTTGTCAGCCATCCAGAAATACTAGAACCCTTAGGTTTTAAAGGAATTTTCGATGATATTGTAAGAAATTAATGTAATGTATGACAAGGTTGTTTGTTATCTCCATTCCTTTTTAACGTATACGCGGAATGCTTAAATGAACTCTAACAGAAACCACATATCGACATTCGCCTAGGCGGAGAAAGACTTCAAACGATAACATTTGCAGACGATCATAATTGCTGAGTTTCCGAAACGGACTTTAAATGATACAGAAAAGTAGTTTGGGTTAGAAATAAATGTTGATAAAAATAAAATCACGATGTTTGGTAAACATGCTAATCGTTTTCAACTGGAAATTAATGGTCAGAAAATTCAACAAGTGCAAGGTTTCAAGCATCTCGGTAAAATAATAACGGAAGACTCGTATTGCGATACAGAGAAATAAACTTAAGAATCAAATTAGCTAAGCTAGCCTTGCAAGAAAAGCGAAACATATTATGCCAAAAGTCGATACCGTTAAAACTGTGTGAACGTATTGTTAAAACTTACGTGTGGCCTGTAGCGCCTCACTGTGTTAAAACGTGGACACTGAACAAAAGGAATTTTCAAAAAGTGCAGGCATTGGAAATGTATTGGAGGAAGATACAAAGAATAAATTGGACCGAAAAAGTTTCGAATGAACAAGTTCTCCAAAGAATTGACGAAAAACGGACCTTATTACATTCGACGAAGAAAAGAAGATTAACCTGGATGGGGCATGTACTCCGACATGGTGGTCTCTTACGCGATGTAATAGAACAACGGATTCCATGAAAAATAGGTCGTGGTAGACCACGAAACTCTCTCGTGACAACATTGTTGCATGATACAGGCACAGATCAATACTGGAAAATGAAAAGAGCTGCATCGGTTAGGCTGGAAGTTACTTACTATGGAATAAAATCAGTCCTAGGACTGCCAAACTTATGAATATTTTCAATTTGTAATTTAAAACGCGTTAATGTACTCACTTAATGTCAGAATTTCATTATGATGGATTTTCTAAAAAGTACAACGTGGCTACAATAACTTGCAAATAGAAAACTGATAAAATTTTTATTATGTGCACACTATATATATATATATATATATATATATATATATATATATATATATATATATATCTATATCTATATATATATATATATATATAATACTCGTCTTTCGTGTGTATCAAACTATATAGTTAAGGTAAAAATAAAGGGAAAACTTACGAGAATTTTTAGGCATCCGATATTACGCCATCGAAAGTAAACGAGAAAATTTATTCGGAAAAGAAAAAAAAAAATCGATTACTTCGTACTTACCAAGAACAAGTCTGGTTATTATAAAGCGTATCATCGGCCGGAGGCCTAAAAAGTTATGAAACACTAAAGGAACCGAATTTTCGTAATAAAGATGTCGCTTGGCGATGTCTCGTACGACGCTATTATAACGCTAGGTGTGAAAAACGCTCGCGTAAAAATAATAATAATAATAATAATAATAATAATAGAAATAGTAATAATAATAATACACAAGCAGAATGGTGGAAAAGCTTTTAAAGTTTTTCAATATATTTTCCTAGTCGAAAGTCAGCCGATATGATGCTGAATCTTAGTTCGGAAACGTAATTCGCGCCTGATTATCTATAAATAACGGGACATTTTATCGTGCCGCCAGTCGTTAACGAATAATTACAAATCGACGATTATAACACTATATGTTGTTTCAACAGATTCATTTAAAAAATACGTTCATTCGATCAGGAATGATACGATCGTCATTTTATTTATTTTTTTTTTTTTTTTTATATTAGGCACAAGATTTTTTCACCCAGATTACTGTTTTAGTTTTTATAATCGATTTTTGTGCGTTCGTGCATACATTATTCATTATTTATATAGTCTGTGTGTGTGTATACGCATCACAGTTGAATGATTATATCGTAGTAATTCGTCTATCTTGTTAAGATTTGCAGACAGCTAATTTGAAATGTCGGAATTTTTCGGATAGCTCCATTTTTTTCATCCGTTTCATCGTGTTGCATTTTTTGATATACCTCAGTCTTAGCGCCTTCCTGTTGATCTTTCCCCAATCTATGGCGTATTTAATTATTTTTGTGTTAAATGTTCATTGTGTCTGTCACAATATTATCTATATCTTTTAATTTTTCCTAATAAGCTTTCATTTTCACGAATTACTCTAAATAATTCTTTATTAGTAATTTTCTCCGTCCATGCTTTCTTTACATTAATACCGGGTTTCGAACGCCCCTTGTAACTGATTTCGCGTTTTTTTTATCTGTCGTCC
Source organism: Coronaproctus castanopsis (assembly GCA_032883995.1). Lineage (NCBI taxonomy): Eukaryota > Metazoa > Arthropoda > Insecta > Hemiptera > Monophlebidae > Coronaproctus > Coronaproctus castanopsis. Next base: position 52,297,130 of record CM065052.1, read on the forward strand.
AAACTTTCGAACTATAAAATAAAACGTTCCCGTACGAATGTTTTGATCGATTTCTTCTTTATATTCGCGTGTCTTAATGTTAATAAAATCGTTTCATTTTCACATAATTTCGTCAATACTATTCTTTCTGTTATATATGAATATACACATATACGTATTGAAATAATCAAGTTATTAGTAAAGAAACCCGTAATTGTTAGCAGTTATGCCATTTTCAAGTTAAATACTAATGAATTAAATAAATTATAATAACAATTATAACAAGAGTAATATATGAAATATTTAACTAATAATAGGTAACATTTATCACATCTAGTTCCTGAGATGATCGTTAATTAACTGGTACTATGTATTATAAGGTACAATTTTTTCTACTAAATACTAAAGACTAAGTATATTCGTAATACGGTCTTCAAAACTAATTCATCTTCTTCTTCATAGTGCGATCGCCGTTAACGAAGGTCGGCGAAACTGGTCCTGTTTCTGGCCGAATATTAATATTAGTTCGTTGGTTGAGCATCCCGTCCAATTTTCCAAATTTTTCCATCCACGACATTCTTCTGCGTCCTTTTCGTCTACATGCTTCTAGTTTTCCTTGCATAATTAACTGTATCAACTGATGCCTAATCGTGCCGCATAATGTGACCCAAATACGCTAATTTCTTTTTCTCGATAATTGTTTATTTTGTCCTATTCTTTCCACAACCTTTCTATTCGACACACGGTCAGCCCATGATATCTTCACCATTCTCCTGAAAACCCACATTTCGAATGCTTCTAGATTTTTCATCGTTTGCTTTTTAACGTCCACGCCTCCGTTCCGTATAATAAAACCGAATGTACATAACACTAGACCATTCTGTATCTTAATTTCAGACGTTTGTCACTGAACAGAGATCTTATTTGGATAAATACTGTGATCTTACCTGTTCGATTCTTATTCTGATTTCTTTATCGTGGCTCATGTCATCATTTAACCAGCAACAGAGATATTCAAACGATTTAGCCACTTCTATTAGTTCCCATCCAAAGTCATTATTGGGCATGACTTCTTGGTATTACTGAATATCATCGCTTTCGTTTTCTGTGCATTTATGCATAGTCCTGAATTTTTCATCGTGGATATAATTTTATTCAATAATATTTGTAAATCTTGTGCCATGTTTGCTACCCTGCATATCGGATATTATTTACTACCTTTCCATCTACTTTGATGCCCTCCTTGGATTCTTGTAATATTTCCCCTATGTAGTTTTCTGCGTATAAATTAAACAGTAATGGTGGCATACCTAATCCTCATCTTACACCTTTATTAATTGGAATTTGTAAGACCGTATTCTGTTTTTAAAGCCGATATTTATTCCCAATATATCTGCTTGATTATATTTATGTCTTGTTGGTAATTTATCATCTGGTATTATTAATGCGTTTAATAAATTATTTTTATTTCTTAATTTTATTATTTCAAATGTTTCAGTTTTTTTTTTTCCATTTTTTCTTTCTTTACGTAAAATATCGTAGTTTCGGTTAATAGTATTAATTTCGCAATTAAATTCTTTACAGTGTTTATCATATAATGATTTATTAAAGTTGTTTTTATACGAATTTAAAGGTTCGTTAAATTTGTTAGATTACCTACTTATTCCAAGAGATATATATATATTATATATATATATATATATATATATATATATATATATATATATATATATATATATGAACTCCGGCGTACCCGGTCCGATATCGAATCAGATTTACACAGCCGATTTTCCTGACACTATTCACGACACAACGGCTTTATTTGATGACGACACAGCGATATTTTCTGTATATGAGGATCCTACTGTTGCAACCGAACGCCTACAGAATTACACTTTTGGAGAAATGTTTACATTTATGGAAAATCAAAATGAATAAATCACTAATCATTTCTTATTCGCTCTAAATCGAAAAATGATTCTAATGTCCCCGCAAGTAAAATATTTAGGACTACGCATCAGGATCGGAGATTTACTCGAAATGATCATATGCTAGCCAAGAAAAAACAGCTCGGCTTAAAATTACGAAACGTAAAATGAGCAAATATACGTCATTTTCGATGGAAAGTAAAATGTTATTTGATAAAACTATCCTCAAACCTATCGAGGGGGGCTAGTAATTTCAATATCAAAAGTAGGCAGAGTTTCCAGTCGAAGATTCTACGGAACTTCGGAGTTAGAGAGCCATGTCGACCCGCATAAGGTTCTCGATATACCAACCGCTATAAAGGAAACTGTCAGAATCCGTATCGATAAATATATCGAGCGACTACATAGCGCCGTGCTAATCCATTAGCTGTCGATCTTGACGAAAACGCTACACAATTCAGTACGGCTCAGTTAACGCGCCTAAATGGAAGGTCTTAATTTATTTAATTATTACTTTGTATAGTTCAAAACGAATTAGACAGTAGACTCGATTTAAAACATCGTCGCTACTTATCGTCCAATTAAGGACATAAGCGAAAAGAGAAAAGAAAATATCGAACGTTCTAAGTGGGAAAGTAATTTTAATGCAACACATTTTCCGACCACGTTCAATATTTATAAGGTCCGACTGAAAAAACGTTTCGTCATGATAACCCAAATGATCGGGAAATCAGGTTCGCCCTAAGGTAAACTAAAAATTAATTGGTAAAAAAACGTGGAAAGCGTCGATTTCTAAAAGAACGGTTACTAATTTTCCCGGAACCGTTAAAAAATTAAAATCAACTCGACGAAGAAAAGCTTCGTAACGAGCGAGAACAATTATTAATCCGACGTTTCAAGGAAAAACCCCTAAACAAGACGATATATAAAATTATCAACAAAAACAAATAATAACAACCAATAATTTATTATTATTATTATTATTATTATTAATTATTAATTATTTATTATTTACGTCATCGTTTCTACGTCGTTATTATCGAAGACTTTAAGGAGAAAAACACAAGTCAGTTTAGGAATAATTTTTTCTTCAGCAAGACCATCTGGCGCTCTGGGATATTTTTTGAGGGAATAATTAACGGACCAAACTCTTCATTCTACTAGTGCGTACTAACGTTCGATTTTTCTAAAGCGAGGGCAACGAAATTAATTAAACCTTCTCGTCTTCAACCTAAAATTTGCCTAAAAGGATAATATATTCATCCACTTTCGACTGGCTCCTCGTTAATCTCAGAAATAAAGATAGATAGAGATAGATACAAAATATATAGATAGCTGCGCGGGAGGAGGAACTTGGAATAATAGAGCTTTCGTTATTACGAAGTTCTGTTACTACTTAATAAGCTAACCTAGTAGCCGGTCCTTCGTTGCCGTGTCTAGTCTTGTACCGTCTTAGCGTTCCCCTCATCTCATCCGACATTACCGTGCAGTAGAATACGAACGGGAGTAAAAAGGACGTACACTCCGATAGTCTAATCTTCACTAACGAACATAACGAACAACGTCTTAAATAAATTACCGCGGTCTGGATAAAAAATTCTTCCAGACTTGGATAACAAATTTCGCGAAAAGTACAGTACAAGAATAATATAAAATTATTTAAAAAAAAAAAACGTTTAATAATTATCAAGTAATTAAAAATTTCGAGACGAATAGAATTAAAATAACCTACTATTTGTTACTAAACGGAATTTTTAATTTAATCGTATTAATCAAATTTCGATTTTCATAAACCCTTTTGTAAACGTAGACGAGCCCCCCAAAAAAATATTTACCTCGTATTAAACGTTTTATCGACGAATCTTCAGAAGTGAAACTCAAATTCAATTTATTTTTTTTCTATACATGTTTGCAATAAATAAATAAATAAATAAAATGACAATCTACATTGGTTGATCGTGCTTAAAGTTTGCAATGAAATATGTCTTTCTAAGCGTATATTATAAACGAACTAATGAAAACGGACACACACATACACACATACATACATACATATATGTATATACATAAGGAAACTTATATACACACACACATACATATATATACACACACACATAAACGCCACACTCACGCACAACAAATAGACGTATATATAAATAGAAAGCTATATGCATTACAATTATATAACACACATACACGTATACAAATAGATGTACATGTAAATACATAGCTATACGTGTTACAATTATATTACACACACATACATAAAAATAGACGTACATATAAATGCATAGTTATATGCATTACAGTTATATTACACACACATACATACACACACTAATATATATATGCGCATATTAATATTCATAATTTTGTTTAGACGAAATCGATCATAAATATATACATATGGTATACACACGTACATATATACTGACTATGTATGAAATTTCCCCATTTTATGAATTAGTGGAAAAGTGGAAAAATGAAATAATGTAGAGTAAAAATTAAATACGTAAGTGTAAAAGATAAAAGAAATTATTTTACGAATTACGGACTTATTCCTTTTATAAAAATTTATGTGAAATTTTTCTAGTCGACGTTTAAAATTTTTAACATAATAAATCGACTTTAAGCGTTACAGGCAAAGCGTTATATTCGCCCGCTGCAACGTATACACCCCTTCTTATTAAACAGCGGCAATGCCAACCTACCGATTGCCAGTGTCTTTGTTTTACTTTTTTCCTTAAATTATGCCAAATTTGTATCATTTACCCGTGTACAAATATAAGCGATACACTCAGTAGCGTACAATCTTACCGTGAGTAAATGAGTTTAATGATTAGCCATATCGTCCCTGTACATTATTCCATATGTCGAGATAGACTGGCACAGTGCCAGAGATGTAGACGTCGAAGTTGAGGTGGTGAAAAATTGTTCTTTAAACGGTGGAGAAGATAATTCAACTTTTTTCACTTTTCGTTTTTTTACTAAAATAGACCGCATACCAAAACCCAAAACTAACGTAACGTCCAGTCGAACTCCAAATATTTAATTTCAGTAAATTCACTATAATTGTTACTTATTTTAAAACTACATATCTGCTGTCGACGAGATAGATCTAAACCATTTGTGAATAATTCCCTCGAATCCGCAGTTATAAAATTTATGTAATAGAATGATGCGAACGATAGTACGAAACGATTTATTTATGTCAAAGTACACTGCAATAACTGAATGACTTTCCTCTAGACGTTTATTAATGCGGGGATAGTAGATCCGTACACCTTCCTGAAAGAAATCAATTCTGATTTAAAGTAAAAAAAAAGTTTAATATGTTTGTAAGAGTATTTTCGTTACATTTTTCGTACATTTCGCAATATATATAATATCTCGTAGTAAGAAAATCGGTCTGACTAACAGTTTTCTGCTTAGTTATTGTAAGTCGTACGTATATATCTATTCTTTATCAGACAGATGGATAGATTTCAAACATCGCAAATTGAAGAAATGTCCTGAAAAATAAAAATAATCAAACGAGGGACAGCGTGGAAACAGAAGAAAGATTATCGGTATCTTTAAGATAAGTTTTTTGAACATTCATTGAATTATTTATTTTTCTAACTACCGCATTAGGCGACCTACTATAAGCTTTTCAAATACTTTGCCTAGTACCGATGTCAGAGAAATAGATCGGTAGGAATCTATAGTTGAAGGATTTATGGGCAATATCGGTGCTATCAACAACTAATAAACAATAAACAATGCTTCGTCCAAGTCGCTCAACAATTGATCAAGACCACAATGAAATACCAAATTCGATAGTTAATAATAATTATCAATTATTCGCTCTTCTTAGTTATATCCAAGGCTTTCGATATCACCTGGAGACACAAGATTCCGACCTCGCTATACAACTGGAATTTTCGAGGTAGACTGCCAATGAGAAATATTAAGTTCCGATTGAGAAGTGCCTATAAAAGGAAATAACTCAAGGGTTTGTGGTTTAGTTCGTTTCTGATGATGAGTGCTTCATTTTTTTAGCACGAAATTTGTCCAACTGACGGCAATTTTTATACACATTCTCCCCATAGAGATTCGTTATATATTTATTAAAACTTTCGTGGTTGTTTTCCATACGTCTAGAATTATTTTCGGTGAAAACCACGTCCTGATTATTCAAAAAACTTAACGTTTCGAATGGGCTTACACCACTCATCATCAGAAACGAACTAAACCACAAACCCTTGAGTTATTTCCTTTTATAGGCACTTCTCAATCGGAACTTAATATTTCCAGGGCTGTGATTGGTCCTACCGTCAGCTGATACATCACCTGATATTACTGGTCTTAGAAATCTTTCACCACACAAGGCAGAAATTATAAGACAAGATTGCTCTATAATATTAAGACAGTGTAAACCACCCAGACTGAACATATCCCGGACTGAGTATATGGCCTTGAAATCATTGAAAAATAATCCAGAAATAACTGTATGTAAGGCTGACAAAGGTAATGCTACTATTATTATGAGGACAGATGAATATAAAGGTAAGATGCTAGAGCTATTAGAACAAGGTCCTTATGTGAAATTAGAAAAAAATCCACTTAATAGGATTACTGCTAAAGTATTAAGATTAATAAAAACATCACAGTTAAAGGCAAGCACTAAGAAGGAATTGATTTGCCAGGTACCTACCATGCCAAGGATTTATGGAGTACCAAAAATACACAAAGTTGGCTATCCATTAAGACCTATAGTTTGTTCTATTAACAGTCCTATGTATAATCTGGAAGGTTTTATAGCTAAACAGCTGAAGCCCCTAGTAGGTTGTTTACCATCGTGTATACAGAATTCTGTGCAATTCATCGAAAAATTGAAGGAAATAAAAGTGGAACAAGATGATTTGGTAATTAGTTTTGATGTAGTTTCCTTGTTCACAAATGTCCCAGTATCAGAAACTACAGAAATCATTAAAAAGAAAGGCGTTTCAGGTGAAATTGTAGAATTTATAAAAACAGTAACTGCTGATAATGTGTTCTCGTTTGATGGAATATTTTACAAACAAATAGAAGGTATGGCAATGGGATCAAGACTAGCTCCGATATTTGCTAACATTTATATGGAAGAAATTGATAAATTTGTGCTTCATAACTGGAATCCCAAGTGTTGGTTCAGATATGTGGATGACACATTTGTAGTATGGCAACATGGGCGTAAGAAATTAGAAGAATTTCAAACAAGTTTAAATAATATCCATCCTAATATCAAGTTTACCATGGAAGAGGAGAATAATGGTGTTTTACCTTTCTTAGATGTTCTAGTAAAAAGAAACATAGATGGCACATGGTCAACTAGTGTGTATCGAAAAAGTACACACACTGGATTATACATACATAAAAATTCACACCACAACCCAAGTCAAAAATTGGGTGTTTTCAAAACTTTAACAGTGAGAGCCCAGCGTTTATGTGACAGCAGTAGTATTGAGAATGAACTGGTTAATCTTAAGCAGACTATGATCAACAATGGGTACAGTATAAAACAGTCTGAGAGATATATTAATAAATTTAGTACAACATCTAGAAAAAAACAGGCGGAAAACAAAGAAGAATATAGAGCAAGCATAAAGTTACCTTACATTATGGGAACAACAGATAAGATTGCCAGAGTGTTACAAAAAAACAGTATAAGAACAGTATTTGACACCTATAAAAAGATAAAGAACCTGTTAAATAATAATAAAGATAAAATTCCCAATGGTCATACTGCTGGCGTGTATAAAATTCCTTGTTCGTGTGGAAAAAACTACATTGGACAAACTGGAAGGTCTATTAATACACGCATTAAAGAGCATGCTGCAGATTGTAAATATAAACGCATAAGTAAATCAGCAGTAGCAGAACATCTAATTACAGCGGGTCACTCTATAGACTTCGAGGAGAGGAAGGTATTGGTAAAGGAGCAAAAATATGGGAAGCGAATTGTCCGAGAGGCTATTGAAATAGAAAAGCATAATAATTTCAACAGAGAAGATGGATTTCGGCTACCTGATGCTTGGAAACCAGTATTACTTAACAATAGAGAAAAATTAAAATACCCTACTGAAGTGGCCAACCAACCATTGATTACAGAAGTACCAACCAATCACAATACAGGAATATCAGGTGATGAATCAGCCGATGGTAGGACCAATCATAGCCCTGAAAATATAATTACTACTGACAAATTAACCAATCACAATACAGGAATATCATCTGATAGTAGGACCAATCATAGCCTTGGAAATATAATGACTACAGAAGAATTGACCAATCACCATACAGTAATATCAGGTGATGTATCAGCTGACGGTAGGACCAATCACAGCCCTGGAAATATTAAGTTCCGATTGAGAAGTGCCTATAAAAGGAAATAACTCAAGGGTTTGTGGTTTAGTTCGTTTCTGATGATGAGTGGTGTAAGCCCATTCGAAACGTTAAGTTTTTTGAATAATCAGGACGTGGTTTTCACCGAAAATAATTCTAGACGTATGGAAAACAACCACGAAAGTTTTAATAAATATTATTTAATATTGCCATAAATTATATCTTGACCGAGATAGTACCACCAATAAGAGCATATCATTATTTGCAGATGATTCGGTTATCTTCTTACCATGTTGTAATGTTCCAATTGGATCAGAAACACTGTAACTCTGCTTAAATAAACTTCTAAAGTGGACGGAGGTATCTGGATTTCAGTTCTCGGCTGAAAAATCCACAGCCATGCACCTCCCTCATGATATAGTTCTTTACTTAAATAACAAAATAATTACATCTTCTACCACAGTGAAGTATCTGTGCCTAACTTTTGATCAGAAGTTGACATGGAAGCCTCACATGCATACGCTTAAAAAAAAAAGTATGCTAAACTTAAATTTATTACGAAAGTTAGCTCATACACAATATGGAGCGGACATGAGATCACTTATTACAGTATACAAAACAGTAATCCGCCCAAAAATTGACTGCTGTAGTTTATGGAAATGCAAAAGGATCTATTTTACAATCATTAGAATGTGTTAACGACTCTGCCCTGAGAATGTACTCAGGTGCTTTTCGTACAACACCCTCTACCAGCATATTGAACATACTCAACGAAACATCATTCAAATTTGGCCGATCCAAATTTATGTCACATTTTTACACACATATAAGAAGTACTCCAAATTTACCTGAATCAATCCATCGATCTGCGATGAATGTTAGTGGTAAATCCAGAAACAGTCGTTGGACACAAGCAGTATCAGTACTTTAAAAAGTTCCTCATCTTTATCAGAACTATATGCCTGTATTGCCGCCGTGGATATCACTGAATATGGAAGTAAATCTTTCGTTACTCCAAACAGATCTTCGCAACAATCCTTCTAGTATAATAGATCAATACAACGACCATCAATTGCTTTTCACAGATGGTTCAAAGTCAAATTCTGGTGTAGGATGCTACTAAACGAAATAATAATGAGATTTATAATACCTCCACATTTGTTCAATCCTCTCGGCTGAACTTTATGCTATAAAACTAGCTGTAATTTATATACAAGATTCTGTTGGTAGAAATTCTAAGCCGTCTGTCATTGTCACCGACTCTCATTCAATAATCACCAGCATCAGTAATTATAAGCGTAAAAATCAGCATCCGGTGGCCAAAGAAATAATCCGAATCCTATCTACCGGTCGTTCCCCTCAAACATTATTTGTACGTTACAAACAAATTACGCTCATTCAACCTGATACTAAATTTATGGCGATCTCCTTCGTTGACAAGCCACGAAGAAATATTCATTCTTCGTATATTACTAGGACATACGACTCTCACTCATAGTCACTTGATCAGAAGAGAATCGCCACCGATTTGTTCCTGCAGCAATGTTGAATTAACAATAGAACACCTTTTGCTACACTGCCAAAAATAAAAGGCTGAACGTATTCGATATGGTCTTCCATCAGCATTACAACGATTTTTTTCAGCCAAATGCAGCAGGTCCAACAGTAGCATTCCTACGTGCAATCGGCCTATTTCAATAGATTCCGTCGGACCTCGTAGCAGTATACGGCACGTAAATGGATCATCATCAGTTATTTTTATTTTATAATGCAATATTTCCTAATACCGCGTCCTACGGGGGGTAATATTCGAAAATTCAATGTTCCAATTATTTGCAAACACAGATTCATCGTGACTGTTTCTACGAAATGGTATTTCAAAAATTCATCGTCCGACTAAAGATACTTTAAACGTACATCTCCGTTTCAAAAAAAAAAGTGGGGAATAACTAAATAAGTCAGTAATCGTGTAATTGCGAACATGAATAATGAAGAGGGTCGAATTTAATAAATATTCATCGAACTAAACTAGCAATCGAGACGTAACGAACGAGTTTAGCAATATTTGAAAATTTTCGTGCGACGACATCCGTTGAAATATTAAAAAACTGTATATATTTACGACTGTAAGCACAAATCTACCGATGTATTTTCTGAACAATGGCGATGTAAAAATGTATCATAAAAATAAATGAAAAAATCCTAAGTACTTTTAATAATTGCGTACGACCGATATAAATAATGTATTAACTAATTTACTTCTTCTTAATTTCTACAATTATATAATATATTCAATATAAGAGGAAACTGTAGAAAACGATTAGAAAAGCAAGAATGACAAGACATGATGACCTATTAAAAGATATTGTAGAAGGAAAAGTAGCAATACGCAGGCAAACCAAGACAGATACTGATAGACAAAATCAAGAAAGAAGCGAGCATCGAGAGCTACATTGAACTGAAAAAGCCAACAGCAGAACGAAAAAAAAATGGCGGACTTGGACGATGGGGGTGAATCAGTCCCACAAACCGATTGATATATATATATATATATATATATATATATATATATATATATATATATATATATATATATGTATATGTCAGCATACTCGTATGCGAGTTTTGATGTCAACCTTGTTTATGTTTGTTACGTAATATTAGTGACGTGTTGCGAGGCTGCAAACTGAATAACTGAATAACTGGAAATTGATTGTTGCGCGCTGCTGTTGTCCTCCTTTATTGGCATTTTTCTTCTTCTATTGAAATCTTTGGTCACTTTCGAAAAAAAAAGAAAGTAATAAATAGAGGAAAAAGATTTTAATCGAAAGGTAACATACTTTCTGCGCCATACAATGGAAAAATTTGATACGTTTTTAGATTGAAAGTAGAACAGTTGAAACGGGTGGATGTTAGGTACGCGTGAAATGTGGACAAGTATTCGCTCGTATATGTAGAAAAAAGCAAAAATACGTAAACGAAATAAATATTAAATAAAATAAAAATAAGATCAAATCTGCGAATAAATGACTATATATATTATATATATAGGAACACGTTAAGAAATAGAAATATAGCAGTTTATACCTATCGACAAGTGTAATATATTATAGCGCCTATATATATATATATATATATATATATCTTATAAAATACATCATTGCAAAAGATAGGAGAAAGCTAAAAAAAATCGTCATTTGGTAATACCAGTAGTAAAAGCTCCTGGGAAATCAACATTTCATAGATGATGAGATACGACGAGTTGACAAAATAACAGAAATAACAAAAATAAAGTAATATTGTACATATATATATATATAGTGAAAAAAAGAGTTACAAAAGCGACGATGTTCCCACATCAACGGGTTCGTGAAAAAATGATACACACTCCTATCCTACGTACCCACACGAACCCATTTTAATAAACAAATACGGAGGATCCTGAACCACACTAAAAAGCTATAATAAAAAAAAATGGTAAATTTTTGTTGTGGAAGGTTTTTGATTTTTTAGTTTTTTCTTTTTACATTGTCCGTGTATTTTTGTTCTTCTACACGGACCGACCGATTTTATCTCGGCGACAATGACGTTAAAAGTGAATAAGAAAAGAAAGTGACTTCTCGCAATAAGTCGCAGAAGCGACAGTTGGGTGGTGCGGTGTTAGTCGAAATATTTCATCTTCCAAATTGGATAAAAATAGAGCCGGTAGATCATCGAGATTTAATTAAATTCATTCGTTCGACGACAACGCTAGTGGTGATGCTTCACTTTATTTATAGCGTAAACAAAAATAAAAATAAAATAAAAATAAACACATAAACGAATAAAAGTGGAAAGCCGTGTAGAAAACAAGAAGTGCGTGTTCTTACTAGGAAGGAGGGATTTCCATTTCGAAGAACACGCATTGAAAAATAGGTAATCCTAGAAAAAAATTTCAAAGTCTATTTACAAGACAATAGATAACGGACTACACTTTGCCCTTAGATTTAAAATTCGTCATAATGTCGTAAGTTGAAAAAATAATAAGAAGAAGAACAAATCGAACGGGAGCGGCGTAGTAAAAACGAATTTTAATTTTCCATCGCGCTAGCAATTCGTTACATCATCCATTCTCGATCCGAATGAGATTTAATCGCGTCCATTCTCATCGGGTTCAGGTCAAAATCGTGCATCATAATCAGGATATACGTGACTAGTTTCCGTTTTGTCTACGGATTTGATCGAGTCTACCTTGTCATTAAAGTTGTTTGCAATAAGGGTGTTTATCGTAATAGACACTGGTTTCCCTGATTTTAGAGCTACAGAGAAACTAGAACCAGATTAACGTCGGGTCTAGCTAAACCCGATCAACAGTTATACGTCGAATTTAAAACGTAATTAACTCCTAGAGTCGGACACGCGTATCTTTACGAAACTCGCTGATCGCATACAATCCATACTTTACCAATTATAACAGGATATAATACAGATCCTCCAAATCATAATTGTAGTTAACTAAGTGGTAGATATGACAGCCCACTTATACTGTGTTCCCCGTAAACTTTAAAGCCATCTCCGGTAATAAACAGAACCCTCAAATACTTCATTAACCACACAACTGGTAATAGAAATCGAATCACCTTAACTTACTTCTTTTGTTATCAAAACCAAATTTGACTTTTCCAACCCACCTATTAACTTACCTCGTTCGAACTGTATAGCACTCGGTAGATCTTAGCCACATATCACTCTCTCGTGACTATCTACTCTAATGTACCAACGCACCGAATTGTTGTTTCTGAACACTTTTCTTATTCGCAATATTTTACCACACCAACACTCGATCTATCATAATCTATCTGGTTTTCTCTTCAACAGTCCTATTCCTTCAATTAGATAATTCCCTTCCTCTTTCAAAATTATTTAATCAGTTTAGTCATCGGTGCAATCGCTTCGGTAGTTACACACGGTACTATAAAAACAAATAAAACAAAACTTATACGCGAAGATCATTAAGATATATTTATATTTTCAAAGTATAAATACGTAGGATCATTTCCCTTGCGAGCGGAATTGTATGTACGTAAGCGGAACGTTTAGATTTATATAAACACATATACGCATGAGGTCCGCACACGTGTTATTACACTCAGAAGGGTACCGTATATTCTGACCTCTCCCGCCGGTGTATCAAAGGTAATCTGGCCGAACGTTTGGTCTGTCTCCTCGTAGATGTTTGAAATTAATAAAATATCCTCGTTTTCGAAAGGACCTTTCGATTAATTATTATTCAACACGGACATCGTGAAAACGGAAACACTTCAAAAAACTACTTTATACCGTCCAGTTTCTCAAATTGAATCTTTTTTTTCCCATCCAGATGCAATAAGACGATTTATAAAAAGATTGAAAAAGGAAAGGTATAACCGACAACATTACTACGAATAGGAATCAGCGCTCAAACAAGAAGCGAACGGGTACAAATAGGATTTTTAAATTTAAAGGGCGAACTGGAACCCGCAATTAATCGTCGTTTTCCCCCCAACAAGTGTGTACATTTGTATCTACCAGTTTGTTACATACATTCCAAACTTTTTACATCTCTCATTCTATCTCATGTTATTTGCTACAGTGGTGTTTTCCTTCTTCCCCGACTACATTACATAACATACATATATATATAACTAAGAACAGGGGGAGAACCCGAAGATATTATGTCCACGAATCTCGTGAAACGGTTCGTTACGTACACCTTCTCTATCGATATTATTATCACCACCGCCACCACTAGCACCACCCCCATCATCATCATCATCATCATCATCATCATCATCATCAGATGTTAGTAATACAAGCTTCGATATAAGCGGAAAAATGATGTTAATCGTGATCGGAGTTTGTAAACGGATATCATCGGTGAATCTCTGTGTGGAAGTTTGTCCTTTCTTCAGCTAGCAAATAATAATATGACGATGTCGTTGACCGTTATAACGTTAAAACCGAAAATTCTTATTAAACATTCAGCTCAGCTTCTCATCGACAGCACCCGTCTCACCCATCATTGAACGATGCGTCGCCTTTATTCTTTTATTTATTTCGGGGGTCGATCTTCATTACGACCGTCATATAATAATAGTAATAATAAAAACGTTGGTAATAGTAGTATATCTTAATCGTAGTAATAGTATTACACAGTAGTAGTAGTAGTAGTAGTAGTAGTAGTAGTAGTAGTAGTAGTGTAATAATGTAACATGGTCGATAGATAAAACCCGAAATAGTTAGGATCGTGAGTTGAATCCGTATAAGGATGGATATCCGAAACCTCGGATTTTATCCGTTTAGTTTAACCGCAGTCGAGATTTCTCATTCGGACGTCGTCTAGGCTCGTCGATGGTCTACCGAAAACGGTCGTTCTTCTAATTGGAAATTATCTTTATCCTTTATTTATTACCGTTTATTTAAATAAGCTCTCCTGCTCACGCTCGTTCAAGAATTCACACGGCACGATACATTTATATCGATCCACTATTCGGTGTAAGCGTTCATCCTTTTATATTCCATATCCATCGATCATGCTTCCATCTCCACTTTACACCTTTTATATCGTCATTGCACTCGGTAGAATTAACCGCGTCTACGTATAGAACCGACTAATAAAAAAAAAAAAAAAAAAAAAAACATTATTCCATTACTTTTTCCCTATACGTAATTTCGAATAATCGTAAATGGCTGATTGCGAAGGGGTGAAGGCGAATTTCATTTTTGATTTATTTCCAAATTAGAGACACGCTTCTAATATCGTTCGGGTTTAAATTTTCCTTCGATCCGATTACGATTACAATCATCATTATCTCCTTTTCTATTCATTACAACGTAAATAAGACGACGTTTTCGATCGTTTCATCGAATGAAGAATAAATTAAAAATTTCTCATTTTTCAAAATGGCGGTTGGTTTCAAAATTTTACCAAAAAAAAAAAACGTTATTTTCGAACGCGTAATGTTCTATTTTAAAATTCGTAAACGCTCGGAATTTTTTTCGAGATTTAATTTAATCGCTTACAGAAAATCGAGACTATTTCGTACTTAGCTATTCGGCCGTAGTAAATTTTCTAAAAGCTCGTTTTAGCGGTTATAGTCAACCAACACGACAAAAGATAGATTCTCAAAAACTTTAGTAAACATCTCTAAAGATGGTGTACATACGAAAAAACAGTCTGGTGTACTGAAGGGTAAAAATTAATAATATATATGCATATAACTATTTGCCTATATATCCGATTCATAACTAGCCCTTGTATGTTCTTTTTTTCTTGCAAAATGGGCTAGCTCTCGAAGCGCTAATTATATACGATACATGTAGCCGCGCAGATGATATTACACAGATCAGGGTGTCGCCGTTATCTAGTTATATGATGAAATCTACCTTTATGCAGCGAGTTAAGATCGAACCCCCGTTAAATTGACAATCGAGCGTTCTATCAACTATACCATCCCTGCATATACTGATATAAATGTATATATATATATATATATATATATATATATATATATATATATATATATATATATATATATATCGTTCTTTTAAGTATACCCTCACATACAGGCTAGGTATTCGGATTTATCTCCATGCACTGTAATATAAAAAGCACAGATGTCAGGCGAATTAACGCGTTTGAAATGTGGGTTTATAGTTTGGTTTACAACACCTTGAACAACAGTAGATCATTCACGGAGGTCTCTCTAAGTCCTCCAAGTAACGCTGGAATCCTTCCTAAAGCAAAGAAGGATTACAGCAAAATTAATATACAAGCTTCACGGGAAGAAAAAAATTATAATTATTTTTGTGATAAAGATGAGCTCGTTCACAGTCAGGATAATATTCCTGTTGTGGAAGTTGTAGATAAATCAATTTTTATAAAACAAGATTCTGGACCTTTAAATAAAAATATCAGGAATGTTCAGAAAGAAACAGTTCAGAAAACCAATAAATCTAAAAATATGAAATAGTAATAATATTTAAAAGTAAAATAAATAAATAAATATCTAAAAATATGAAATAATAATATTTTAAAAATAAAATAAATAAATGCAAGATTAGTATATGTATATATTCGTATGTATGTATGTATCATAAAATTGTTTATACACGCAGGGAAGTTAAATTTAGGTTACATTATGTCTGTATTACATAGTATATTACTTTAGTTCTTATTATTATTCACCCTCATCCATCATACAATCTTTCCCAGCAACAATCGATATCCTAAAAGACATAAAAATAGTACAGTGGAACTGTAGGTCTGCCTATGGTTGTCAGGGAGAACTTGTAGAGTTTCTGTCTAGGTCAAGAGCGTCTGTCTGCGTGTTATGTGAGACTTGGCTCAAACCAAATCAGCAGTTTAAGATTCCTAATTATAAAATCCTACGTTGCGATCGTACACCTAGAAGGGGCGGAGGGGTGGCTATCATTATCCATAATCCACTGACAACGGAATATTTTAATATTAATATTCCGAATTTTGGGAACGTAGTTCAAGCTTTGGGAATCACTTTTAAAACATGTAAATTTCAATTTGACTTAATAGCGGTGTATGCCGCTCCAAAACATAAAATTACTTCTGTTGACTGGGAACATTTAATACATAATCCGAAAAAGAACAAACATCCTTTTCTGATTCTAGGGGATTTAAATTGTCTTCATTCGGCTTGGGGTTCATCTGTACATAATTATGAAGGTCATGAGCTTTCGAAATTTATAGATGAACATCACCTTTATATTGTAAACACAGAACAGCCCACACGAATCGCTAGATTTAATCAGGCTCCTAATAATTTAGATCTAATTTTGGCTTCCTCTGGTATCTGTGAAAAGATTGATTGGCTAATAGGAAAAGATCCCATGAGTAGTGATCATCTTCCAGTTTTTATACAAATTAAATTACCCGATATAATTCCAGCAAGTACTTCTTTTTGTCGCAGTAGGGAACTTTTTTTAGTTAAAGATTACAATCGGATTGACTGGACTAAATACAAACATTTAATAGAAAAAGAAATTAAAAAAATTAATATAGCCAATTTCTGTGCCATGTCTCCATCAGAACAATACTCATTTATCGAGAAGGTTATTCATTCAGCCGTAAATAAGTCAGCGCCTACAGTTAAAAGATTCACCGACACTGTACCTTTAGATCGCCGATATCGGTTGTGGGGTGCCGAGTGTAATCGATATGTTGCGCTAAGGAGAAAAGCATTAGCGACTTACAATGCTTCTCCTTCAATGGAGAATTTTATTAAATATAAAAAACAACAGGCTGAAACGAAAAGATATTTAAAAGTACAAAAAAGAAATGCGTTTCGCAATTTTTGTAATAGTATTAATACGGGTCTAAACATGAGGGAGATATGGCAAAGAATTAAATGGTTGAAATATCCGTTTTGTTCTTGTTGTATAAATCCTACGAGCACAGAATGGACTAATGATTTTATAAAACAGTTTGAAAGTCCAATTGATCCTCATATTCCGGAAGGCCATTTTGTTAATCATATTAACCCCGTACCAGAGCTAAAACATAATATCTCAAAAGGGGAATTATTTCGTAGTTTAGATCATAAGAAAGACTCTACTGTCGGAGTGGATAAAATTTCCTACAAAACGCTACAACAGTTACCGGAGGAAGCTAAAATTTTTCTACTTGCTTTTTTTAATAATTCACTAAATTTGAAATACATTTCTCCTATTTGGAAAGAACATATTGTTTGTCCTGTACTGAAACCAGGTCGGTCTCCGGATAATTATAGGTCTTACAGACCGATTTCCCTGTTGTCGTGTGTAGGTAAAACTTTAGAAAATATATTAAAATTTAGGTTAGAATGGTGGGCTAATAAATTTAAGAAACTTTCACTTTCTCAGTATGGTTTTAGAAAGGGTTTTAGTACAGCAGATGCATTAAGTTCATTCTCTTTACATGTGCAGATCAACCTAACCAGAAATCTATATGTTCTTGCTATCTGTATTGATATCAAGTCTGCGTACGATAATGTTAATCTTTCAACATTATATAATAAACTAGTAGGATTTGGTATTAATAAAAATATCTGTTCCTGGATATTTGAGTACTTCAATGGGAGAAAATTAACAGTCAGATATAAAGGTAAAAAATACAACTCTGTCTATTCGGGTAAAGGATTAGCACAGGGGAGTATTTTGAGTCCTTTTTTATACCTCCTATACACAAACGAAATAGAAAAAGTTCAAAATAAGTCTGTTAGAATGTTTCAGTTTGCCGATGACTTAGCTATTTGTGTCACCGCGTCATCAGTGGAAACTGTGGTTTAAAAAGCTCAGAAGGCGCTTCTTGACCTACAGGAGATTCTACAAGTTCTAGATTTGTCTATAAATATAGACAAATCTAATGGAATAATGTTTAGCAGGAAATTAAATCGTGTCTCCCCTTTACTTCGTCTGGGGAAAAAAACATTAAAATTTGATACAACAATTAAATACTTAGGAGTGGTATTTGATAGCAAATTGTTATGGAATGCAGAATTGGAATTTGTGTTGCAGAAGCGTGATAGGGGTCTAAATCTGCTCCGAGCAATCACAGGTATTAAATGGGGAGCACATCCATTAATAAGTCTGCGGATTTACCAATCCCTCATCAGATCCCATGTGGACTATATAGCGCCTTTCATAAATCTCAACAAAACACAGGTGAAAAAATTACAAGTTGTTAGGGCTCTTAGATTATGTTTGGGAGCGATATCTTCCACGCCCCTACAGACTTTAAACGCGGGGATGGCTGAACCTCCATTAAAACTTAGGCAGGAGTATATAGCGAACAATTTTTATCTCAAAGTGAAAGAGAGAAAAACCCATGTGATTAATAAACAAATTCGGTGTTTACTGAGACTGCGGCATAATAGATATTGGTCAAATAAAAGTCTACCTCCTCTTCTCTGCAGCCATAATAAATGGGAAAAAATTGAAATCATCCAAAATGTTTCTTATCCCCTCTACCGTTTCTACTTTCAGGATTTATTTTTCTTGCTAGACGTTGATTTAATTACCTTTGATAATAATATTGCTAAAACTATCCCTTCTGGAGTTAACAACGCTGCATTTATGCAAGCAATCAATGAAAATTTCAACCACTATGAAATTATTTTTACAGATGGGTCGGTCGATAAAATACGGGAAAATTATACCTCTGCTTTATATTACCCGAAAAAAGGCATATTGAAAGTATACAGATTATCCTTTGCAGGCTCCTCATTTGTTGTAGAATTGTTTGCCATTTAAAAAGCCTTGCTCCTAGTCAAAGATATGAGGGAAAAGAATATTCTAATAATATCCGATTCCTCAAGTGTCTTATTACAATTATCTAAGTTCCCAGAACCTAAAATATCCAAGTTAGAATTTGATGTCAGACATCGGGTTATTCAGCTTTACAATCGTGGATCTAGAGTAAAGTTTAAGTGGGTCCCTTCTCATTGTGGTATTACTGGAAATGAGGTGGTCGATGAATTGACGCGTTATAATCTATCAAGTGTCCCTTACGAGAATATTAAATGGAATTGGACTGATATTTTACCAAAGATTAAACAATCTGTACTAATTGATTTCCAACAGTACTACATCGCCGAAAGTCAAAATAAAGGGAAAAAATACTTCGCCTTGATGCAGTTCCCAGTAAACCATGGTTTCAATTACATAAAAACATTTCGATGGATTATATATCAACTTTATTTAGATTGCGTACTGGTCATAATTTCTCCCCCTCACACCTAGCTCTAAAATGTGCATAATTTCTGATGGTACATGTGATGTGTGCCATGTTGACAATTGTATCGAGCATCAAATTTGGTTTTGTCCGAAGTTTCGAAAACATAGAGATGAGATGTTGTTTAGTGTTGTACAAAAATGGCACACATTACCCGTGAGTATTGAATTGATTGTTTCCAACCCACTGTCTTCTGTCTCTGTCAGTTTATATAATTTTATCAAACGTAGTGGCATTGAGATTTAAAATAGATTAACTGGATAAAGGATTAAACTGGTCAAATGGCGCAAGCTGGGCCAAAAAAAAAAAACATTTGCCGATGACATGGCACTTTTTTCTTATGATACTGATCCAAATACATTTTCAAACAACACTCATTAGAGCTAAAAACTGGTTTAACAAATGGAATATAAACATAAATGAGAATAAATCTGTAAATGTACAGTTTACTAACAGAAAAGCTAAATCTCCCCCAGTTAGAATCAATAATGCAGAAATACTAATCGGAGCGAGCGTGAAATATCTGGGCTCACACTTGGATAGCCGACTAACATATCGAAATCATATCCAAATGAAGAGGAAAGAACTAGATGTACGTATCAAAAAGCGATTTTGGTTAATTCGCAGAAGAAATAGTGTGCTATCTATTGACAACAAACGTCTTATTTATACTACGATTTTAAGACCTGTCTGGACATACTGGGTGTAGAGGTTGCGCAAAGCCAACAAACATAAGAACTATACTGCCCAGAATAAATCCTTCGGTTGATAATAAATGCACCTTGGTACGTAGCAAACCAGATCATTCACCATGATTTGAACATTCCTTACGTGTGCTAGGTAATTAAGAAATATGCACGGAACCATGCTGTGAGGATAGGAAATCATCCAAATACCCTTGCATTAAGACTGTTGGATACAGCCAGCGATATCAGGGACGCCTTAAGACGTAGAAAACTACTAGACCCAATCGGGGATCGTAGTTGCCTGGTGTGTACCAGTGGGTACTATACCCTCCCTGTTATGCTCTCAAATACTGCTAAATGATCTTGTTGGTCAGCTTGCAGTAATAAATAAGAGAAAAAAATCACGTACAATTTTAGTTTAAGAAATAACTTTACACTTTATTACTGTTATTGTTATCGATTTAAAAATAAAATAAAATAAAAATACTCTTTATAACACCGTTTCTATTAAAATGAACAGTATTAACCCACACGATTTATCATCATCTACTAGGCAATGTAATCTGTAAAGACATTTCTTTTTTTTCTAAATCGACGAATGTCGCAATACCAGATGTGGGTTTATGCCTATATTTCCCAGCTTTCGCAAAACTTGCTATCTAAAAATTTTTTGTAGATTCGTGTGATTTACAGCGTCCTTAATTAGTTCGAAAGCGATTAAAATTTAAATAAAATAAAAAATACTGTTTTCCACACGATACATATTTAATCAAATCATTCTACCGATTTCACCGGTTACAACATCCTCATGCCTATTCTAACTAGTAGAACGACATATATATATCGCGACACGGTATAAAAGTATTTTTATTTTATTTAATTTTTAAATTAAAAATACGTATCATCGAGGATGCACTAACACAAATACTTCCTCTGTTACTATTATTATTATTATTATACTTTCAAATTAAACCTGTTCGTTCACCTGCGTCGGTACTCATTTATCAAGAGTTGTTTTAATATTTTCATCCCTTACGCAATTTAAACAAATACACACACACACACATATATTATATATATGTGCACCTACGTATAAAATACCAAAGATTATATATATATATATATATATATATATTGTTACGAGTACGCGTATAAGGTTTATATACATGTAGGAGGCTTCGTAATGAACTGAAAGTTAAAAAGCTCTTTCGAAACAACGACTAGAGGAGGGAAAATGCATTACGGACATCGTGCAGTATTAAAATCTTTACTGTTTTCCATTAAAGTTAGCCGGTCTGCCTAAAAGTTCGCTACAAAGCCTAAAAGAAAAAAATATCCAACAGCGACTTCTCGTTTATTTTAAAGTTAAGTTCGGTGAGGAACCGACTACGAAGTAACATCTACAGCGAATTGTACAATATCGTCTTCGGATAAACCCATGCGCAACTTCAAAATTATTTCGACCTTAAGCGAGTAAAGCGGTGGAAAGCGATATTCGTACACACATTATATAAATATGAAGAAAAAAAATAAAAACATAAATATATGCCGTACAATATCAGGAGGAAATATTAAAAGAAATACCACAGAATATAAATATGGTCGATAATAAACAACGCGGTTTGAAAAGAAGTGGGTTACATTATCGCCTGTCTGGATAAAAATATAAATATACAGAGTAGAACAATTAAGGAGCAACTTTCGTAAGGCTAATATCGTCAACGATTCGAAAAAAAGATCATTAACGTGAATACCTATAATATTGAGATATAAAGGGTGTTTCATAGTTGACGTTAGTGAAAATTTCTTAAAGTGGCTAAACATCAAAAACGTATGAACCATCAAACCGGTATAGAGTGCACACGTCCAAATCGACTACTAAAGTTTCAGTCGATCTCGCGCGGATGGTACACAAATTGTCGGAGTTTCGGAACAATAACGATCGACTTTTTTTGTAAGTGAAATGTTCAGCAATTTATTCCAACCTGCTCGGTATTATAACGTATATAAATCGGCAGCTCGTGCAAGTTCGACGAAACATAGTTGTTCGAGCTATGATGCCTAATTCTCGTAACGATGACATCCATCGCGATCTCAAAATAAAGTCGGTAAGTGAAGTGATACGCGATGCTGCGACGGCGTCATCACAATATTGAAGCAAGACGGCTGTTAGATACGGAATCTGATACTCGCCGTTTGAAACGGCTGAAACCGTACGACTGGGTCTATATCAAATATATGTTAGTTAGAAGCCTTGCTCATTGGAGCCTAGTGTCTTCAAGCCCGTATTATATGTTTATCATATTAGTTTTAAATATATAGCGCCATATTAATTTTAATACTTATTTAAGCATAGACTCAACATCGTATTAGTTCTAACACTCTAAAGAGTGTTTATATATATATATATATATATATATATATATATATATATATATATATATATATATATAATTATTAACAAATTCCGAGACCACGACGATAAAGATACCGGCATATCGACCATATATATGTGACAAAGGTGGAACGATCGTTTTTCAAAAACCAGGCACACGGTTATATAAATGATACGAAACCGCGATAAGTGGATAAGTGGAGCCTGTGGTATAATATCGTTCGAATTGAAATTATTCGACTTTTTTTCTTATTTAATATTCCTAGCGCTATCTCGAGATATACTTAATACAAAAAATTGTCGCTAAATTTATATATATATATATATATATATATATATATATATATATATATATATATATATATATAAAAGGTTAACCCCATTCAGCTATCACTCCTGCGAGTACAAAATACATCTAATAGAAAATGACTGTTCGAGGTGCATTTTAAACGCTAGTCGATTCACCGGAATAAAGCGCATGCGCGACGGCAAGTTAGAACTTGCTCATATATCTGGAGGATTACGTTCTTCCGTATTTCAAAAAAGTTTTTCGATAATTGCTGTTCGCGTGAAAATAATTACGATTCCAGGCTATTGCAAATTACGTGTACTAAATATATAAGCGTTGTGATACTTTTAACTCTGCAAATTTTCGTTCATATCTTTGTAAGTTAACGCTGTAGAAAAATCGATCTTAATATTTAAGTTGCACCATCCGTTTTTTTTTGTTTTTTTTTTTAATCGATTTTTTTTTTCAGTTTTATTTTGTTTCCTTTTACTTTGTACTTTTGTTTACAATATTATTGTGTATATGTAAGAATCGTCTGTTTTTTAAAAAATTACCGACTATTATTTTTGCATTTTAGGTTTATTTTTGCGTTAATTGTTGTTGGGTCAAAAGTTTTCTTTTCTGCTATCTTTATATTACCGAATTCTTTCTTTACAGAATCTTTCAAAATTTTCGTGTTTTCCCGATCTGACACGTAATCGTTCTACCTCGTCATTTAGTAAGTTAGTTTAACTTTTTCTTTCAGCTCATTTCTAAAGACAATCGCATTCCGGTTTAACATATAAATTGATGAACTTTTTCTTTTCGACATCGTTTGATTTACATTTTTTCTTTTTTATTTCCTCGGAAGACCATAATTTTCCCTCGGTCGCTTGTTCGGGGTTTACTCGCTAACAGAGTTACTATTTTAATTATATTTGTTTTCTTTAACGTCTTTTAGACATCGAAACAAAATGTTCCATTGTCAAATGCCTCCGCTAGGTCAATTACATGGTTCTATTAATTTCCAGTACTTTTCCAATTAACAGCCTTCGGAACAGCTTCTCTTATTCCCTTACTATTTTTTCTGAACCCAAATTGATCTTCTGCTAAGTTCTCCTGTATTTGCCTTTTTAATCGTACGTAAATTATCTTAGAATTTTCGTGTTGAGATAATAGACTTAAAGGTACTGAGCGCGCATATTTGAGCATTATTATTTTTGGTATAGCAATCAGTTTATCTGAAAATCTTCAAGGATTTTTCCCATTTCATAAATGTTCTTTAAAGTATTTTAATAATATCACTAGAATTAAGGCGATATTCCCGTTTCAGAATGCCTGGTACTATTGCGTGTTCCTCCACAGTTGTTTCCTCCTCCACAGCTTCTCTACATAGATCATTTCCTTATTTTCATAAAGGTGTTCAATGTATTGCTTCCATCAGTTTTGTATTCATTTATTCTTCTTATTACATTTTCGCTTTAATTCTCGCGTCTCGGCTTAAATTGCGACTTTATTACCCTTTATGCTTTTTCCACGTCACCGCGTTTTATGATTTGATCAATATTCTTACACTTCGCGATTATCAATTGTTCTTTCGCCTTGATTGCTTACACCTATTAATTAGGTTCCTTAGCTTTTTTTGTATTCAGTTACTTTCCATCCTATTTTGATTTTCATTCTCTGCTCCATCGTATTACATCGTTTGTAATTCAAGGTTTATAAATTATCTTTTCCTCTTCTCTCGAATGTTTTAATGGAATTTCTCTTGTTTTTTTTTTCTGGATACAGTTCCATTTCTCATTATTGTCATTTCCTTTTATACACAGTGTGTCTTTCCTCAATTTCTCTTTCGAATACTGGCTTATTTTCTTACGTCCGAGATAAATTCCGTTTATATTTCTGGTTGTTTTTCCTCGAACGAATTAGTTTTAATCTATTATAACTGGAATGTTATCAGAATACGTTTCCCGGGTAAATTTTACAAACATTGACTTGGTTCTATATGTTTGACGAACTAAGATATAATTCAGTCGGTATCATGCTTTATTTCCAGGGAAGCTTCATGTATATATTGTTCTTTTTGACTGCTCAAATATAGTACATGTATGGTCAAATTATTACTTTTGCAGAATTTAATTAATCTTCCCGTGATATTATCTATTGACTCTTCTCAAATGCAGCGTTCCAGTCTCCTAATATTATGAGGTTTTCGCTGTCTTTAACTTGTAGAAAAACTTCTGTTTGTATAGTTTTTCGATTTGGTGGCCATCACTGTTAGTTGTAGGCGAATGAACTTGGATGAGTACTAAATCTGTCAGTTCGCTTCTTATTCGTGTCATGATTATCCTTTCGCTTTAAGCCCAGATAATTTCCACGTTGTCCTCTATTCCTTTGAACAGAAGGAATCCAACACATGCTATTCCTTTTTCCGCACCGCTGTGTACAAACCTATATTTCCCGCTTCGTAAGTCTCTACTTTCTTCCCATGTGACGTCCATTCTCATCATTTCCATTTTTAGGCTTTCTCATTTTTTGCATTTTTTTAATGATCTGATCTAGATTCCTATTTTATATGTTCGTTTCTTTGAAATCTTTTCCTGTTTTTGTATTGTATAGTACAAGTGTTAATCCTACATAGTTCCGTACCGTCCAGAACACGGGGGAATTCGAGTTAGACTTCATTGCTGCAGTTAACTGTCCATTACTTAATGCTACCGTTAGGGAGTATTTTATCAAATCCTTCACGCGCGATGCTTGACTAGGGAATTTAATTCAATGGTTTGCCGTTTTCTTTTGCATGATTTTCTATTAAACTCCTTTACTCGAAACAAAGCTGTTTAAAGACGCCGGATACACGCCTACTCGCTCTGGTGCTGCGTGAGTTCCGATTTCGCTTGGCGAACAGAAAATTACCAACGCGCACGACGTGAACGTACAGAACTCACGTAGTTGTTGTTTTGTTTATCTGTCGCACCATATGATGGTCGAGTGACTACGTACTAGAAAAGGTGACTTCAGTAACAAGCATGTTTGAGATTCGTTGATAAGAAAGGGGTATTTTGTAGATGATTTATATGGAAAAATAAAAATAAAAAATTGAAACTTACAAATTTTTATTCGTTTCCTTGTTTATTACGGCGACATTCGTACGCTTATGAACCCAGTCGAATATTACACTAACTGTTTTGTATATATGTAATATATATGATATATATATATATATATCAGTTTGCGCTTTGTTTGTTCAGCGGTTAGTTGTTATCGTGTGTTTCTGTTTTTCTGTTTTTTCTTTTTCTTACGACGTGTTTATATTGTACTTTCATTGTGATTGATGTTATCTCTGCTGCTATTAAGTTAACCGGTTTCGACGGTGTACTCGTCTGCCGCCGAAATGGAAGTGTTGGGGGAGATAAAGAATTGCTTATCGCTAGTTACGGCTAATACAGCGGTAATACGAGAGCAATTCAAGGACAAATGGGTTACTAAAGAACAGCGTTCTACTACTGTAAATTCGTCGATGATAATTGATAACCAGGTATCGTTAATATTATCTAAGTTTAAAGAAATCGAAAAAGTTATAAATTCAAAGAAAAATGATTTAAACAATATTGTGCGAGATGTTTTATTTGACGATAAAAAAAAATCTAATACGAATTCTGTTTCATTTCGCGATACTCTTGTTAAACCGAAAACCGTGTCTAAAAACAAAATCATTATTAAGACTGACAATATTAATGAGTTTGATAAACAACTTAAAAATAAAGTATCTCCGCTTAAATCGAATATAAACGTTACTTATTACAAAAAACTTAATAATAATACTGCGATTTTTAACACTTCGTCTAAAGATGATAGTTCCAAACTGGCTAAGGAAATTTCAGAAAAAATTTCTGACTGTAAAATTTTTGAACCAAAATTAAGAGATCCAACGATACTCTTATTTCGAACAAATAATATAACAGAGGAAGATGTTGCAGAGCACTTTAAACATGCAACAGGTGAAGAGCCTATAAAAGTTACTAAAGTTAAGTCTTCCAAAGGTAGTCGAATTTATATACGGTTACACCCACGCCAATATGCTTCACTTCCAGTTGATCGTAAGCTACGCATCAAGTGGGAATTGTTTAGCTTTGTTGATGCGATTAATGCTCGTCGATGTTATAAGTGTCAAAAGTACGGACATCCAGAGAAATTCTGCAGGACTGACGCGACATATCAAGATTTCCTTACAATGATCCGTGATGCGGATACCTGCTCAAACTGTGTTTTCAATAAAATTAAGGCATGTTCAAATAATAATAATATTTCATCTAATTTAACTAATAAGGATTTATTATCTAAATGTATGGAACAGGTAGATCACGGTACACACAGTAAAGAATGCCCTGTTTATATAAAAGCAGTTGAAAATATCAAATCTAGTACGGATTATGGTAGTTAAATTATCTTATCTAAATGTCGATAATAATTATGCGTGTCAATCACTTTTTCTTCGTGATTTCTATCTAAACAACTATGAGTTTTGCATAATATCTGAGCCTTATTGTTATCATGACAAGTTTTCTGTTGGATGTGAGTATATGTCTTATCTTGTTGGCAGAATTGCTTTAATTTTAAAAAAAAACTTAGTACACAAGTTAATTTTTGCTAGTGAAAACATTATTTCAATTTGCTTTGATAAAAATATATTAATTGCTGTTTATTTATCACCAAATAAACCCAGGTCTAAATATATTAATTTAATAGACAAAATCATTAAAAACAACCCTGAATATAACAGTATACTAATCGGAGATTTTAATATACGTCTCACATATTTTGAAAAACACATTCAAACTAGCAGGGACAGTATCATCTTTAATGAGTTTATTTATAGTAACGATCTGAAGATCAAAAATAATAATAAGCCTACTTTCTGTAATCATAATGGTAGTAGCATTATAGACTATTTAATAGTTTCTGACAATCTAGCTAATTCTGTTTCTTTCAGCTTACTCGATTTCAGTTTAACACCTCACAAAAATATTAAATCAGAAATACATTTACACTTTAATAAGCAGAGTATTCGAACTTTTTCTAAACTCGATATTAAAAAATTTATGAATAGTTTAGATTCTGATTATTTATATAAACTGCAATCTGATATTAATGACTGTGATGAGAAATCGTCCGCTGATTCTAAAATTTCCAAATTTAACAGTTATCTCACAGCTAGCGTTGTGCGTTGTCAGATTCCAATAAAATCAACCAATTCTGATTGGTGGAATGAAAGATTACAGTACCTCAAAGATAAAATTAACATTGTTAGGCGAAAAAAATCTAAATGCAAAAATAGTACTAAGTTGTTCTACATTAATTCTATTTTAGGAACTTTGAATGGTATGTATAAAAACTTAATTATTAAATCTAAGCTAGAGCAATGGAATCAAATGGTTTGCAACAGCTCAGCTTGGGGCAAACCTTATAAAATACTCTTTAAAAATAGACTTGAGACTGTAATTCCTGATATTAATTGTAACAGTTGTATCTTAAATTCTGATGAAGAAAAATGTGAAGCATTTCTCGATCATTTTTTCCCAGAAAAAACTGATTCTCCGCTAAAATCTGTGGTGGTTACCGATTCCGCAATCCTTCCCACTGTTAATTCAGAAAAACTTGCAGATATCATTAAATCTTTAAACAATCGCAAAGCTACTGGCTGTGATAAAATCAGTAACAAAGTAATTAAAAAACTGAATCTTAAATATAGTGAACTTTTACTAATAATTATCAACAAATCTCTAAAATTACAGATATTTCCAACGTGTTGGAAGACTGCTAGTATAAAACTTATTCCTAAGTTAGGTAAAGAACCCAATGATGTCTCCTCATATAGACCTATTTCTTTATTAAACTCTTTCGGTAAAGTATATGAAAAGGTAATTAACAACCTACTTTTGGAAGAAATCACAAATAAACAAATTTTTCATAAAAATCAGTTTGGTTTTAGGACAGGTCTATCCTCTGAGGGAGCCATTTTTACTTTAGTTTCGTATGTCAAGGAGACGCTTAATGTTGGAAATTCTGTAGTTGTTATA
Source organism: Coronaproctus castanopsis (assembly GCA_032883995.1). Classification (NCBI taxonomy): domain Eukaryota; kingdom Metazoa; phylum Arthropoda; class Insecta; order Hemiptera; family Monophlebidae; genus Coronaproctus; species Coronaproctus castanopsis. The sequence continues at coordinate 52,326,596 of CM065052.1, forward strand.
TCATACGATATAAAAGGAGCGTTTGATAACTGTAAGTGGTCTTCCATTATAGGAATTCTGAAAAATAAACAAGTTAATTCCTTCCTAATAAATATTATAATAAATTATTTCCAAAATAGATGGGTTAAATTAGAAATTAATAATGTTGCATCTAGAAGAATGTTGAAATGTGGTGTTCCACAGGGGTCTGTACTTGGACCTACCTTGTGGAACTTACTTTATTCTAAGATTCACTATGAGGTAGAAGAATTTAGTACAGATATAAACACTAAATGTGAGTTGATATCATATGCGGATGATCTTTGCGTCATGTTTCCAATAAATAAACAATATAATTATAAACAAATAGAAATCATATGTCAGTATCTTGAAAAAATTGTTAGTGAAATGGGTCTGGAGTTCTCTTTGCCCAAGTGTAATTTTATTATTTTCGGTAAGCAAACTATTGTTAAGGAAATTAGCTGTTTGAGGTTGGTGGCTGGTCAGCGAGTCTCTCATAAGAGAATTCTGAAGTACCTTGGTGTATTAATCGATTATAAATTAACTTTCATTCAGCATATTGAACATGTACACAATAAATGTCTAAAAATTTATAATTTATTGAAAAAATTGCAACCTAATGTTAAAGGTTTGAAATTTAAAGAGCGAATTATCCTATATAAAGGTCTTGTACAATCATTGTACAGCTACGGTGCAAGTGTGTATTTAAACAAGGCGGTTTTAAATAGAGTCAATAAGCAACAACGAAAATTCTTACTCAATACATGCTGTCTTTATAGAACTGCTCCAACCTCTGCCGCTAATGTAATAAGTAATATTTTACCAATGGATTTGTTCATAATAAGCAGGTCAATTATTTCTGAATACAGAATTGTTCATAATACCTCCCTTCTCAAAAACTCTATTTATCTTGATATCGGTCTGGCATCGGCTATGGGTGACACACCTCCATCTAAAATATTTAATAAATTTGTTATTGAGACAGTTTACAATATGTGGCAAGAGAGATGGAATAACTGTGCCACTGGTCGAAAGACATTTGAATTTTTCCCAGATGTTGGTTGTAGAAATAATCTTAAGCAAATTAACATTAATTTTTATACTGCTCAAGTGCTTTCTGGTCACGGTAAGTTTGGTGAATTACCTATATAGGTTTCACCTTATAGATAACCCTGGATGTGTAGCTTGTAGTGACACCAGTCTTGATGATATAAGGCACTTTATGTTTTATTGTACAAAGTTCAATGATCTACGAATTAAATATGGAATTCAGGAATTTACTTCTCTTGAAATTAATAAGATAAACGCAAATCTTTTATTAGCTTACATGGATGCTGCAATGCGACGTAAGTACATAATTCCCGACAAGTAAACTAATCCAACCGTCATACCGTAGTCCGTATTATTTTATTACTTGCGTAATGCTTTTTTTTTTTTTTTTTTTTCTCACTCTATGTACTTGTGTGTATCGTGACCATTTTTCCTTTAATTTCACATTATTCTATATTATCGTGTTATCATTATGTTTTAATTCTGTCTATGATTAATTATAAGCGCATTGTAATTCTTTGTATAGTGACTGGGACTATGTTTTTTTCATCCCGGTTACTTCTTAGTTTAAGACACATACCGCAGTATATTTACATGCACATTGTAACATAATTTATCAATTAAAAAAAAAAAAAAAAAAAAAAAAAAAATATATATATATATATATATAAAATCCTCAAAATAGCCATACGAATAATGTATACACATACACACATGTAATAAATAAATTAAATGTATGTAAGCGTTAGATGGAAGTCTAATAAAAATGCTTCAAATATTGCCGTTCGAAATTTATATAAGTGCTTCAAACTAGGCTGATCAAAAGTTGTTAAAGTAAACGGAAGTTAAACTTTTTTCTATACAAATAAACTTAAAGCTATTCTAAATAAAAAAAATATCATCCGAGAACATAATAATAGTGATATGAATAAGTTTTAAAGCATCGTGGCACGGTAACATATATATATATATATATATATATATATATATATAACATATATATATATATATATATATATATATACTTAAAAGAACAATTTTAAGCTGCAGACGTTTCAAACCGAAACTGCCGTAAATTTTAAATTGTAAATTTTATATTCATTACATATCTACAAAAACTGAAACACTTTAAACGTATATGTAATTTTAGGAAGTCCAATAAAAATAAATTATAAAAAACTTTTATTCGATCAGAAAAAAAAAATAAGAGACGATAAATCGATAGAGAGAACAGTCCCGAATAAATCCCTTCTGAAAATTGGAAACGAAGTTGACAAAAGACGTTTAATAAAAAGCGTCCGAAAATGAATGAAAATAAAGCGAAGCAGCAGCAGCAGCATAAAATGTCCTTCGGAAAAGGCTGCAGATACACATTAGCCAAAGCGAGAAAAATAACTCTAGCAAAAATGGTTAAATGGGATGTACAGACACATCCCGTTTTCTTTATATTATTATACGCTATATATTATTACTTGTAAACCGTGTGTAATCATATATATATATATATATATATATATATATGTGTGTGTGTGTGTGTGTGTGTGTGTATACATTACTCATATGTACACATTTATACTTATGTACATATATTCATACATACACACATGGGTCTGCAAATTGGTACATTATATATACGTACACATCGATAAAATTGCAAACCGCAGTAGTTGAAAAATCGCCTAAGGCTGTTTCAAAACTTTTAACGCAAACTTGTCAACATCAACGTACCGCTACTTTTGCGGTTCAGCGTGACAAAATGCCGCTCGGTTTAAAAGAGAAATATGCGTCAAAAATGTCGCCCCGAGAAAGATTCGTATTCCTTTTTGCTGCACAAATAAAACTTGCTTTAAATTTACCGACTCCTTGTTTACCACTACTACTATTATATATATATATATATATATATATATATATATATATATATATATATATATATATATATATATATATATATTCAATTCACATTTTTTGCGATGAACCCTTATAGGCCTAATATTTTCGATACGATTTCTTTGCCAAAAAAAAAAAGATATTGTTTTCCTGGATGTAATGTGACAAATCGTACGACGTACGTTCCGTCCCTATTATGATGGGACGAATGTGAAATGGGAAAAATAGAAAAAACCATAATAAACGAAAGAAAATAAGGCAAAAATAATAATAATAATAAAAACATACCGCACAAAACCACGTGACCGTTAATAAGGGAACAAATTCTAAGGGTTATGTTATATAAAATGTATATTTAGCCACTACAACGGTCGTTTTATAGATTTTAATTTGCAAGAAAATTTGTATTAAATGCAATTATGTATTTTTAACTCTATGGATTTAATAAATTCAATCCCGTGCATCTAATTATAGGGTTTTTCATCACTACTACGCGTATATATATGTTTTAATATATACACTCGGTAACAACTCTTACTATGTTTTTTATCTGCTGCCGTAATTTTTAAATCGCGATAGGTATCCACTCCTACACTATTCATTATTTGTCCGATGTAGCATTTCCTTGGTCGGCCACTCCTTCCTCTACTTTCTACCATGCCGTCCAATATTCGTAGGACCAATCCACCGTGCCTTATCGCATGACCTATCAACTTCTCGTGCAGAAGTGGTCATAAAATTATTTTCTTCCTTTCACTTTTTCAATAATGTTCTTGTTTGATATTTTTTCAGTCCATTTGACCTTCATCATGCGTCTCCATATTTCAAATGCTTCCAGTTTTTTAATATCGACCTTCTTGAGTAACGAATAAATAATACTAATAACCATTTCAAAAGGTTGGGGGTACGAATTGTGGAAAGAACGAAGGAAGGGACAGTTACGCATTATAATCTATTTTTGTCTGAAAATGAACATTGCAAGTATCTCCGAAACGTCACCAGCGACAAGTTCTCGACGAGGCTTTTGACTGCAAAAAAAATTGAGACGCCTTATATATATATATTAATATTACTATTCCAAATTAGCCGATGAAGAACTAAGTCCTATGGTAATTTCTTCATTTTTCATCTTCGTCCGAACTATTATAACCATCTATTCGCTGTTTCTTTTCTTCGAATTATAAAATATCCATTCATTCTTTCCGTTTTTCTACGAAGCCATTACGACGTTCTAATATAGTATCTATAGTATCTTCGTTAATGTTACGTTAACGTTATACGTAACATTCGCTATATTCTCAACTACGGATAAAGGATATCTGATATATCCGGACTTCGTGTTATGTTTTCGAACTTGTAAAAATTAAACGATTTCTATTATAATTATATAATATACTTTGTACGATATTATTTAATTTGAATACATACATATATATATATATATATATCACAAAGCTTATTTTATTTAACGCATTGTTATATTTGCGTACGTATTAATATACACGCGTGTATATAATAATTTAAATAAGAAAATTAAGCTTAATAAACGAATAGAAAGTGCAATATGCGTAATAGCTTGAAAATGACTTCATAGTCGAAAAGCTTCGTGTTTATGTAATAAAAATTTTTTTAGTGATTTACTTCGATTTTATTTTGTTTTGTTAAATATGCGTAAGTTATAATATTTGTTATCTGGCAATCATTTTAAGCGTCTTCTCGATTTCTGCGTTACCACCTTAATTAATGTTCAGTCTATTTCTCCGGATCTAACCATCAACTTCCATTTTCTTTAATCATCCGCCAACACGACAACTCGAGCCTAATCTATCATCACAGTCAATTAACATTAACATTTTGTCACAAATGCGCGCTTAATCCTATTCTCGCCATTTTTTGAGTATTCTATGTAGCACTACTCCAATGCAATACTATCGCAACTAGGACAAGTTATTTCGATCGATCCAATTTTACTTATAGTAATAAATAAGAACGAAATAATAATATAATAGTTCGATTCTCGTGCTTAAGGAAAGGATTAATAATAATAACAATAATGATATATTTGTAAATGTATGCATACATTATGTATATATATATATATTAGCCGCAATAGTGATAATACTCATTATCACTACTAAAAATAACAGTAATTCACCCTGGAAAGCATTTTCATCGTTAATATGCAGATTTATTTATTCTTTTCCAATATAAACTAAATTGAACTATTTTTAATTATTAAATTTATACTTAAACAATAATTACGTACGATATATAATACGGTAACGGTTGGGACTACATTTTGTCATTCTGACTGTTGCCCATAAATATAAAAGTGAACGCTTGCAACAGACTCGCTACGCACGAAAATTAAAAAAAAAAAATCTTATTTATATGTGTACGTATATATATATATATATATATATATAATATATAATGTTGATTTATTGGAGAGTAGTGATTTTATGAATTAACAAAACAAAATAAAATCAAAGTTAATCACTAAAAAATTTTTTATTACACAAATACGTACACGAAGCTTTTCGACTATTAAGTCAAGAACAATAGCTTGATAATGACTTAATAGTCGAAAAGCTTCGTGTACGTATTTGTGTAATAAAAAATTTTTTAGTGATTAACTTTGATTTTATTTTGTTTTGTTAATATAATATATAAGCGATATACATGTAAATTAACTGATATATAATTTTCATGTTGCTTTTATTCATCTGAATCGTACTTTATTTTCAGTTATTAACGGTCCTTCATACCGTATATAAAAATAAAGCCTTAATTTCATTTGAATAAACGAAAACCAAAAATACATAAATAAAATTACCAAAATTAATGATAATAATGAAAGTCCAACTTAAACATTTTTTTTTTTTTAACTTTCAGATATATATCCACTACCTATTTGCTTCCAAATCGTTCCTTTCCGCATTCTCAATTGGTTTCCACGTGTTTGACGATATCATCTTTCCACCATATTTTTGGTCTTTTGATTTTTCTTTTCCTATCCAATGGAATCCATTCTATACATTTGCTGCCCCAGCTATCTGCTTGTTTCCGCATGACATGAACACACCATGTCTATTTTAGTTTTCCAGCATTGGGACATCTGTTTTCGACTGTACTCTTAATGCAATTTGGTAATTTCCAACATTTTCCTTTCCATCGCCATGTATATATATATATATCACATCTTTCCATATATTATTGATGATGATGATAATAATTATAAGAGCAAAATTCAAAACTCAACGTCGTAAAGCGTCGCATAATTCGATATTTAAAACGAATAAAGGGGTTCAATGGGTTAACGGGCGCTGGCATTTGCCGACGAAGAGCAACCATTACCGACTCATCGTAGATGATTTGACGATGAAAATATGAACGATGATGACGTAATAAAGTTTTAACTCCGTCATTTATAAGTCGAATCACGAATTTGTCTAAAACTTTCCAACTTTATATCTAAAGATATATATATATATCTAAATAAAAGATATATCGAACAAAACATATAGACACAAGATGAACTGCCTCCGAAAGAAAAAGGAAGAAGAAAGACAAAGTGTGCAAATCGGACTAGTTTAACTTACTTGAATTATTCTTCGCATATTGTTCGTTTTTGCGCCGATGTGGACGTTATCCTCGTAACTGCCGCCATTGTATATTGAACGCCATCCGCTTACGTCAACGCGGGATTTCATTATTTTCCTTCGTCTCCATTTACATTCGTACTTTCCTCATCTTCTCTAATGACGTCGATCTCTTCTTTTCATTTGCATAGAGAAAAGGGGAAATTTCGGTGCACACATATATATAGAGGCCTCGGGTGCATCTAGAACGACACGTCGTATCCATATTTTAATCGTTTGAAGAACCTTCGTCGTATTATTACTATATTATAGCGTATATAGCGATCTAGCTTTCTGTATAGTAATCTAATAATCCCGACAATTTACTTAAAAAATCCGTCCGACTGCGAAAGAAGGATAAAGCCGGGTCCGGTTCGTAGATCGGCCAGAAAAGTACCATCATTAATATCGAGAATAGCGGCAGGCAGCAACTATTAACTCATTTATCATGCACACCCTCTCCGAAGAGTAACTTAACGATGTTCCGAACAGCGGGGTAACTGGAGCCAGGAAAACTTCCACCAAATTCTTGAAAGCGTCCCCAACTAACGGGTACAGTTGTATTCCCGGTTTCGTCTATCCGTATTATTTTAGGACTTTCCGAGATGCGGACCGTTACTTTTAACGTCTCGACAATGTCGCTTCTCTTAACAAATTATGCCAATTCAACGACAACGACTATAGCCATCTTTTTAAACGTGACCCTACTTAGACCGATATAGTTTGTTTCGTTTTTCTTAATTTTTAAATTTCTAAAATTTCTAAAATTTCTTAATTTCCCTCAGCCGCGACACGAACAACACGATCGGAAGAACTAGCCGTTTATTGTTATATTAAGATTTCGTACTCTGAAAAAAAAGTATTAATTTTTTTTTACTTAAAACCCGACATAATTAATTTTATCGTTTTATATTGAATAACGTCTCGTTGAATCTCGTCTTGTACGCGTATACGGAATTGTTGTTAGAAACGTGTGTAAAGACGGTGAGGCAACAAGTCTAATGGTTTTGTTTCGGAATCGCTAAATTCTATTAATACGCTTTTGAGCAACTGCGTTAAAACCGTATATCCAAACGGACTTTGTGATTAAAGCTGAAGTACTTACCAAGAAGTCAACTTAAGTCGATATCCAGTTGGTTCGTTTTTGTTCTGACATGTTAGTATACCCGAGAGTACGTTACTTCTTTCGACCAGTAAATAATCTCGTCGTTTCATTTTTAAAGGTCATGAAACGTATAAATCAACCGGCTGTGCATTTCTTTTTGCAATTTATTCGAGGGGTTACTATATATAGAGTTGCGTAGCTGTTATTACGTCATTGTCAGCTGGAAAATAAGCGGTGTCGGAGTAAGGTAAAAAGCCAGACATAAGCCACACTTGTGTGGCAAGCATATACAGGAAATAACGAAATGCTGGTTTAAATTTTAACACGGGCGATTTTCGAGATACGGTTTAAGAAGTAGATAGATAAAAATGTGGTAACAAGGCGAAAATTCGTCATAGATTAACATGTAACAACACACCTATACATACTTTCCCTTCGAAACTATCTTTAAGCACACTTAATTCGGCGTGCACCTGTCAGAGTCAAACGTGTTTTTTTGAATCCGAATTAATGTTCAGAAATAACGTGTAACGATTATAAAACGAAATTCTAATTTCTTTTTTCCAGAGAGATTTAGAAAGGAATTGTAATCAGGAAAGTATAGGACGACATCCGGTCCGTTACTATCAACTTTTCGGATAAACGGAAATACTGTGGACGAAGTACAGCTTGTTCAAGATGCTCGTAAGAAATAAAATACTCGTTTTTATCAGCTTCGATGAAATTTTTTTATTCGTTAATTTGAGAATTAATTAACTTGGCTCGATTCGAAATTTTAGTAAATTTGTCGCGTCCTCGGCCTAAGAGAAGATTTGGTGAATAGGATTCAGAAAAAATATTTGGCAAATATTCACGTTTTTTCTTCTCTAGTATCGTCAAATTTACGAATGGCGTAAGAAAATGAGTCACCATTTTCCATTAGTCTGTAATCTATCGATTTTAAGGGAAAACATTGAAGATAACGCTGGTTAAGTAACATATTTAATTATACTGCGTTTCTGTTGAACGGTGTTTCATAGCGCGAATTGCGGGTAGACTGACATATTTTACTAATGGTTCTTTTGTAATATGTAATTAACTCGTTAATATATATTATATTATTAGTTCTTTTTTGGATTCGACCCCCGTGCGATGCTCCGAGTAGTTCCGGTTAAGTATTGAACTGATACGTCGACATCGAAGGTAAACAATTAATCGTCTTTGTAAGCATACGAGAGCGCCGTTAAAATATAAAACTTTCACTAAGCAATCGACTGTTTTAAGTTTGCTGATATAAAAATTCATTACGATATACCGACTGCAGTTCATTAATCACCAACAATTTAGATAAAATGAGTTTAATTAAGGAATAATTTTTTAATTTTAAAAAACCTGTTTTGCATTTCATTGTCTGAAATTACAGATAAAAATAAGCGTTTACATTTTCATGTGACATACCGAGTTTTATTTATTACGGGTCTTTGTATTATTTCTGATGTACGGCGAGCCATCCTGGGCGTTACGTAATTATTATTTAAAATTTTTGGTTTGTAACTGCTCACTGTAAATTATGCTGAAATATACGTTGTTATTGTTGTTGTTTTGTATGAAGGTCTGAAATTGTACAGCTACGCTGACAACTTAATTTTAGTGTACAATTTTAAATATTTCGACTCACATAAATAGACGTAACGGAGTAATTACTAAACTTAAAACAATAGCGGACTCTTTAAACCTTAAGTTTGAAATTAGCAAGTCTCAAATTTTTGATCGTCACTGGTCGTGATCAAAATCTTGTACAAATTTGATGCAATAATATTAACTTTAATAATCACGTTTTCAGATACCCTAACCATATTAAATATCTAGGTTCTATTATAGATAATCAACTAAAATATAATAAGCATATTCAATACATAAATTGTAAGTCCAATAAATATTATTATATTTTTAAATCATTCGGTGCTAAATCATGGAGACTAAATTATAACTCAATGTTAATATTATACAAAGGCTCGGTACATAGTTTATACTCATATTGTGCTGGTATCTACTATAAACGCTTAACCAAATAACTTCATAAAGTAAATTTGAATTGCCGAAAATTTTTTATAGACTTAACATTCTCACATATATCTTCTTCAAATATTGCTATTCAAACTATCGCACGAATATTACCTATTGATTTTCGTATTAAAAAATGATCACTTATTTATGAAATTAAAAGAGAATATAATGGAATTATAAACAAAGAACAATCTTAAACAACTAGATTTGCAGATTTTTAATGAATTTAAATCAATATACGATACTCAAACTAATAGTAAGTTAATTAATAAATTTTTCCCTGATATAATTAAACGTTTTAAAAACAGAAGGATTAATGTAAATTTTTATATGACACAAATCCTTACTGGTCATGGTTCTGTCGGATATTTTTTTAATAAATTACAAATCATCAATGATGGAAAAATGTCATAATTGTGCCACTAATGAAATAGAGGATGTCCAGCACATACTGTACACATGGAGTAAATATAATGATCTGAGAAAATTGTATAATATCGATTGTTCCCTTAATCACAATGAAATTATTTTATTAGAAAAATTTCCCATTTTTATCTCGGAATTATTTAAGATTAAACATAGATATTGATAGTCACTACCGGTAGCCATAAGCTACTTTCGCAGGCTATACTATATATATATATATATATATATATATATATACATATATATTATATATATATATATATATATATATATAATATATATGTATATACGATAGAGATGAAATAAAAATACGTTATAATAAGAAAAATAAATGAAGAAATATATAGACATACATGGAAAATGTGTGCGTACGAGAAGCGACCCGAAAATCCAAAGAGCTTGCGAATGAGATAAGTGGATAAACGAAATATAAAATAGAACACAGGCCAAGTTATCGTTTACATTAGGAAGAGGTATGGTTTCGGTTGAATGTAAATCGAGCAATTACAGAGAATTTGAATTTGACGTACAACTCTATGAGGTAGTTCGGTTTGTCCGCCTGTTTCATTCGAGAGACTGTAGAGACCGAAATATCTTCACATCCAGACGCCTTGTTTAACCCTCTTTTTGTCTTACTTATTTGAATATGGAAATTAACTTCATACGCTAGGACACAAACTTTAGTTGCTTAGACCAGCGTTTCTGCGCTGTTTTAATATGTATATATAAAAGTATACGTATAAATTCGGTAAATAACGCCGGATACTAATTTAAACGATGTCTGACTTAGCTAACACGCCGTTTGTCGTCGGATGTCTTAGAATTAATGAAATCGGAGTTGAGGGAGGAGATAAAGCAAGATGTTTCAATTAATTTCGCCGGAGCGTACAAGACGAAGAAGAGTCTGCAAAGTTAGCTGCGTATGATAATGTTTTTCATTACAGGAATTATGCTAATCTCGAACGATACGACTCTGCTAAAGCTGGATGAGTGGTTAAACGTGTAGCATTGACACTCGTTTAAACACGGTTTCTTAAAATTAGTCAGTTTCGCCCATTTCATGACCTATATAACGAGAAAGTCTTATCGTAACGACGGACATGAATATTTTTATTATTACGCCCCTGCTAGAGTATCTTCTCCGTAGATACGGCTGATACTAACACAATCGACCGGTATTTAATAAAAGTCCACACTATTCCGTATTAGTAGTAGTAATAAGTATATTAGAGTAATAACGAAGCGACCGAACTGAAATTACTCACTAAACTAATTGAGATGAAGATCTTAAAGTCGGTTAACGGATAGAAGTGAAAAACATATAGACAATTTATTAGAAACTTGTTCCATGGCAAAGTTGTTAAGTACGTTGATTGAGCCGAGGGATAAGAATTAAACAAAAAAACATCAACAAAGATTTTATAAGTAAAGAAAAAAAAACCTAAAACTCCAAAGGTAAAAAATTTACTAATCAATTTTAAAATAGCGCATTTTTAATTATATATATATATATATATTATATATATATATATATATATATATATATATAATATATATATATATATATAAGATATATATATTACATGTTCTCGAGCAACTGTGGGGAGCAATACGCAGAAGCACTCGCGCGTATTAAATTCATACAACCGCGAGCGACGAAAAGTTTAGCATCGAGGTCATGTAACACGAACATCTAATTAAATTATCTCCTCCGCACGGAATTAAAACTGCCATTAAAAACACAAAACCCCGAAGGAAACAACGCGACTTCTTGATTACCGCATAAAGGATTTGTCGCGTTAACAACGGGCATTTTCAATGCGATAATAAAATTCGTACCTTGTCCAACGCGACTAAAGTTCTCACAGATAACGATGATAAGAAACTAAAATCTCCTACTATTATTTATACTCGTCGTTTAAAAACTTTACGAAAAATTGATGCTTGAGAATGAGAAAATAAAACCCATGTGGTTCACAGTACTCCTCTAAAAAATATTGCCAAAGATCCATCAACTGTCGTTCAAACTCTGGCCTACATAACATTAAATGAAATCATCCGTGTCGTTCAACCATCATTAATTTTACCGCGTACTATAATAATCTATATAGTTATATACAGCTCGTAATAACTTAATTTTTTTTTCCTTATATTTGCCAATTTATAACCCGTCAAGAGTGAGACCATCTAATAAATGATATCGTAAAATATATGTATAATCACGCGATACATCTTCTCAAAAAGATCACACGATTAAGTTCCATATTTTAGTTTGCTTTAGCCTTGATGACGGTTCTATGTGTAAAAGTTCAACTACCAGCTGATTTTAGCGATTTTGTAACCGCATCAGATGTTTTTGTACGAGCCTCGGTGCTGCGCTGCATTGGACCATACTGGACGTAGTAGAGTTTTATGTATTAAGAGACGATTCTGCAGTCTAATAGCCAATAAAGTGGTTTCAACCGGATGTTATGTTGTTTTTCTGCGCCCACTGATGAACCTGATCTATACACTATTTTACAATTTCGTAACGGCATTGTCAGCATTTTTATCTGATGCGACTATCACACTATCAGTTGAAAACGTCGCTAACTGAGCAAATTCATTTGTCGGCAAATCTGCTATATAAATATTGTATAGCAGGAGTCCCAGCACACTGCCCTGTGAGTCTCCAGCTAGAATTGAACGCACATCTGATAGGTTATCCTCATATTTGACTTGAAACTGCCTGTTACTTAGGTATGATCTCGAATTAACTGGTAAAATCTCTCAGGCAGAATGGATTTGTATCCTCGCGACAGACTTTATCAAATGTGTTAGTGATCCTGATAAAAACCACTTCGTTCTATTTCTTACATTCCATCTTGGATAAGATTTACTACTCTATGCAGCTGCTGTACAGTACAGTACCTAGATCGAAATCTGAACTGATGTTGGGGAATGATAAAGTTCGGAAATTATTTTATCAATACGTAAATTAATTTTTCATGTAGCTTACCTATAGTCGGTAATAGGAAGATTGGTCTGTAGAAGACTAATTTACATCATTAAATGGTTTTAGAACCATCAGAATTTGGGAAAATTTTCATAGTTTGAGGAAATACGATGTTCGTAGTATTGCATTGAATATGTGATTAATTAGCATTATCGCCTTCCTAGGTAGCTTCTTTAACATCCTAATTATGATCAAGTTGAAGCCAGGATATTTTTTATATTAAAACGTAACATCCGCCAGCGAATATTCATTCTTTGTTATCATCCTGTAAGATGTTAGTTATAGTTGCTGTATTGGTTTGAAATGTGTACCGTAAGTAGTTAGACTTTTTGCTTACCACTTATTGCCTAGAATCCATCATTTTTTTTTAATATTGGCCGGCTACGTATCACTAGTCTTTTTATTCTTTTAGCAACTTTCCACAGGTTTGTAACCTGTACTTTGTGTGGGAGATAAGTTTTCCACATTCGTTGCAAAGTTGTTTTTTAGCTCATTTAGCAGCTTGTGTACTTTTTGGTTTGCTGCATTTATTCGGCGTTTAATGATAGGAGATCTAAGAGTTTGCCACTGTCTTAGTAGCTACCTTTTCTCAGCTATTAGTTCTAGTGTGTACTTTGAGTAGTACATATCAGGTACAGACATTTGTAGCGAGCGTTGAGTTTTATAGAAAAGGTCGAAAACATAGAAGTACTACGAAAAGTAAGTGTCAGTAGTCCAGAAATAATACAGACAATAATAAGAAGAAAGTTTCAATATTTTCCCCATGCAAATAAGAGGAGAAAAATATGAAATAATAAAAAGATTTATGCAAGGAAGAATCAATGGAAGAAGAGACAGAGGACGATGAAGACTATGGCTGCATGACACTTAAAGGACTGGACAGGATATACGACGGAAGAATTGTTTAGGATAGCCCGAGACAGGCATAAAACTAAGTGGATATTACTAGCAATCAGGCCCTGATGATCTCTTAACTCCATGTGGGAAGAGAAAGAAGAAGTTGAGTTTTATACCCATTTGTTCTGTAAATTTTCGTTGTACAATCTGTTCGTGTCTTTTTAACGGTATTTTGATATATTAATGGTAGGAGTGATTCTATACAACCCCAGTCGGAGTTTCTATTATTAGTAACTTACTCCGTTATTTCGCTAATATTTTGTACTTATAGTATAATAACGATAATAACAAAAAAAGTAATAAATATTTTTTATATTAATATTGTTGCGCGGATAAGGTATAAAGCTGAACACTCCTTAACATTACAAAACAATATAATATTTTTAATATTCACCATATATTTTACGAATCTTTTATATTTAATTTCTATTTACATTTGTTTTTTTTTAACAATATTCCGCGAAAAATGCATATATAAAGGTGCAAAAAAAAACTGTTAACGAGCCTAAAGATAAAAAAGAAAAAAAATGAGTTAAATCGCTAAATTTTTATTAATTTCTGCGATTAAACTATTTCCGAGCGAATAAAAATAAATAATAAATGAATAACAAAAAAAAATAAAAATGCAATATAAGAAAATAATTTAGATATACAATATTACAAACAAAAATAATGTGAAATAACAGATTTAATTATAAACTAACACAGACGGTAAGTGTCACGCCATCATCAGTTTTGTAATCATTATTTTTCATTTTTTTTTTATTTTTGTACACTCGTTAATAGCTTAATATAGCCGGGAAAATGTTTGTCTTTTAATACGAATTTAATGATTTTTACAAGCTTCTTCTTTATGGTTTATTCTTTTTAACATCACTATATTCTACACCGTCAAAAAATAAAGTATAGTACAAATAAATAAAAATAATATATATATCAGTTAATCAACAATTATGTCACTTATACATACGAACAAATAAGTAATTCAATCTTGCGCGTAGGAAGTTATTTTTCAAAGGTACTCATATATATTTGAGGGGTAGCAGTTAGGATTTAAAATAGAAAAAGGAGTAAAGAGTGCTGCATGTCCTCAGGTCCCTTTAATGTATACATGGAAAACATAATTCAGGAAGTTATAGAGAAAGGAGAATGGGGGATCAAAGTGAGAGGTGTGTAAGAACGTCGATGTTCCGATTCGCCGATGACGTAGCAATTGTGAGGAACAATGAAAAAGAATTGGAAAAATTGATACAATGTTTAGCAGAAGTAACCGATAAATATAATATGGCAATAAACGAAGAAAAAACGATGAAATGCGATAAGAAATCGGGAACAACAAACATGAGAATTAAGTTAAAATAAGTTAATAGTCATAGATATCTCGGAAGCAACCCAAGATGGTAGATAAAGAAATAATAACGAGAATCAACCAAGCAAAAACGGCGTTTAATAAAAAAAATCCTTACGAACATCAAAAAGTATAAAATTGGAGAAACTAAGAAGCATTTCGTGAAAACATATATATGGAGCATTTTACTATACGAGTCATAAACATAGACGATAAACAAACAAATGCACAATAGAATTGAAGCGTTCGAAATGTGATGTTGGCGTAGGATGCAAAAAATTAGATGGAACGAAAAAGTATTAAAAGAAATAAACGCATCAAGAAGTCTAATAAATACACTAAAGAAAAGAAGAACCAAGTGGAGAGGACATTCATAATCAAACGCTGATTCAAATAATTGAAGGCAAAATGGAAGGCAAAAGGAAGACCTAGGAAAGAATACATCCAACAGATAATAAAAGACACAGGAGCAGCAAGCTAAGCAAATTTAAAAAGAAAAGCCGAAATAAGGGAATTCTAAGGCCTAGTTCGATAAACAGGATCGCAAATCATAAAGGTTATCCACCAATCTACGCATTGAGGACAATAACAAGGACAGTTAGGATGACAAAACATACTCGCAACCATTAATGGAAGTTAAAAGTTAAGAATATTAAATTGACAAAAAAATCTGTCTATCAACGGTAACAATATCGAAGAATTATTATTATTTATTGTCAATAGAAGTAGTATGTCGATAAATTATTATTACTACTGCTCATACAATTATTAATATAATATGCACATATACACATACATACGCATATATGCACGTACACACAACACATACACAAAACAAGATTGGAACCATGTATTACTTAGATATTTACCGAAGAGGATTTATCACTTATTTTAAAACCACAATGTATTGAAGCCAACGTGAATATATAAATATATATATATATATATATATGTATATATATATATATACATATATATATATATATGTGTGTATATATATATATATATATATATATATGTATATATATATATATATATATATATAATTTATTTATTTGTATCAAGCGGGGAATTAATGCCTATTTGGAAATTATCTCTACATTTTTTACTAATATACGGCATGTTAAATTGCGTCAGGAGTATTTTGCAACCCTTGACAGCTTCGTGTATTAATTATTTTAAATATGAGTACATATTAGCTAAAATTACCATGTGAAATTAAATTCAGTTATATATGCATTTCATATGTTTACATGAGAGCGGAAGGAAGTAATAGGAGTCATGCATATGATATGTAATTCCATATAGAAGCGTGTGGCCAACAGATTGGTGCCAATCAACTTATGTCACAATTCACAAAAAAGGACCAGCGACGGAGTGTGAAAACTACCGTACAATAGCACTAATATCGCGTGCCAGCAAAGTAATGCTCAAGATAATTTATAATCGTCTATACGCTTTAATGGAAAAACAAATCCCGCAAGAACAAGCCAGTTTCATGAAGGGCAGAGGACGAGACAACAAATTCTCAACGTGCGACAAATCATTGAAGAAGCGAGAGAGTACAATAAAGAAGTTATTCTGTGTTTCGTAAATTATCATAAAGCTTTTGACTGCGTCCATTGGAGAAAATTATGGATCGAAATGGGAGCTCCAAGTCACTTAGTCTCATTAATTAAGAGACTATATAGTAATAATGCAGCGAGAATCAAAACGGGAAAGGCGGTGTACTCTGATTATTTCAAGGTGGAGAGGGGAGTTAGGCAAGGATGCCCCTGCTCTCACCGCTACTTTTCAATATATACGCGGAATATACTATGAGACAAATATTAGTTTCAAATGATGAAAAAGATACAATTGAGTAGAAGAATGGATTCTCAATTGGTGGATATAATATATCGAATCTCCGATACGCTGATGATACCATATTGATAGCTATAGACATCGAAAATATTTTACGCTTATTGCGAAGATTGGAGCAAACCAGCAAAGAGAAAATCAATCGGGATAAAAATAACTGGTCAAACAAAAAGCACATAGATGGAATCAGTGGTCGATAAGTTCACATATCTAGGTTCAATTATAGAGAATACTGGCGGATGCAAATTAGAACTGCAGCACCGCATACAAATAGCCAAAAGCGCGATGGGTCGCTTAGTAAAAATCTGGCATGATCAAGCAGTAAATAGAAAAGGTAAAGTTAGACTGGTCAAGGCATTAATATTTCCGATATTTTTATATGTCGCGGAAATTTGGACATTACACCGAACTGAACAGAGACGCGTAGAATCTTTTGAATTGTGGTGCTGAAGACGAATGTTACGCGTTCCGTGGACGGCCAAGAGAACCAACGAATCTATACTAGATGATGTCGACGAACCTAGACGATTACTACGGAAGTACTTATCAGAATGGGACGATTTTTCGGTCATATAGTTCGAGCAAACGGATTGGAAAAGGTTGTCATAGAAGGGAAATTGGACGGAACAAGATGTCGTAGCTTTAAGATGGTCGGATGGATTAACAAAATTCGTGGAGAAGAGCTTCAGTGAATGCATACACGCAGCCTATAATAGAGTTAAATGGCGCAAACTAATTCATAAAGACTGCATTTCTATGTCGCGATGTCCCTGCTAGGGACGATACGATTCAGAGATATATATATATATATATGTATATTTTTATAATTGATCGTAATAATAGCTTACCAAGATAATTTAAATATCTCCGGTATCGACTCTTGTTCGTCCTTCAAAATAGTTTAAGAAATTGTTAAAGACAAAAATATTTAGCAATCACACTGGGATTTATTAGAAGAATCACCAACTCACTTTTCCTTGATATTCCATTTAGTGATTAGTAACGTTAAAAATGTTACAACTTGCAAAGTATTTTCAAATTTTGACTTTTGAACCCAACGTTTATAATAGCCCGCGTTAAAAAATTCTTATAACATTTATTATTTGTAACAATATTAAACATTACATTCTATGTGAAATCATTTTATTTTATTCTATTAATCATTCCATTTCTTCTTAGAACAAAATTTTAACATTGTATTCTACATCGGTTTGAACTTGATCGCATTAAGACGATTATTCGATTACATCATTACTATTTCGACCCTTGCGTAAAATTTTAATAATACATTTATATTTCTTATTATATATAAATATAGAATAAATGTATTTTTATCGCCTCTTTTTATTAATATATCATTTATATTTCTTATTATATATAAATATAGAATAAATGTATTTTTATCGCCTCTTTTTATTAAATCTACCCAAGTTGAGCATTAATTTTTAAAATAATAATTACATTTAAAAATGTTTTTCAATTTAATTCGATTTCTTCGTATAAAATATAACACGAAGCATCAGTCTCGGCGTTCAGTTTACCATAAAGTAGCGTACCGTCGTCAACGGGCACGAATTTTTGGCTGACTCTTCCAGTATATATATATATATATATATATATATATATACCGATAAGTGTAAATTTTCGACTTCAGGTATTTAACCGCCTGTAAGTCCACAGAGTTACCAAGATCTCATAATATTAGTTATTCCGTATAACTAGAAACCGCTTAAGTTAATTTTAATAACAACGTGATTAAGTAATGAAAATTTCAGTTTTACGTATTTGTATGTAAACATTAGTAACATTAATCTGGTTAACACGTTACCAAAAATAGTAACTAAAGAATCTTTTTCCGCATACGTGAAGAAATCATCAACATAAGCCACATAGTTATTATACACATAAATTATCCTCCTATTGGAAAGGCGAGATAGATAAATAGGCCTGTTAATATTTATAACTAGAAAGTATTCAATTAAATAAAGACAAAACGAATAAATTTAGGTCGAGTATATATATATATATATATATATATATATATATATATATATATATATATATATATATATCACAATCGGCATTTCTCGATGGAAAAGTGTTTATATGTATTAATAAAAATAATAATAATTCAATAAATTCGATCGATCGATCGATATATCTCACAGGAAAACAAAGTTACTAAAATAAAAATTTATATATAGAAGCAGAACAGCATTTTTGGAGTATATTTTCACAATTACCATCAAATATTTTTAAGCAATTATATTTAATTTATATTTTTAAAATTATTTTTTTAAAAATGTTTCACTCGATAATGGCGTAAATGCCGAAAAGCTTTGTGTTTTCTATAAGAAAATAAATATTAGTGATTTAACTAATTTTCAATTGAATTTTTATATAAATAATGCTCGTAAATTCGTACCGTGTTAGCGAACTTTAATCGGATAAAACTTAGTCGCGGCTGTATGAGACCGGATTAAACAAGCGATATTGTATAAATTATAAATAAAACTTTTTCTTACGGGTAGAATGTGTAAGACAGATTTTATGATTCGCATAAGAATAATAAGTCTATTATAAACACATGTATGACGTTAACAAATGACGAATACCTTTACACTGAAAATCGAAAATCCAAGATCACCTGCGTACATAGGGAAGAAGCGTAGACATAAAAGTCCAACGTACCGATTAACAACGCGTAATACGACATGAGATATATTTATTTTTTAAAATACCATAAAATTAATTATAAATTATTAAAATCAATTTTAAAATTTATACACACTTTGTTTTTTTTTTTTTTTACATAGTACTATTATTACCGCGATCAAATATTGCATCTGTACGTATGGGACAGACGTTAAACATCAACTTTGTACTATTATTAATATATACATACATATACGGCTGAAATTAGAATTATTCCACCCATAGTGAGCTGATGAAAACATGTTTTCTTTAGCTCAATCTTGGATAACGGACTAAATTTTTCGGAACATTTCAATCAAGCTACCGTGTAAGCTTACAAAAGCATATCTGCCATATATATCCACTAATTAACAGCAAATAATTTCTTAATAATAAATTAACTCTGAAGAAAAAAGAAACACTTATCCGTAATCACGCGCTGTTGTCTAACTTGGAGTTTTGTTTCAAACATCAATTTTAACAAAAATTACAATTATTACAAAACAGTCAGATGTATAATACTAAATGACCCTAGATACTACGTTGACATGCATATTAAACATGCATTATATTAAGGCACGTATACTAAATTTAACACGTAATTTCAAGCGATGACTGCTTTAATCGACGATAATCATTTAATTTCAACCATAGGCAATTACGATTAACTCCAATTTATGTCTACAATAAATATACACACAGTAGCCTAAAAACCTTTTGTAAATATGACGCTTATTTTACGATTTATTATTTATTCTATATTTACTTACCGTCGTCATTATTATTATTATTATTGTGTTTTTTTTTATTTACGTGCCTTATACTGCTACTAAGGCCAGACGGAAGGATAATTAGATTAAAGGAATAACATTAGATAATGAAAGGAAAGTTATAAGCTTAGATTCAGCGGATGGAGTGTACTGTAGGATTTCGGTTAGGGATGAAGCAAGTCCAGCAGCAAGACGATGGGCTGCGTAACAAGGACATGATAACAGGATGTGAGGAATAGTAACAGGGCAGCTGCAGGAATCACAGAAAGGTGCACTCTGCTTTAGAAATAAGTACTTATGGGTAAGAAGTGTATGTCCACCGCATATGCGGAACAGGGCGGTTTAACTTATTCTGTTTCGCTGTATAGGTTTTTTTTAATATATTTTTTTTTTTACTGTCATTACATTCTAAGTATAAATGTATCTTTTATATATTACGCGTCTTTATATTAATTCTGTTGTACGGTGAACAATTATGGATTCTCAAATTTTTGCTTTTATTTTTATTTCTCTGTAAATTAAGTTGAAATATACGTTATTGTTTATATAACTCATATATACATATGATATATATATATATATATATCTTTTTTGATCTATCTATTTATATCTCTTCTTTCCATCTCATTCATATATATATATATATATATATATATATATATATATATATATATGTTATGCACATATGTATACACTTGTTTATATAACCTATATATATATATATATTTTGATCTCTCTATTTATATCTCTTCTTTTCATCTCATTCATATATATATATATATATATATATATATATATATATATATATATATATATACACGCACACGTATAAAATAACGCATTCAATGAAAATAGAAAGATGATACTTCAAAGTTAACCTTCTCCATTCTATTATAAAACCTTTTGACTTAATTTTCTTATAATTAGCTTTATCGAAAATTACAAGAAAATAACAAGACTATAACAACCGAAATCAACGGACCATTAGTCTACTGGAATGCAGAACAACATCCACGTGGACCCATTTTCTAAAGAAGTATTAAGGCCATCTCTTAACATTTTCTCGAATCATTATATCCTCGACCCCTTTGTAAGAATTTTATCTTGGCCGGAATTTCTTTCTAAGGCGCTGTTTTTCCATCATTCGAATTTCCAGCTTCGCCTACACAGTTTGCATCGAAAGAATGACGGTAGAAAACCTTATATGTATATATATATATACTCTTTATACTCTTTCTATATCAAAACGACGGTAACAGCAACGATAATAATAACAATAATAATAATAAAGCAATTTCTTAAGATTAAGCTTCTGTTTACTAATTAATTTCCGTTATGCATCAAATTCTATTCATATTTACTTTACGTTCGTTTTAGCTTCCTGGAAATATGGCCGGCAAAGAAAGCCTATTAAAACTATTAGAAAAACCCTCTAGGCATCTTCGGCTGATTTATAAAAAATTCGCTCAGCTTAATTCTTATTTTTATTCTAGAAAAGAAGATAAATCAAAATACCATCAGATTAAAAACAGATATCGACAAAACGTAAAGTATATGTATATATACATTATATAAGGAGACACGTATACACACAAAATTTAGTTATACTGTTCGTAGATGGTAAACCAATTGATGAATATTGTTGTTTCACAATTTGCTGACTCTTCCGTCTTACTCGAGTTTTTGTTAGTTCAGTGAGGGACGTAATAGCGCTCATCAATCGAGTCGGTGACCTATCTTAATTTCATTTCCCTTTAATCTGTTCGCTTAATACGAATTTTTCGAGACTATTATTCTTCCGTACGACATGCTCGTAATATTTCAAAATTGTTTGTTAACGCAGTGGACGTTTGTTTGCTTACAGTCCAAGTATCCGCTCCAGATAACGATATCGCAAATACAAGGGTATTAAGTATATTTTTATTTCGGTAATTTAATAACGGAAAATCAGACGACCAAAAAGCAATGGTAGTGGGAGTATGGGAGTATTGTCGTGTGAAGAGTGTGATTATGATACTCAGTGTGGGTTGACCAGTGATCTTGAAACTTTCGTGTGAATTAGGTCGAGAGAATATTATCTCTAATTAAAATGGCTGTATCGCCCGAACCATCTACCCCGTCAACATGGAAACAGCGATAACCGGGTAATGAAAAAATAGTATCAGTTGATAAATTGCACCTGCAGCGGGGTCTGTATTTGTACTAAATTCCTAAATAGAAATACATATATTTTCTGATCCTAACTGGCAGAAAAATATTTTTCACGCTAACCTTTCCATTAACTTTATAAACACCCTCCAGACTTCGTTCTTGGTAATAATTTCTGGAGATTTCAACGGACACTGGGACGTAACTTGTTAAATATTTCTTCTACAGACCTTTCACTTATTCAATGATGGCCGACATACTGCTATAGCCAATTTACATTTTTCCTCTCTAAATCTCTCAATTTATCTCTCGTCTCAAACAATCTTTTACTTTTCAGTAAATGTTTTTTTCTATAATTTTTTGTGTAGGCGCAACTGTTTAGAAAAACAATAAGTGGGTTTGCTGAATGAGCATAGCTTATCGAGGATGTGAAGCGTTCCAACGATCGCAATCCCGATAACAATGTACATCTTAATCGTTCAACATATTTCGAGGCCAGCGAAGTTTTAATCTTCTGTTGCCTGTAATTGACGTTCTGCCAAGACCGATATAAAAACATTATTATTGCCGGTTAGATTATTGTGGAAATTTTTATATCTAGTCATCACACACCTCCTGGAATACTTTGTACCTTCAGGGAACCGGAGCTCTAACCGGTATGGGACGCGTCCACAGGTGGCGGATAGTGGAGTAGCCTACACTGCGAATAAAGAACGGCTACTGATGGAAAACCTAAGCCAGGTGATTCCAGTAGTGACAGGATAAGAGACACGAGAATGCAGATTGTCAGTTTGAGAAACTGGTTATAAAAGTCTGCATAAATGTTATGATTGTCTCTCTCTCTCAGCGGGTTAAGGTCGCCGTAAAAACCTTACAGTACTATTATCTCCTCAGTAACAAACCGCTGCCTTGCGGTTCGGCTCTTTAGCCGAAGGCTAAGGGAGTAAACCCTGACAGAAAATCACGCGCAAGTCAACGGAAAACCAGCTCATTATTTTTCCAAGAAGCATGAGTAGTAGAAATATCAATAAAAAGATTACTGGTCCAGGTAGGCTCATATACGCCAGGCTCGGCAGGAGGATTAAGCTCAGGTCGTTATTATGAAAAATCCCGGAGTTACATAATCAAAAGACACACCATCCATACCAAAAATAAAGCTGTCAAGGATGTTAAAAATCGGAACATGTTATGTTAATAGCGTGTTCGAGATGGGAAAAACACATAAAATCATAGCAGAAATAAAAAGAACTGAAATTGAAATCATGAAACAAGGGTACCTGTCAAACAGACAGAATAACGATGTACTATGTACGAAACAACACGAAAGAACACAGAAATGAAGTTGGAATAATGGTGAATACAAACATCAAGAGAAGTATACTGGGATATTTACTACACAGTAACCGAATTATTTCACTGAAATTAAAAGGGAATCCATTCAACATTAACATCATACAGGTATATACAACAACAAAATATAAACAACGAGAATTTTTATACAAACCTCGAAGAGCTCATTAACCAAATAAAGCCGCATGAAGTTACAATTATAATGGGCGACTTTAACGTTAAGATTAGAACAGAGAGGACAGATGATATCGTAGGTAATTTTGAATTGGGAAAAAGGAATGAAAGAGGTGACAGATTGGTGCAGTTCTGTCAGAAACACAATCTTATAGTGACAAATACATAGGTCAAGTTACCACTAAGACGTTTGTATACGTGGAAAGCACGTGAGGATAAACCTGATAATGAGGTTAGAAACCAGATAGATTATATTCTGCTAACAAACGGCGGATGCATCTACACAAGAGCATTACCAGGAGTACAGATTGATCATGTTTGGCTAGCGATTAAAATACGAGTTAAGCTAAAAATTGTAAGTACTCGGAATCCAACAAGGCTGAATATGACGTTATTACAAGAACCACAGATAAAATACAAGATCGCAAGAGACCTTAATGAAAATATTAAATACGTTAAAGAGGAAGAAAGAAAACAAATAAAAGGTGTGCAGGATATAACAGGCGGTCAAAGAATAAAGAAAACATGGGAAACACTTAAAACAATATTCACAGCAGTAGCAAGCAAACATTTAAAAGCAGTTAAGAAGATTAGCAGGAAATGATGGATGAAAGATGAAATATTAGATCTAATGGAAGAAAGGAGAAAAGCTCAAATTAAAGCAAATCAACAAGAATATCAACGCCTAAAAACGCTAATAAGGAAAAAATATATAGAAGCCAAATGGCCTAAAAATAAATGCGAAGAAATTGAAAAGTTACAGCATAAATTTGATAACTTTAGCATACATAAAAAATTCAAGAAGTAGGAGGAATATACAAAAGGATTAATACACACGCGCTGAAAAACGAAAAAGACGAAATGATAGTAGAAGAGGAAGATGTAAAAAACGACTGGACAAACTATATAAAGAAACTCTTCAAATACAAAAAGAGACATATTATAAATTTTGTAAATGACGCAAGTCAAACATTACCACTATTAACATCGGAAGTAGTAGAAGCTATAAAACCAGTACATTGTAGGAAAATGTCAGGACTAGACAGTATAAGCGTGGAAATTATAAAATTGATTGAGGAAGAAAATATAGATAAAATAGTCAAGTTATTTAATAATATTTACGAAAGAAGAGAAATACCGCAGGAGTAGCTGCAGTCCACCCTTCTTCCTTTACCAAAGAAAGTTGACACCATTAAATGTGAGAATTGCAGATTAATTAGTCTAACTAATCGCAACGCTAAATATATTCATAAAGTTAATACATAACCGAATAAGTAAATAATGCGAAGAACAAATGTCGGACACACAGTTCGGACTCCGGAAAGCAATTGGAACGAGAGAAGCTTTAGTGAGCATTATAACCTTGAAACAAATATCACTGGAGCAGAATAGAGATGTAACTGTATGTTTACTAGAACTAGAGAAAGCATTTGATACAGTCATAATAAATTAATAAAATGTCTACAAAAAACTGGAATAGACCAACAAGACATAAATACTATCAAACAGATATATTGGGAACAAATAGCGGCTTTAAAAACAGAATACGGTCTTACAAATTCCAATTAATAAAGGCGTAAGATGAGGATTAGGTATGCCACCATTACTGTTTAATTTATACGCAGAAAACTATATCGCGGAAATATTACAATAATCCAAGGAGGGCGTCAAAGTAGATGGAAAGGTAGTAAATAATATCCGATATGCAGGCGACGTGGCGATAGTAGCAAACATGGCACAATATTTACAAAT
This sequence comes from Coronaproctus castanopsis, assembly GCA_032883995.1. Lineage (NCBI taxonomy): Eukaryota > Metazoa > Arthropoda > Insecta > Hemiptera > Monophlebidae > Coronaproctus > Coronaproctus castanopsis. The sequence continues at coordinate 52,352,742 of CM065052.1, forward strand.
ATTATTAAATAAAATTATATCCGCGATGAAAAATTCGGGACTATGCATAAATGCACAGAAAACGAAAGCGATGATATTCAGTAATACCAAGAAGACATGCCCAATAATGACTTTGAACTGGGAACTAATAGAAGTGGCTAAATCGTTTAAATATCTCTGTTGCTGGTTAAATGATGACATGAGCCACGATAAAAAAATCATAATAAGAATCGAACAGGTAAGTATTTATCCAAATAAGATCTCTGTTCAGTAACAAACGTCTGAAATTAAGATACAGAATGGTCTAGTGTAATATATATTCGGTTTTATTATACGGAACGGAGGCGTGGACTTTAACGATGAAAAATCTAGAAGCATTCGAAATGTGGGTTTACAGGAGAATGATGAAGATATCATGGACTGACTAGGTATTAGTTGATATAGTTAATTATACAAGGCCAACTAGAATGACGTAGACGAAAAGGACGCAGAAGAATGTCGTGGATGAAATATTTGGAAAATTGGACGGGCTGGTCAAACAATGAACTAATACATTCGACCAGAAACAGGACCAGTTTTGCACTCATTGCAGCCAATCTTCGTTAACGGAGATGGCACTATGAAGAAGAAGAAGTCTTCACAACCTCTGCTATAATTGACACGTTCAAATCTCGATGGATGATTTTATTTGATACGAACCACGGATCATTAATTATATGCCTTAAGATTTTTGACTGCGTGCATTGTATGCACTTCATATTTGATGGCTTGCACGAACCCCATAATTCTGATCTATATAACCAAATCGGTTTTAATAGCGTACTATATAGAAGTACTTTGTTCTTGATATTTACTTAACAGTCGTATCAGTACTGCATATCTTCTGCGAAACTCTAGATTCTTAACAGTTAACTGGTATCTCCATGTTAAACAGCTATCGAGGTAGAAACCAAGATAGCGGACACGGTCAGCGCTGGGAATAAATGCGTTATTAATATATATTGGACTGCGCGTTCCTCTACTGAGTGTGAATGTAACATGTGATGTTCTGGATATTCCGTTTGGAAATCATCACTCGCCTACGGAAATTGATCTCGGTGACCCAACGGCAAAAGCTCATTTAATTGTAAAAACCTAGAACGCGTCATCTGTATTCTTGGAGGCTTAGATTTCGTTAGTTTTCTCGAATCTTTGTGTGAGCCGCTTCTAAATAGTTAATTGATATTCCAGTATATAAAGAGTTTATTCGTCTCACGCAGTTATTGTTAAGTCGTTATGCTTTTAAGAGATTTTATCTCTCAGGTAACCCGAGTACACCGTATTGATGGAACCATTACTATGCCGTACAACAAGTGTAGCAATTAAACAATTTTAATATATAGATACGAGTAAACTGCATGGAAACCCGATATAAAACAAAACAAAAAAACTGTCTTGTGAGAGCATGTTTTATATCTAAAATAGAGGCAGTGACCTACAATAATGAGCCGTACCTCCAGACAGGATGTTCGTGATGTTATACAATTTCGTCGATCTAATCACGTACCAAGATCGGGTTTTAGTGTCAAAACACCATCAAAACTAAGATAAATACCCCGTCAGAGTGTGTAAATACAAGACGAACAGATTTTGTGTATTTATTTCAAACACTTTACTTGTGTGCCAAATCTCAGAAGGTTCCGAGCCAGATTAGAACTTTTCAAAGTTGTAATGGGATCTGTGCCATTGTAAAAGTGCGTTGTGTCATCTACATATAAAAAGGCAGCTCAAAAGTAGTTTTTTTTTTTTTTTTTAAATAATCAACACTATGTTTTTAATGTTTTTATATATGGATGATTTCGTTTTATTTTTAATTATAAAGCCAAAACGATAGTTGGAATAATTATCGAGTTGTTCAGAATTGGGGCAAGTCTAAAGATAAGTAGTTTTTCAAATACTTTTGACATCGTCAGTAATAAGCTAGACATTTTACTAGTGGATTTTTCTGCTTTGCAAAACCGCTTGTGTCATTTTCCGCTATAACTTTTTATTCGTAGTCACAGTGTGATACACGTAGTAATAAACGTCACTTATTCAAGATGACAAATAAGCGATCGAAAAATAAATAATTTCTAAAATAGAAAAAATAAAAATTAAATCGTAAAGAATAATAAACTTATTCTTAATTGTATACAAACAGTTATTTATATAAAGTAATTGTTTCGTTATTTAATAAGAGAAAAAGAACGATATGTGAAAACGACCGGACCATTAGTGTAAACGAAACGTGTCTGAACGGATGATCGAATTGCAAAGCAACAAACGGAATTCGTTCAATGACGAGTAACGCGGGGATGGACACGTTAGTAGAGCTTTTGACAATATCAACCTTGAACAAGCTTAATAAATTGTTGACGGAAATTCGTGCATTTTATTAAACATCAGCCTCATCAAAATCTTCGTAAAGTTTTAATTAGGCATACGCAGTCGAAATATTTAGTCATAAAAACGATTAAAAGGATGGGAATGCGCGCTGTCGCCCTACATTAATTTATGCGGGAAACGTATATTCGATGTAGGAATGCGGAGAGCTCAAAATTTCGAACTAGAATTAGCGTACGCTACAGATTGTTAATAAGTTTTTTATTAGTGTGCGTGTTAAGAAATTTTTTGGTCACGTAGTAAGCAAACACGGAAGAAGGAGATAATTTACGAGGAAATTAAATAGGATGTACGACCGCATAGTTTATATATACTATTCTTTCTCAACTTCCCCGGTTTTGAGTAATTCTAGTCCAGTCCAACAAGACGATATGCTCTGCAACATATCGATTGAGCATATATATTTACTTATATATATGTATGTATGTATAAATTTAAATGTAGAGATTTGAAAAAAAAAATCACGATAGATGAGATGCTAGAAGTATCGCGAGATTAAAACCGGAGACTAATAAAGCCGGATAAAGGGAATTAATCTGTTAAGAAATTATTTATGCGGGTGAAGTGCATAGCGGTTCTTTCTATCAGGGTTTAGAATTGGTTAAAAAAAACAAAACAGTTCGTTTAAAGTTAATTCATTTCTTCCCCCAAAAAAATGCTCCGACTTTATCCCCCGCTATTGTTTTATTATCGCGTTCAAAAGGGCGAGTATGACCGTATATCCGAACGAGGATGTTACACTTTAATTCGTATTCGTGCGGTTTTATTTTCTACAGAATAACGGACGAACGAGTCCACTTGCTATACGTAGAAAGACGGAGTGTTGTACGATTATCACGCACGAAATTATGACCGGAAAGATACGGGGGGGTGGAGACGGGGGGTTAAAACGGTTATTTATATGCGTGAGCGGTTGTATAACGTGACTATATTTAAACATTTTAATAAATTTCAAAAATTGCAACATTTTCTACCCCTTTTTACGTATACTCACTTAGTTAGAGAGCGGTTATCCGAACTCGGTCATATTCGGTTTAAGTTTACCGTGTAAACTAAAGCAACAAGTTGACACGCACATATATATATATAATATATATACATGTTTTATATATATATGTATATTTTCTTTCGGAGATTACTTTTATTTCTAGTAGTTATTTCTCTTCTATTGTTTAATAACAGACTGCAGAGAGAACAAATATCAGACCCAAAACCTACAAAAGAACCGAGGCAGAAAAACGAACCGCGCTGATAACCGTAGGGTAGTATCTCCATTTTTGAAAGAGCACATTATTCGATTCGACTGCGTTACTAATTAAGCTGGCGAGAACTCTAATTCTAAAATTCTAAAAACAATAGTAGCCCTCTAGTGTCGCTACCGTTACCAGGCTGATTCGCTACTAGTTTATATGTCAAGATAAACGGAAGGTTAGAATTAAAATTCGGGCGTTTTCGAACGACGTTTTAATTACTACAGCTTTAACAACAGTATTCTACGTTTCCTCGGTCCAATATAGTATATACGAGATAATCCGGTCGTCCAAGAAGTAGAAGGTCCCGATCGATTCTAACGACCGCGATGACATTTTCTCGACGATCACGATGACTATAAATACGTCGATGGTTAAAAGAACGTTATAGCCAGCGGTTAGATCACGGACTTCTATACGGAAGGCACACCGAGAATCGACAAAATTATCAGTAGAAAATAAAATTAAAAATTTTCAAAAATCTAACATTTTGACAGGCATTGTTTCCCGGTTTTGCTAGAGGTACCGTGACTGATACTCTCCACGATGTCAGATATCAAAATTTATACCAAAAATCGATAATGTTCCATCGAAAGCGTATCAAAAATTGAATCTGTCGATAGGATTATCTATATAGATAGTGGAAGCGTTGATCGAAATGCTGCCTTCAAGTTAAACCGTATTAAAGAAACTCGAAAAAAAGTAAACAAAGAAATAACAGCGGTTCTAATAATAAATGTACGTTAACGTTACTTGTAAATAGTCCGAACAATATGCTCAATCGTCGCAATGGCAGCCGAATTCAATTACGCTCCCCCTTTTACCCAGCGCATTAAGTAGAACGACTACGCACATAATAAAATAGTAAGCAGTCACGTATTCCATTTTCGGATTAGAGAATACATTGCCAACATCGCCAAATAATATATATATATATATATATATATATATATATATATATATATATATATATATATTCGAGAGATTCGAGATAATATTTCCGGGATTTAATGTATGCCTGTGTCATATCTTCAAAATGACGCGCGAAGGAAAATAGTGGCAACCGTTACGAAATATCTTACATAAATTCCGGACTCGGTCGGCGGCAGCCGTTATAGTTTAGATATAATAACGATTCGACGGTAACGCTGTTCTAGAGGACATACACATTCCGTTGCAAAAGTGCGGAAGATAAATAAGAAGAACGAAGAGTAAGGAAAAGCTTTTGGATGCAAGCCAAACGAGTCTAGAGTGGTTGGCTTAATTTCACTGTATAGCCGAGAAAAGTGGACCTTTATCCATCTATCTATATCCACTTGTTTCTCGAACTATCCTCAAATAGTAGCTTTTAACGCACTTTACCCGAAAAACCAAGAAATGAGGTTCGCCAACAATCAAACCGACCACCGATGATATATATAAATATGTATATATATATATATATATATATATATATATATATATATATATATATATATATAATAAAACACCTTTCGCATCTTTGAAAACAATTCTCTCTAATTTCATACACGACGAATCTAGCGGTGGTGGTGGTGGAGGCAGCTATGGCGGTCAGTTTAGAGGTGTAGTTATAGTAATAGTATTAGTCGATATAAACGTAGGACAAAACTTTACACATCGTCTATTCTTTCTTACAACTTCAAACTGTATAACCTAACCTTCATTTACCGCAATTCCCTATTCTGTTGCTTAGTTTATCTTCGAAACGCCCGGTTCTATTCGTGTTTTCACGCTTTCTGACATTTTCATTAAACTGGAATAACTCACTTTGTTTATTTACGAACGGCTCAATACGTATATATATTAAACTTAGCGTGTAGGTGCGTAACGGTTGATTCCGAAACGGCAAACGCAACGCCAGACAGACAAACTGTTACGAAGAAGAAAGACTTTCGATATATCGGCGGTACTTTATCATCGTAACGAAGAAAGTTACCAGACCTCGTCATCGATCGTAAATTCTCTCGAGATACCGTTACATAAACTACGTCGCTCATATTAAAGTATTCACGATTTGAGAGTCATCGATAATTATAAAAATTATATCTGCATTTTATAATAACACGCGATGTGAATAATGATTAATGTCGCGTATACAAGATGATTACTTTTCGACATTGATCTACAGTAGAGAAGGAACATTACGTGAGGAAAATCTTACTACATAAGAAAATTAACTTAACCTAGCTAGTGCTATCAATAGTGAGTACGGTGTCTGCGCAGTTACTTGCTTCCATTGAAGAAGGCCTAGAATGTACAAATTGGATTTAGTTGATCGAGTCCAATGGTTTGATCGTCTGCAATCTTCGCAGCTCTAACGAGTTATCTAGCAAACTGGCTGCTGTTCAGCTAGGGTGATTAACTTCGTTGCATGTTTTACTGCTTCCTGTTTTATCACATCAGTAACATACGGAACATGTAGGTCACGATGCAAGGTTACGTTTGGTACAAACCGCAAAGAATTTGCTTCGTAGAGTTTTATTCTTGCAATAATACGTACCTAAATGTAAAACAACCACGCATGTAGATCGTACTCAATTATCGGTTTACATTAATAGATTATGCTCAAGTCGATGGTGTTTGTATTTTGCACATATCTGTACGCTAGTCACTGGGAGTCGCAATTCTCGATTAATTTAAGAAGGCCATCGCTATGTACAACTTAAACGATAAGCATATAAACGGTAATTTCGTACAACTACGCGTTTCTGATATTATTGTTTATCCATTTGGTTCGTAATCTGCATCTAAGGGGTCTGTTTGAAAGCAGCTGCAGTTTATCGTATAGGTGCTGTTCGAGACTGATGATCATACGGGACAGTCATATGTAATAATCGGCTTCACCTATAGATAGTTAACTTATTGCGTATGCTGAGATGCGATTTATGATTTGGAACTGACATAGTTTTGTCGGTTTTTACGATACACTCGATGTGTTTATTAAAAGTTAGTCGTACCCGAGTGAGGTATTAGCCCATTGGATAACGGTGTTGTTAACGGTTAGATTGTCTAATAAAGGTATACTTCTAGTAAATAGTACATCTTCACATTCGGGTAGATTAATACTTATGCGCTATGTGTTTTTTCCTCTTCAAAACAATCTATTTTTTGATAGTCTGCATGAGCTGTATCATCCAAATACGCGTAAATATCGTTGAAAAACTAAAGAAAATTAAACTGCCACCAAAACTGTATTCGACACGGGAAAGCGAGTGACTAATATTTTTGTAGATATTTTGTACGCATATCAGGTACTTGTATAACTTGGCATCCTTTTTATATATATATATATATATATATATATATATATATATATATATATATATATAATTATATATATATATAATTATATATATATATATAATTATATATATATATATATATATATATATATATATAATTATATAAATGAAATTAAGAAATTATATTTTGTTTCTTTTTTGAACTTATATATTTTGCTTTTATGACAGTTATATTAACAATCTAAATTATTAATTTATGTGAATAAAATTCAACGTTTTCATATACTACGTATAAAACATTAATATTAGTGTTCGTGAACGAGTATTATAGATTATAAGGAAAGATGGCCACGATGGAAAATGATCTTAAGATGATAGAAGAATATTTTTATAAATGCAACTTGCAACCCAATGCAACGAAAATTGAACCGGCCCTTTTCCATCTGAATAATCGCTTAGCTAATACGGAAGTTTTCGCTGTTATCAAAAGGACTTCGACTAAAAAATTTCCCCTAAATATCTAGGTGTCACGCTGGATCGTTTACTTACTTATAGCAAACATTTAGAAAATCTATCAAAGAAGCTAAAAACCAGATTTAATGTAATTGGAAAGATTCTTGCAACCTATCACCGGTGTTCTCAGGTGCCGAATGTTGCTTCTCTATGTGGTGCAGTAGCGCTCATAGTAAAAAAATCGACGTAGTCCTAAATGGCAGCTGGGCGGAAGAAATTAAACGCGGAATTTACGATAGCGAAAATACTATCAAAAATACGGAAACGATCATCATCATTAGTCGCATCAGTCTTTTGACTGGTAGCGCTGCAGCCTCCTATTCGCCTCTGTCTTCCGTCGTAATTTTCAAATCGGGATAGGTGCCCTTTCCTACGCTATCCATTATTTGTCTGATGTAGCACTTCCTTGGCCGGCCTCTTCTTCTTCTACCTTCTATCATGCCTTCTAATATTCGTAGAACCAATCCACCATGTCTTATCACATCACCTATCCATCTATTTCTTCTTGTGCAGAGGTGGTTATAAAATTCTTTTCTTCCTTTCACTTTTTCCATGCACCACATTTCAAATGCTTTCAGTTTTTTAATATCGACCTTCTTGAGTATCCACGTTTCGCTTCCGTAAAATGCAATACTCCATACGTAACGATATTAGCACTAAACACAAAAGTGCGTCTCATTAATATACTAGCGTCCTCTGTTGTGCTCTATGCGGTGGAATGCTGAACTCTTAAGAAGACTAACAGGCAACGCATTGGTATTGTCGGAGACGAATACTCAGAGCACCAGGTACGGCTAAAACAATCAACTTGTCAATACTGTAATGTATCACAGTCTTCCGAACATTATACAAAGACGGATAACAACCTTCGCTGGATATATCATACGACAGGATGGATTAGAAAAATGATTACGACGAAAGTTATAGAAAAATAGGAAGACCACCAACAAGATATTCGGATATAGTAATGTCAACAATTTTTGCCTCGTCACTACATCAGCTGATAGATTTGGCAGAAAACATAACTACATACCCAATGAACACGTTCGCACGCGATAAACCATAGGCGCAGGACACGAGCAACCGATGACGAAAACGATGAGGAAAAATTTAACAAAAACAAAAGTGCAAAAACCGGGAAAACCGAAATATGTTACACTTTACATTTGTATATAAACGAAAAACATCGAAAAACTAGGTACGCATTGCGGTCAGTCACTTCAGACAACTTTGAAATAGTTACGTAATAACGATGATTTTAATTTAAAATCACCGGCACTTATATATACGAAATTTAAAAGGTAATTTCGTAGTCTAACCACAAATGTACCGAAATTGTTATTAAACTATTAAACGATAATTTTGACATTTCCAAGAAGTAAACTAGACTGGCACATTATCACGCAATCCGAACGAATAATAGCGAACCTATATAAAAAGGTGAAATAAAAATTATCACAGACGTACACAGAGGATTATATAACAACCGGAATATCGAACTTCGTGATATACATATATATGTATGTATGAATACGAATTTCGCGTAAAATTCGTAATAAGTAGAAACGTAGCGACCAAGAGTTCTTTAGGAAATTGAAGCAGAGCGGGCGTTGAGAAAACGGTTTATTTATCTGTCGTCCGGAATCGCGGAAAATACACACGCAGTAGATAAGAGAACTATAAAGAAATATACAATAAGAAAGAGAAGAGCCGAGGAAGCGGTTATAGATACAGACGATGAAAATAATAACTAGTAAAGCGTATTCTCGTATTAAACCGTCTAGATTACAAGCCGGTGAATAAATGCAAGGGATTAAGGGGTGGGGGACAGGCACCTGGGGAGAAGGGTACGGAAAAACAGAACGGAATATTCCGCAATAAATCCCGGGGAACACAATGAAGAAACGTCCGCTACAAGAAAAGCGGCGTCAACATGATAAATGGCTGCTCGCATTTTAGATAGAGAGAGAAGGAATTATGAATGTCGGTTGTGATGCCTGGCGCAACATTCTCGCCAAATCCATAATAACAATATAAACCTCGTCCTGGAAAAACTAATCATTTACATACGACTATGTTAAACCTAACTGACAGCGACACCAACGAACAAACAACTCTTAGTATATATATATATATGTGTGTGTGTGTGTGTGTGTATATATATGTATAATCTTGAATATATTGGAGAGTAGTGGTTATATTTTGTTTGGTTTATATATATGTAACATATATTTGTACACATACTATATATATATATATATATATATATATATATATATATATATATATATATATATATATATATATAAATAATATTTTTATATAAATATATACATTACACAATAAAATTTGTTTCCATCTATCCATCTTTGAAGAGATTATTCCTTCACGTCATCGTCTGTTAGTATTTATGGAGCAGCTGATTTCTGTGGTTCCAAAATTTATTTAAACAGGTTTTCGTTTCATACTTTTTTTGTATATATATATATATATATATATATATATAAAAGATGCACACACACGCATATACACATGTCCTATATCACACACTGACACACACGAATGTATATACACTAGGAAAAAGTTATAAAAAAATCTACGTAAAAACTCTTATAAATTGTAGGTAACAAAGATTTTAAGTTGTGAAACGTAGTTTCATCTCCAGATTCATTTACAAAAAATCCGATTCGTAGGATACCTGGAAATAATTTTGATTTATTTGAGGTAACTTTTTTTTCTGCAATGAGTTAATACCAACCAAAAATATTGTGCTTGTGTCATTTTAAAGTTTTCTTGGTAATATTATATATATATATATATATATATATATATATATATATATCTGATATATTCTAAATTAATCGCTATTAGGCTGCTGGCGGACTGAAAAAGCTCCCTATCTCGTCTACATTAAGTTCGCTAAATTATTTTTCACGTATCGAGTTGTTTATACGTCACTAAGCATTGACTTGGAATGCAGATATTTTCATAAACATTTTAGAAATAATTGTAGTAAATTATATGTAATCTTATTTTTTTACTTATCTTTTTATTGTATTTATTATTATTTTTATTTTTTAATGTAATATGATTAAGTTAGTTCCCTGGAATTATAATTCTATAGTACGCAAACGAGCTGAGCTTCATGAATTTGCTGTTTATAATAGTATTGATATCATTGCTTTATCTGAGACTAAACTGAAAAGTAACCTCAGAGTTAAATTTCCTGGCTTTGATATTTGTAGAAAAGATGGTACGCGTTATAGTGGAGGAGTAGCATTGTTAATTAATCAACGACTAAAGTACGATCTTGTGACAACGACCGCATTAAATCAGACTGTTGACATAAACGTTTATTCAACCACCGCTAGTTATTATAATGTAAATCGTAATATAGAAGTTGCAACTATTTTTGCTGTTTATAAACCGTCTAATCGATTGACTAAGTACAGGGAAGATATTTTATCCTTGATGAAGACAAGTAAAAAATTTATTTTAATCGGCGATTTAAACTCTACGCATAAGTCTTGGAATAATTTTAATAATAATCCGGTTGGCAAAGTCTTACTTAGTACTTCTCTAGAAAATAATATACAAATATTAGCACATACGATAACCTACATACTTCCCACCACCTGGCTGTCGACCTAGTATTATTGATTTAGCTCGAGTCAAAAATATCAATACAACGATTCCTATTTCAATCAACTATTTATCCTCCAATCATAACCCAATATTTATAATCGTCAGAATACTGGAACAACCGACTTAATTTTAAAAACCCTCGACTACGACGCTGTAATTTACTCGTTAGCTAATTAAAGCGTTATCAAATCACTCAATTTCCATAAGACTCGTTATTGGAACTTTTCCCGCTTCTCCATCCATTATCATTTTTTGTGAAGCTGGTATTCCTCCTCTCAGTATTTACGGAAATCTGAGTATCATAAATACGTGGATTTGACTCAAATCTTCGTCAAATATTCCTTCATTAAACGCGCTACAACCATTACCTCATACATCGATACTCACTCTCCATACTCAAGTTACTACAATCTTGGATTCGATGCAACTCACTTTACCACCAACATTTTAACTTACTAGAACAACAACAACCCCATGGGTGAGCCTACATCTCAACATAGACTTTCAAATGCAACAATTCTCCAAAAAAAAGAATCGCATATCAATACTTTCCTTTCTGCATATCAACATATGATCAGAAAATACGACAATTTCAATATATTCTTTACTGATGGTTCCAAAACACCTCAGGGAACAGGTTGTGGAATTGCATCTGATAAAGAAATTATTCTCTGTTACTCTCTTCCTGATCTATTTATACTATTCTTTCGGCTGAACTGTTTGCTATAGAATATGTAATACTGATCCTCATTACAGACTCACTAACCGCACTTACTTCTCTTCGAAGATATAACTGTCCTCATCAACATCTAGTGGCCAAAGAAATTATTCGCGCTCTTTGTGATATAAATGCTAGTGTTTCGTTCGCGTACGATCACAGGTTGGAATCCAGGGAAATACACTCGCGGACATTGCAGCAAAAGAAGGTTCGCAGTTCTTTCCGGTACCGAACATCAAAATACCACCAAAGGATCTTCAACCACATGTAATTACGCCAAATTCGAAGCACCAACCAACCATGGAAGAACAAATCACTATTGGTCAACAGAAGGAATGAAAACGCTATCACAAGACTCCGTTTAGGACACTTCAAACTCACCACATAGACCCCTCCTATCAAATAAACCTCTCCCACTCTGTTCCAACAACAATTCCCATGTTACAATCCAAAATCTACTCGTTAGATGTCCAACTTATAATTCCTACCGAGCATTACGTCCACTCTCTCTGAAATCCTGTCTGATCATCATGCTAAAGTTGAACGCCTTCTTCATTTTCTCAAGATCGCCAAATTCTTTTAATTCATTTAATTCCTACATTCTCATGACTCTGGCCTAGGCGGTAGTACACGGCGTGCCAACAAAGAAGAAGAAGAAAAGCTACTAAAAAATCAACATTTTAACGCAAAACTTAATTTTTTAGTAAAAAAATTTTATTTTTTTTTTTAATAAGAAATTTAAATTTTAACATAAAAACTAGATTTTTTTATTAAAAAAATTCATATTTTAATAATAAAAAATTATTCAGAATATCAATAATTTTAATATAATTTTTTTTTTTAATTAATTTCAAATGTAATAAAAATTTAGAATTTCAACATAAACTCTTGATTTTTTAATTAAAGAAAAATAATTTTTATTGTTTTTTAAAAATCATTAAAAAATCAAAATTTTAACGTGAACATTTGATTCTTTAAAAATAATAAGCATATGCTGTAGTAACGCAATGATGATAATAATAATCGCTACGAATAATATACGTATATATGTAAATAGACGTAATTAACTATACGTGTCGAATATGTTAGCGAGGGACACGGATTGTTAGTTAATATATCTAGAACCAAGATGACGATAATAGACGCCGTAAGCACTAATCTGCTGGCAGAGTATGAAAGAGTGAATTCTTTTTCTTCGATTACTGTCGACGCAAATTTCTCGAATGAAATAAAAAAACGAATTGCAATGATACAACTGATAACAAAAAGTTGTCATTAAAATTAGGAAACAAACCAATAAAAACATTAATTCTTCCAATTTTCTTATATGTAGCCGAGACATGGACGATTTAAGCTAATCGAAATGCACTTGTGTAGATAAGAGGTCAAACGTCAAACAAATACCACAAAATCAATTACTCGTATTTTACGCCCGGTATAATCGATTTTTAACAATTGAAGTAAGAACCGCCCAAAAAAATTAACGCTCGAGCGATAATAACAAATTTGTAACCCTCCTTCAGTGGTACATTATACAATTTCGACACTTTATTATAAATTTCGAAAATGTATCGAGCCGTTTCCCGTTAGCCAGAAAAAAAAAAAAGGAAAAATTTCGCGAAAGTTAAAATTTCATTGGATTATAATTAAATACTACACAAATCTACAGTTCTACAGTACTTACACGAAGAATCAAAAAATGAATCGAACAAAGTTAAACATTCTTTCTGGCGATGAAAAATATTTTAAACAAACCGTATGTGACGAAGAGACAGAAGAATGATTTTTCTCCAGAGTTTTATATAGAAGGAAATTTTGATAATAAATTTCTTCTATTCTCAAACGAAATGAAAAGTTGGATATCTCTATCTATATATATATATATATATATATATATATATATATATATATATATATATATATATATATATATATATATATATATATATATATATATGTATATATATACATACATACATACATACATATATATATATACATATATACATATATATATATATATATATATATATATATATATATATATATATATATATATATATATATATATATATATATATATATATATATATATATATATATATATATATATATATATATATATAGAGAGAGAGAGAGAGAGAGAGAGAGAGAGAGAGACAAAGATGGAATGCTCCTCGATTCAAATTGTAAGATAACTGTCTAGATTATCAAAGTAAAGAATGGGGCTGATAATATATATTAGAAGGTAAATAAAGTAGAAAGCGTTTTATTTTAAATAGAATACACAAGTTTTCTAGGCTTTTCTTTTATGTATATAAACAAAGATAAATTGGAAAGAGAGGTCCATATTTCCAACGACAATATATCACTGCAATCGTTTGGCGTTAGTACTTGCACATTCATATATATGTATATATTAATATATATGTATATATTAATATATATATATATATAATATATATATGCATGAGGAATATTCGCTCTTCAGCCAGTCTACGATAGAGGGCGTTCGCGGTAGTTACGCACAATTTTCCGTATGTACTATTGTATTATTCCCTAGCGATGTTATACGCGTCTCATTCGTAAATTTAATTACGAACTCCCTTGTTCCTTCTCTTAATCCATTCTTAGTCCGCTAGAGTCTTAGAGCGAACAACTATGTAGAATCGTGGAACAATGAACAACCGAAGAATAATATATAGAAGACGCGTACCGAACGAAGATTTCTAGCTGGTAACATACTTAACCCCGGGGTGGAAAAAAGTGGAGGGATCAGACTTACTTGGCCAAAAATCCTTTTCATCCGTTTTGTAGATTTGAAGAATTGAGTTTATAATCTTCGTCGTTACCTAACTAAAACTGTTTTTCATTTCTTCAGTTTTCGTAAAAAAAAGTCTACTAATCCAACCCGGATATAATATCTTCTTAATACGAATTATTATTATTTTCAGACGAGATATCTGCGGTTGACTAATTTACAAATGTAATCTTTCGAAAAGAAGGACATTGAATCGAATTCCAACCGTTTTGCAGTCGAGTTTTCATAGGCCGACGTGGAGTTCAACAATGGTAAGAGGTTGCACGCTACTCAATTCTGGAGTTAGAATTTTGCAAATTTTCTACACGCGTATAGAGAAAATAATATAATCCGAATCTCGTAGTAAAAAACGCAAATAATATATACAGAAAACCAAAAAATAATTTCCCCGAAACAAATAATAAAAATTACACTGCCTTAAAACACGGGTGCTACGTAACGTAATAAAGTATTATAACAATTTTAACAATTGCTGTGTATAGCATTTTACCATATGCATGTATTTATGCATTTCAACGACTTTACTATTAGCAAATTTCACACGTTCTTTAACGATGACGAGATCTCATATACCCGACGCCGGTACAGGGTCCCGACACGGCCCAAACGCTCGGAACGTATTAGCGAGGAAAGTACTACAAGTAAGTTAAAATTCTAATAATCCGAATATTATATATACATATACAACGTTCTAGCCTTCCAACTGAATGGGTAAGGTGTTTGGGAAAGCGGTGAACCATCTGCTCCTATCCTAAATAAATGAACAGCGTTCATTGCATGAAAATAAATTTGGTTTTCGTGACTGCTGTATATATATATATATATATATATATATATATATATATATATATATACACATGTTTTTTTACATATATAAAATCTTTACTCTCACATATTATATATATATATATATATATTTTTTTTTAACAACTTAATAGTCGAAAAGCTTCGTATTCGTGTAATAAAGAAATTTTTTAGTGATTATCTTCAATTTTATTTTGTTTTGTTAAATTCATAAATCACTACTCTCCAATACATCAACATATATATATATATATATATATATATATATATATATATATATATATATATATTAACAATAAATAAAGACAAAACTAAAATAATGATTATTAATCGAAACAACTCTGATAACATCCAGCAATGGCATGACTTCCAGGTAGTTGATAAATTCGTATACTTAGGTTCAGTAATTACCAAAGATGGAGGATCGACCGATGAAATTAAAAGAAGAATAGGAACTGCAAAAAATGCATTGGCTCAACTGACAAGAGTATGGAAGAGCCATGACATAACGAAGAATACAAAAATTCGCCTCATGGACACCTTAGTCTTTTCGGTTTTTCTGTATGCATCGGAATGCTGGACTTTAAAAAAAATGGATGTCCGGCGAATAGATGCTTTTGAAATGTTCTGTTGGAGAAGGATGCTGCGGATTCCCTGGACCGAAAAGAGAACAAACCTGTCGGTGTTAAAGGAAATCTGTCCAAAAATACGACTGCGAGATGTAGTAAGGCAGCGAATAGTAACTTACTTCGGTCATATTATACGTCAAAATAGTTCGGGAAAGTTAATTTTGGAGGGTATGGTCGAAGGTCGGCGAAAACAAGGAAGAACGCCTACACGATATACGGATGGAATCAAAGAATTGCTAAACATTACATCATTCCAGCAAGCGGTTCGATATGCAGAGGACCGAAACATATGGCGGACGCAGTTGCATAAAATCAAGGTTTCATAGTGTCACGATGCTCGGATCGAGCCTACGATGAAGAAGATATATATATATATAATAACAGACCCAGCCACGCGTTGCTGTGGCTAAGGTTTTTGTTATATTACATTATAGTAAATTATCAAGGAGAACTAGGGACCACTACGTTTTTTTAAATAGATGCTATTTGTAAAAAAAACATGGCGACCTCCATGACTGATTTTCTACTACCGTTACCCCTTAATACAATGAAATTATTATTTACGAACGAAGACGGAAACGTTAAAGCTATTTGAAAGGATTTTGAACAAAATCTATCAATATTTTCGTACAGTTGATATCAAACAAAAATCAATACAAAAGAATTAATTTTAAAATTTATTATTTTTTTTATTAAAATTTATAACAGATTAGTATATTACAAAGTTGTTAGTAAATAACATGTGACACTTAAACTTATAAATGAGTTAAGTAGGGCGGATAGTTCAAAATCTTTAACAAAAAAATTTATTATTTTGAATTATAAATACTTTTAATTTCAATTCAATTTAGCACTAATCGGTGCACAATATTTTTAGTTAACCTGTATTCAGCTAATACAAATAGATTCGACAACATGTAGTTGCCCATGAGAAAAACATGGATTTTCCAAATCTAAACTACAAATGGACATTGTTTGGCCTTGAGACTTATTTATAGACGTGACAAAAGCTAAACGAATTGAAAACTGTAGCCTTCTAAATGACCCCAAGAAATGGCCGAAACGGGTCTTGTAATGATCGCTAATGGGCAAAAAAAAAAAGAAACGAAAAAGGAATGTTTATTAAGCGATGGTACGATCACATAGAGAAGGTGTTTGGCAAAAACTGGTTAAAATAAACACAAAACGGAAATGGTTGGAAGCCGTTGAGGAAGATCTTCATTCGAAAGTGGATAGATAAAGGAATATCGTGATCGTCATATAGATAGATAGAACTGGATTTAATTTTATATTACCGCTATATACATTTAAAACTAATAAACTACTCAGTTTAACTACGAAACAAAAACTTCAAAAACTAGTTATGCAGGATTCGTGTTCTCTGTAACATTGTCCTTGAAATTTCTTTATAGGCCCGCCTTGAGGATTTTTTACAATGCAGAAAATAAAAAGGTTTACGGGGGGGGCAATAAATGTGAAAAAAAAAACTTTATATTAAGTACACGTGTATAATAAATTAATAAAATAGCAAATATTTCAGAATAATTTTCAACGTAAAGCCTACAAATGAAATAAGGTAAACTGATCAAGAAGAAGATAAGAAATCGCGTTGCAACGGAATAAATATCCTACAGCGTCTGAATTACACTTAATCGCAATCTCACAAAGCCACTGCCATGTAAGAGTTAATAAGTTTTTATCTATAACTCAGATCATAAGTAAACAATTCGCCAGCACGTATGTATGTAATGCGTGTGTGCGTATCATTTTATATAGTTTATGTAGGTGCGCGTTTACAAGCGTACATCTTACAGCGTTATCGGAAAATAAGTAAGTGCACGCAAGATAACGGTCTGATTAACGGTTAGAATAAAGACCATACAGCGTTATTACATTTTGGATTGCCACTTCCAGCACCCCTATCGACTGATTATCGTCGTTTTATTATGATCATTATTATCATTTCTAATATAGCGATCGTTATCGCGGATATATATATATAAATATATATATATATATAAATAAATATATAGATATAATATATAATAACCAACATGGAGACAGACTTAATTCTCCGGACGATATCATCCGCGTGATAAAAAGATATCGTCCTGCTGTAGAAATGAGATACGATAAAATGGGTATCCGGATAGTAATTGTAGTTGTGGTTTCACACAGGTCGAGATAAAAGTTAATATTACAAACTCCCGCCCTTCCACATTTATTCGTCGTGGCTAGACTCGAACAAATTATCACTTAATTATTCATACCGGAAGTATACGATACTGAGAACTTGAGGATACGCTATACATATATGGATGTATACGATATATATGATATATATATATATATATACACTTAACTTTTTCATTCATTACCTCGTGTACTTCCATCCTATCATCAAACTGCGAACAAAATACATTAGTGTGGAGATGGTAGCAAAACACTAGCACAAACGTACTTACTCATTACGTCTACGAAGCCAATACTTAAACGAAATTCATTTCTACAGGATGGTACTTACTTATATAAACATTTTAGAAGCTTTTAACGAACTACGGAGATTTTCGCCGGATATCCTCATTTTATTTTCTTTCCTCAGTTCACTTCATCCGTTTTTCGAAATTATATATATATATATATATATATATATATATATATATATATATATATATATATCGAAAAATCAAACAAGATTTCACGGTTGCGTACAATCTGATCGAAACGAAAATTGAACAACTTCAGATTTCCTGTGATGGCGACTTCTCTATATTCTATCGTTTAACAATTTAATCGCATACACTCGATCACCGATATATTCTTACAAGAACACGGATATTATGTTGGTATGGTTTCATATATTTTCTGTTGCCTTTATTTTTTTTTTTTTTTTACATTATCAAATACGAAGTAAAATACGTCAAATGTACCGGCTCATATTGCTCTAAAGTGAAGCTAGAGAACGAGCTCCTAATATACAAAACTGTTATACGAACAATTACGGTGCTAAACCATCGAATCGAAAAATACTTCAAACAGCTCGAAATAAATTTCTTCGGCTGATCACTAATGCTCGTTGGTTTCAACGAAATTACGCACTCCATGCGGATCTACAGATCAAATAGGTCGATGAAGTAATCAATGATTATGCTCGACAGCAACGGAAACGGCTTTTTTACCATCCGAATCCGGAGGCATCGGCACTTTTGTCTATCTGAATCTCGGAAGGCTGAAACGTATCAAACCACATCAATTGGTCATTATCGATTAATATAACTAATACAGTTTAGTCATTGGGCTATTCCTCTGTGCGTGTTATGCTATTTATAAATACTGCTTATATAGTTTACATGTCAGATTGCAAAAATAAAGTGGCTATCCTTTTCGAGAGTTGCGGTAAAAAAAATTAAAAAAAAAAAAAAAAACACAAAACATTATCCTGTTAGTAAATTTGTTTATTGACAAGAACTCTTCCTGCGCACGAAAATATAATTAAATATTAGGGAATCCTTACAGATATCCCGATAAGGATTGATTCGCAATATTAAGTACGGCCTTCGGTATGGTAAAATATTCTCACATAATAAACAATGTAAGCCTTCACACTATCGGTGACGACGCTCAAGCGTCTTTCTAATCTCGTTCTATTTTGCCTGATCGAGGCAGAACCTGCTTCCCCGATCGTGTGAATGCTCTTCGTTCCTCGCTCTGGTCAGTTTTTATTCGTCGCTCTGGGAAAACTCGTGTCAGGTGAATCACAAGTTGCGTCGAAGGTATCATTATAATTAATGTAATTTTCCGATATTTTAAATTAAGAATAATTATTATTATTCATACTTATTATATTAAATATTAGTATTTAATTTCGTTTTTTTTTATACGTCGCTGCACAAAAACCTTTTAAAACGTTTTATGACGAGCGTATTATACGAAATTGACCCAAATTTAAATAGTTTTTAATTTCTAGTAATGAATTGATATATATATATATATATATATATATATATATATATATATATCTTCATCAAGAAGAAGAGTCCGTAATAGATAATTCTTCAATAGAAAAGTTCAATTTTTCGGCGAAACATATATATATATATATATATATATATATATATATATATACATAAAAATAATTATTTAACTATTTAATTAATTTTAAATAGGAAGAAAAATATTTTTTATTAAAAAGCAAAATACAACCAAATTTGATTAGCAACGATTCAAGACTGAAACGTAAGTGTTAACGTCATATGAATCGAGCCTAATCGTACAATTTGTCGATGTATAACGCTCAAAACGATCCAAACAACTATCAATCACCCCCTTCCCCGTTAGCTCCACGAAACGTTGTCAATTACGTTATTGTAGGGGTTTAGTTGAAAATTTTAATGTAGACCGTTAAAAAAAAATTACGTATTTATAAAGAGCGATTTTAGAAATTTTATTACTTCGATCGTCACAATCTGGTCCTAGATATCGATAAGATCCTTTACTAATACGAATTATCATCATCATCATTATTACTATAATTAACGTAAAACGTAAAACGTGTATATTTGGCATTATATTAAAAAGTTATAATAATATTTAATAAATGTACCGGAACAAATGCCCTCTCCATTTATGAAAGTAACTAATAATATAAACTGGTAAATAATAAATATACAAGATGAAAATAGTATCGATGGTCAGACAAAAAACCATCACAAATTCAATAGGTGATTTAAAAAATAATAAGTTTAATTATATAACGAATATGTAATATCATTTATAAGTAATGGAAACGAAAGCAAACAAATTATGACGTTATGAGAATAATACATTATGTTTAATGCGTCGATGCTTATACTTAATATAATACTTAGTTCCCTGGAATCGTAATTTCCTATTGCTGGAAGTAAATTATTACGGTGCACACTACAACTGATAAAAAAATTTTGAGATAGTTTGAGGATATAGTCTTTTACATATGGTACCTGCAGAGCAGTATGCATAATAATTGTCTTCGCTATTATTTATCGCGTTTATTCATTATAAAATTTCCGAGAAATCATTATTATCATTAAAAAAAAAAAAAATCAAGGAAAAGGGATGTGTGTCCGGCGAATCAAATTCCATTCCGGAGACAAAAACGGACGCAAATAGTTATCTAACAATAATAAAGACATATTCAAACGGAATAAATTAAAAATAACGAATGAAAACTAGAATACAAATAAATTTATCACATTAGCTACTTTAAATAATGAAAATGCCAGAGTGGTCTGATGAATCAAATAAATTTATCACATAGGCTACTTTAAATAATGAAAATGCCAGAGTGGTCTGATGAATGTAGTCGGAACCCTTTTCATCTCAATTGCTTATTGACCACAAATAGCTAAAAAAGTAAGATACAATAAATCTGCAATAAGAAGCTCGTCTAATGTAGTTATAAAAACAACTGATACGATAAACGGAGAAATATTTCTCAAAGAGAAAAAACCACAAGTCCGTACGAACAAAAAGCGGACGATGAAGAAGATAATGCGATAAAAATTACTTATTACAATACGTTATACAATACAACATACGTAATAAGATAGGTACAAAACAAATCCAGGACACACACGAATAAAAAAACATACAATATATATATATATATATATGAACATAGGCACTGCGTATATGTAATAGTTACGAAAAAGATAGAAACGCGTGGGAGTATGTGCGCAATAAAGGAGTTATATCCTATTTTATCTTCAACTGATGGCGTACAAAAAGCTTCTTTTATAAGTACAGCAAGAAACCGAAAGATACAAGTTCGCGTTTTTAGAATTATCAACCCACCGGTGTGCTACTCGGAATTCAACGGTTGAAAAATCTTCTGGAGTTCTTTGAAACGAGTAAAATCTCTGAATGGCATTAACCGACTCCATTTAATATTAACGAAGAACGCGAATAGAAATAGTGTCCTATTTCAAAACTGTACACCGCTAACGCTATTACGTTTTATAGTACTACTAACATGACGATGCGTATACAGATTTAAGCTTTCATTTATATATATTATATATATTATATATATATATATATATATATATATATATATATATATATATATATACACATGTATATGATTTTTTATTATTTATTTTACGGTAAATTACGACTTATTTGTTTTATAATATATAAATTACCTATTTCGATTTCAATAGATTGCCAGTCCACATAGGTGTCAACAATTAGTGTTCACAGTTACAATAAGGATACCTTGAACACTGGTTTATGCGCATTTACAAGTGAACGGTAAGAGAGATCGCAGTCGACATAAGAAAGGTTTTAGTATTAGACCAAACGTGGCATTTAGCCGAAATGCATGGAGGCGTTTCTTAAAAACAGCACTTCCTGCGCCAGCAGGAAAATGCTTTTAACGAAGAAGAAGAATAAGATTTATTATTATTAGAGTTATCTATTGATCATGATCATGACTGACCGTTGTGACCATCGTTTTGCAATCAACGTCTTCACATGTGTTTTTTATATATATATATATATATATATATATATATATATATATATACATATATATATATATATATATATATAAAATTGGTTATATTGAAACAGATCAATTACAATACAAACAAACTGAATGCTGTACACAAAAAATGAGACATCTGAAACGAAAAAAAAATGACTAAGGTGAGTGTTGAAGAAAAATTTTAATCTGATAGAAAGTTCATAATGTTCACCGATTAGCTACAAAATCCCTAACAGCATAACTATTATATTGGTAGTTGTAATTACAGTAATAATAGGTAAGTAGTTGTAAGCAGTAGCAGCACTAGTAATAATAATAATAATGATAATGTGGGGAATAGTGGTAGCTGTTATAAGGTAGTAGAAATTATGAACAGCAGTAAATGATTGATGCGGTAACCTTCCATTCGGTCATTTTCCTCGAAAGAGAAAATGTCAAAACTTATTACTGAATTCTCATCAACATTTTAAATGTAAACAACTTAAGTGGTAGCTATTCTATGCTCTACCTACCTGCTTGTCATCTAAAATGAGCACTTTCTAATACCTTGTTCGTAATGTATATGCATATAAATATATATATATATATATAAAACAATTAAATATTAAAATGCTAACTGTTAAAAATTGATATATAAGCATATTTCCACACATTGCAGATATATTTCATTTTAATTCGGAGCTCGAATGATCGAATGTTTCAGACGTAATTGCGAAATATTCTATATAACCAAAAGGATATACATACACAATATATATATATATATATATATATATATATATATATATATATATATATATATATACATATATATGAATATGTTTAAATTATTATCCTACATAAAAGACATAGCCAATCAGAAAACAAGCAAGTCTAAACGCAAAATAACAAGGTTTAGATATATTTATACGTAATTTTGAATTAAAATATGTATTATTCTCCCATCACTACGAATAAAAGGTGCTGGCTACAATAAAAAGTTATAAAAAAATCGATGATCTAAGAATGGAACCGTTGAAGATAGTCAGCAGCGCAACAAAAATTGCACGATTTAAAATAATTTTAACGATGGGCTAAAAAAACATAAATAACGAGGCTACTGAATTGCGCGGAGCAAATCTCACTTCATTTGTAAACTACTAGAAAAATCTTTTATCGTATTCGAGGAAAGTGCAGATCGGTGAGATAAAACCTTGTTATTTATCTTATCTACGTATTAATTAACCATTTATGTTTCTCCTTAAAATTTAATATACTTATATATCTCTGTTCTGCTTAGTATATATTACAATACGCACATATATAATCACACTAACATGTATACATCTACTTACACACCATCATTGTCTAATATGTATACATAAATGCAGCCATCATCGACGATACAACATATTACCATACTACATACGACATAACTACTACAAGCGCCGCGGTTTATTCCTCCTCAGGCCACGACTTACCTGTCACTGGGTAATAAACCTACACCACAACAAACTTGTCTCTTAACTGCCCAATCTGATAATGTAAATCATATTAATCTCTATTCAGTTCCTAATAATAATTTTACAACAGCATCTGCTTCAGCGTACGAACAACCTGGGTCTTCTGCCGATCATACAATGCATGAAACAGAAAGCGCGTATTCTGAAAATGGAAACGAAATAGATTCGAATGATTGGCAAATGGCAAAAAAGAAGGCTAAAAAATGTTTTTTCCCACCCACTTCCTGAGTATTCAATAAAGGGAAATCGTTTTAGCCTTTTATATAGTGAAGAAAGTGTGGGTAATGACAACAGTAATCCTTCTCCTACTTCATTTTTAACTCATCCTCCGTTGTTAGCTCATGATGTTACAAATTTCTCTTTCCATGATGAAGAAAATAGCTGCAATTTTAGATAGTCGCGACTTTACAGCTAAAACTGTCGAGTAAAACGTGGTCAAAGTGAATACTAAAAAAAGTGACGACTATCGGAAATTTGTCACTACATTTAAAAGTGAAGACGTAAATTTTCACACGTACCAACTTAAACAAGAAAGGGCATACAAAATTGTTATAAGACATCTAGAACATTCTTTCACGCAGGATGAAATAAAAAATGCGCTTAAAGAAAAAGGTTTCATTTTTCGAAACGTATTAAACGTTAGACACAAAATCACGAAAGAACCCTTGCCTTTGCATATTTTATACCTCGAACCTACTAAAAATATTAAAGATGTTTTTAATCTAATAAAAGTTGAAACTCCAAACGCCAAAAAAATCATACTACAATGTCTATTATGTGAATATTGGCGAACATACGCGGTCATTCTGTAATCGCCCATTTATGTGCTTAAAATACAGACAAAATCATAGCACTGTAGGAAAGACCCTAACATATTACTTAAATGCGCGTTGTATGAAAAGGATCACCCTTCAAACTATAAAGGCTGCGCTGTCTATCAGAAACTTTATGAAAAAAAGTACAAAACTGATATTAAAATTGTCAATGATAACTTATACCAAAAAAAATTCCAAACCATTGATATAAGTAGTTCAGGTAATAGAAGTCAACGCGCCAATTATGCAACAGCTGTGGTAAATAGTGTCAATCCCGTAAAACATTTCGCTAATGTCGGGGGGTTGCTAATACCTCAGTCGAAAATAACATGGTTACAAATGATACTAGTTAAAATACCAAAAATATAATCGCTCAGATTTAGCAAATACATTAACAAACTTTTTAAATGGATTTAAATCTATGTTCGTTCAGCTAATTCAACAAAATACACTTGTATTAAATCTGATAATTGCTCTAACAAATAAACTGATTAAATAATAATTTCATCTTTAATAATAGCAACTTGGAAAGCAAATAACGCCCTACAAAATAAAATAAAAACAGAAACATTTTTAAAATTCGAGCGCATAGATATATTATTATTTGCTGAAACTCATTTTACAGATAAATCTTATTTTCACATGACAGGCTACAACATATATTCTACAAATAGACCAGAAAAGCTTACAAATTCTAAAGAAATATATCCATGTTCCCGTCTTCAGAACCATGACCATTCTCGATGTTAAGCTCATAAAACATACGATCAAGAAGTTGTACAAACTTTGGAAAGGAATCGGTAAATGAATGAAAAAACGCGCTTCTTACAAAAAAATGACACGACGAAAAACGATACAAATGCCGAACGAAAATATATACGGGAAATTTAGATAATCAAGCAGAAAATCATCCATGGGAGCTGTAGAAAATCTTGAACAGAATATAATCTGTCAGACGATGTAAAGTTAACTTGTGGAAATGGAAACAAAGAATAGCAGCGTGAAGGCGGCAGGAGTAGAAGGGTATAAAATTACCTATTTTCAAAAATGTCGGGAATGTCTAGGTGGCGAAATTCGATCATTCTCTTGTGATGGACGTGATGAGGAACACGTATATACATATATATATATATAGTTCGTAACTGCTGCATAATTCCATACCATACGGAAAAAGAGAGATATAATTGGTATTTATTTATTCCTATGTTTCCGGGTAAAAATAAAAGCCATTTGCTACTTAATTCTACAGATTAAAATCTAGTTTCTCGATCCATTCTTTTGCTTGATCGGTTAGCTCCGCGATCTCTCTCCAACCGTTATTTAATGCTCGCATTTGACATTCTATTAGTATATGATTTATCTCCGCAGTCGCTTGTTGCGTTGTTCTTGATCCTCCATCTTTGCAACATTCATTTTTCCACATCTTCCATGTCCCGTTCTAATGCGATTTAGTCTAGTCAACAAATTCCTTGGTAGATCAAATCCTAGTGGTTCGAGGCTTAGGTTTTTGATGAGTTTACGTTTGTCTGGATTGTCATCAGATCAGCTGTGTAATTTCGTCGAAATTTTCGGAAACTAGTTGAGCCGTGAATTTTTATGCCCCGGTTTTCTTGATTTGAGTCGCTCTACTATGTTTGTGTCTAGATGTATCGTAAGAGCTTCGTTGTTATTATATTTCATCAATTCTTTTACTGAAGCCTTCTTTGTTCGGATATCCGGCGGAAATATATCACTCAGAACTGGTAGCCATACGACCGAAATTGACTTTACAGTACTAGTTATAATTCTCATCACTAAGTTAAGCTCGACGTCTATTTTCTTAACGTGGGCGCTGTTGAATCACGCTGGAACTGCGTACTACGCCACTGAGTATATTAAGGATAAAGATGACATCCTTAGAGTTGGTGTGGATGCTCCCCATTATGTTCCTGCGAGTTTATGTATGATATTTGCTCTTGTTCGTATTTTTGCGACCGTGTTTTCAATATGTTTTCGGTAGGTGATTTGTCTGTCCAACGTAATACCCAGGTATTTTGGAGTTTCTTCATAGCGAAGTTTATAGCCATCAGCTGTTCCGATAATTTTCTTTTTTGCGAGATTGATGACTAAATGGAAGTACGACACCACCGTTTTTGACTTACTTAATTTTAGTCTCCATTTCTTGAAATATTGTTACAGGAGTTCTATATCTTCTTCGAGGACCTTTTCTGTAATTTCCATTTTATTATTCTGATTCGCTAGCGCCATATCATCTGCATACAAAAACTTTCTGGATGTTGTTAGTGGAAGGTCCGCGATGTATAGATTATAGAGTATCGGAAAAAGCACAAAGTCCTGAGGAAGGCCGTTATTAAAGTATCCTCGATCGACCGACCTTCCCATCTATGCTATTATTTGCCTTTTGTTTAGCATCTCATTGAATAACGAATTTGTAGTCTTGCAAGGAATTATCTCAAGCAGCTTAGTGTCGTAGGCTGATGAAAGATCTACAAATACAACAGATGCTTTCTTGTTAAGTCGGTATCCATGTTCAATTAATGTTATTCGGTTATCTGGTCCACGCAGCTTCTTGAAATTTAAAATCCTGAAAGGACGCTTAAAAGTGGGATTGGTCGATAATTTTCTGCCTCCGAATGATTTTTGGACTCCTTGAATAGCTGAAGGAGTTTTGTCGTATCCAGAATATTATTAAAGAGCTTTAGTATCAAATTTGTTGTATTCTTACCAAAGTTTTTTTTCATAAATTCTGCATATATTTCATCCTTTCCTGCGGATTTTCCTAATTTCAGGTTTTTAATCGTTGCATCCAGTCTCCTTTGTTTATCGGAGCTGAGAATTCGGAGCGCTCTTCAGCTGTCTTCAGCAGCGCAATTTTCTTACGTTTTATTTCTTTACTGAATTTCTAGCCCACGTTAAGGGTGTTTGATTTCTTTATAATTCGTTTGGCAATTTCGTTCGGACTTACTTCTGCTTTTGGTTTAGGTAAACTCCAGACAGTCTACGCAAAGGCTTCAGGCTTCCCCGCTTGATTAGCGGAAGTTTAGTTTTTCCACAAGTTTTATCTCCGGGACTCTTCTAATCTCATTTAATAAGTTCACAAGTTTGTTTGATGTTCCGATATCTTCTGTTTTTTTGTATTCTTTGTATAGGTTTTCGCAGGTGTCGTTTCACCCTGGAACGTATACTCTCGGAAATCCTCATGGAATGTGTTTTAGTTGTTTACTATAGGAGAAATACATCTAACGCTTTCGTCCAGAGTTTTTGTAAAGCCTACCCAATCGGATTTTTCAAAAATTCCAACGCGGTTTTTGTATTGTGTCGACTAGTGGCAGTTTGAAACCTACTTCAATCATAGCCGGTCTATGTTGGCTTCTTGGAAGCTTCATAAGGATTTTACGCGAAATTTGTAGTGCTGGCCCGCCGCTTTGGTCGGACGTAATAAAGCACGGATCCAGATTGGTGTAGTGGTTTTGTTGATTTTGAATTGGTTAAATCTGTCGACAAACTCATCTTATTATTTTTTTTTAAACAGTGCTGAGCGTTATATATATTTAATGTTTCTTAACAAATCAAAATTATGGAAAAAGTGAAAGGAAGAAAAGAATTTTATAACCACCTCTGCACAAGAAGAAATAGATGGATAGGTCATGTGATAAGACATGGTGGATTGGTTCTACGAATATTTGAAGGCATGATAGAAGGTAGAAGAAGAAGAGGCCGGCCAAGAAGTGCTACATCAGACAAATAATGGAAAGCGTAGGAATGGGCAAGACAGAGGCGAATAGGAGGCTGCAGCGCTACCAGTCAAAAGACTGATGCGACTAATGAATGACGAACAAGTCAAAATAAAAACAATGTTAATCACTATAAAATTTATTTTATTTTAGCAAAGCTTTTCGATTTTAACGTAATTTTCAAGCTATGATGAATATGATGTAAAAATCGAAAATCTTATAAATAAGTTAATTATATAGTGATTAACTTTGCTTTTATTTTGTTTTGTTAATTCATAAAATCACTACTCTCCAATGCGTCAACATTTAAAGTTTCTGCTTCTAATTTATAATAGATGCGCGTGCGACAGTAATCGAGAGAAAATATCTCCATTCTTTTTGGGAAATAATCGGCCGACTTACTCGATTACTATTTTCCCGATTATGAAAAAATATCGGAGTCGTCCATCACTAATCTATATAGAAACATCCAACGACGGCGTCATTCGAGATCTTCCGAGGAACTAACGATAGTGATGACTGGTGTCACAGCGGAAATGTGTGGTTGGAGAGAGAAATAATGCCTAATCCTCGTTAATCAATTCAGAACGATTTTCAAATGTGTTTTTTTTTGTAAGAAAATAAATAATATTTGCCTATGGAAATAAAGAACCACAGCTTCACATCCAAAGAGCCGTATGTGGCCTGAACGCCACAGGTTGCTGACCCCATACCTACATCATTCCTACTTCAACTGTTCGGTACAACAAAAACAAAACGGTTGCAAATTATGTTATTACAAAAAATTATCCGACAATTTATATAATAAATTATTTAATACATATATATATATATATATATATATATATATATATATATATATATATATATATATATAAAACGATCCAATGAGTAGATATTATCGAGTGGAATGGTGATGGCAAGTAATAACTAAAACTAAATTACATCATCTTACGGCAGCATTTCAAAATAAGAAAAATTTCAAACTATGTCATATATATATATATATATATATATATATATATATATATATATAAAATGCACTGTATAAAACACCAACACGCATAGCTATATATATATATATATATATATATATATATATATATATATATATATATACACATATACATATATATACATATATATATTAATACGTTAACACGTCTTTATTTTCCGTTCATCCCAACTGCAGCTTCTTATAAACCGATATAAGAGGGTAAAATTCAAATACCAATGTCTGAAGTAGGGAATTTTGAAAATGCGATAAAATTACTTCCAAGGGTAAATGTGTACTTTCAGACTTAAACGATCCCTTTAGAGGGCACTAACGACTGTATATCCTGCGTGTGATTTTATTCAAATTTTTGCGAACGGAAACGCAGGCATAAGTACACACACATACACATGTTTGCAGTTAGTAAGTTAATAGGCGAAAAAATTCGATAAAAGAACTTAACGGAAAAAGACGGTGCCGTCATTAAGTCGAAATTACAGTCCGTTGGAGCATTTAAACGAACGAGCGACATAAAATTTGATTCCTACCAACTCTCGTTCGTCGCCTACAAGCAACGTCGCAATATTATTATTATTATTATTATTATTATTATTATAACCGAAACGACAGGATTTTCATTTCCGATAGCATAACCGATGAAATCGCCGTTAATATAAAGGTACTCGTTACTACTTATATATCTGTGCATACTTTTCCTTCAAACGTTTATATATACATATATATATATATATATAGACCCAGAGAAGAAGAAAGACGGTTGTGTTGTTTATTGATTAACTAAAAAACTACTCCGCCGAAATTTTTAAATGAATTTTTATTTAAAAGTAGGAAAATGAGAGATTAGCTTAAAATCATTTGTGGAACAGAATATCGTTCAGATGACCGCCATTACATTCATTCAGTTTTTTTACAAAATTTTCCTTTTCGACATGAATTTTTGAAATATCTTTAGAAATTCGAGTTTTCAGGTCTTACAGTTCTTGTGGACGTGTTTCGTAAACGCGGATTTTAAGGTATCGCCAGAAAAAAACATCGCGTAACTTTGAATTGTTTTCGAAGCTCTGTTTGCACTGTCGTGATCAATTCAGGCAAAAAAAAAAATTCCACGCAAAACGCACACACTTCTTCCCGCTATAGGAGAGCATGATAACTGACACCTGACAATCGGGTGTACAGTAAACGTGGAGCACGTGGTTTGCGTTGTAGCAGTGTTACCAACTGTGTTATTAAAAAAACAACCGCCGTCCGTGGGCCACCCTATATAATATTAGATGTGCATATTACTAATTACAACAAGTGATTGCCACAAGCTCAGTATTTTAGTTCATTTATTCGATTGTATACGTGCAAATCTGTGGTGAGAGAGAGTTTTTTAAGTAAATTTTATACGAATAATTTATAAAAACATGTTTTATATATATATATATATATATATATATATATATATATATATATATATATATATTCATTTACCATAACGTAGTAAGACAAGAAAAATTAGCAGAAAGTTAAAATATGGTAGAGTATTAAAAGAGCAAATTGGGAGGAAATTATTATTAGGCGGACTAGTAACGAGGATCAAAATTTAAAAATTTTAGAACACTTAACTGGTAATAAATGAGCAGCTATAAGAATTCAGAGTACCGTCGTGTATCAGAGCAAAAAATTCGACGAGTTAGAGCGTGAATTACTAACAGAAAAACGATATTTAGGATCTTAACATAAGTGGAAGAGCCAATTCTAGAAACTAAAACACGTATTAGCGATAGAAGAACGAATATGGTAATTTGAAACACGGACGAGAGATAGTATAAGGAATTAAAGAATTTAGAATATGAACTAGAACGGTAGAATAGCAAATTCGTCTCTATAAAATACTAAGGATAATAGCTGGTGCTCCCTGGTGTATACGAAACGATAATTTGCATCAAGACCTAAAAGTACCAAACGTGCGCGAAATAGTTCGGGATAGCAATAAAAGTTAGTCGCACAAGTTAGAGGATCACCCTAACCAGCTGGCGGTAGATTTATTAGAAATCATGTCAATGAATCTCGCAGATAAAACTATTGCACACCCTTAGACTTTCCCCACCGGTTTGAATGATTGGCGAGGTAGTTCGGAGTGTCATTCAGCAATGACATCTCCCATCCTGTCACGACCCATATGCCAGTTGCTTATTGGCTACATTAGCCAGATTGCAATTTAAATAATATATTAAAAAAATCGATATTTTTATTTCGAGAAAATAAAAAAATTAAACAACAAAAAAAGTAGTTAAAATAAATGAATGTTTATATATTCGAAAACTACAATGAATTTCGGCTATTAAGCCATTATCAAGTAGACAGTCAAAAGTTATATACATATATAATGCAAAATTATATGGAAATTATAGAAATATAAAAGAAAAAATCCAATGTAAGAGAACACTTAATTTATTTGTACAATATTACAAAAAAAAAAAAAAAAAAAAAAAAAAAAAAAAAAAAAAACACAGATTTGATTATATAACAATCCGATAGCGAATAATGTAATATTATACATCTAAATCAAGTACTTTCTTTTATACTTTCTTCGTTTTTGTTAATTTTTTATATTTTTATAATTTGTATATATTGTTTTATAAAAAATTTTTTACGCCCACTTGATAACGGCTTCATCGCCGAAAAGCTTCACGGTCCTGTTATGTATAAAAATTGAGTGATTTTAAATTCGTATTCGTTATTTATTTTATTTAATTTTTAAATCGCTACATTCCAAAATAGTTTTAAAAAAACTGTATTTTTCGAATTTGACTATAGATCGTTAGTTAATTGTTGTCGCTAACTATTGAATATAATTAAATCGTTTGTTTACAAATATTTTATTCGCTCCGCTATCGTCAGGTCGACAATTTGTACAACGAAATTTTCTCGTAGCCCACATTTAATGGTGTATGTCACTTTCTAAGTCGGATATTGTTAACTATTGAAAACTAGTCGAACACCTTATAATTTCACAAATCGCGAGACATTTCACTAATAATGCTAGATGATAAATGAAAAAAAAAAAAGGTTAGACTTCGTGACTAATCTCTCGACGATTAAAAAAGACGAATTTTCAAATTATCCCGTTTACGATTAAATTCAAGCATTTTACTAATTCTCAAAATTTATATGATTGCTATTTAACTAACCATATTACTTATTAATCCGCTTTAATAACGACAATTGTACCTCCTCTCCCAAAAAATTGGCACTACGTTGTTTCGCCCTTATCACCGAATATTCCTAATAAATAATTAACCATATCGGAATATTAGAATTCTTTAAACCATTATTTATTTAATACAAATTTTCGATTTATTTAAAACGCATATATATATATATATATATATATATATATATATATATATATATATATATATTCGTTTCATCACCACCTTTATCGCTCTCACCCTATCTTTCTTCTTTCAATTTTCGCACTTTCACTCTCGATCACCCTCCGTTTAAACAACATAATTTCCGAATTATTAATGTCACAAAAGGGTTAGTAATTTTTTTGACATTTCACTCGTTTCTCTAGGTTCCCCGTCTAAGCGAACTATCTACAAAAAACTTGGAGCACATTTTGTACGATAAACAAGTTTGTAATCCAATTTAAAGAGAGTCGCCTTGTCGAAAATATATTTCTGGTATTAATATTTTATTACGTTCATTATTATAATATATTGTCAGGAATTAGTTATACGGATTATTAGCGTTTCACATATAACATTCTTTCTTTGCTTAATATTCCTATTAACACTTAGAACGTCATTTTTGCATATAGTCAAAATTACGTATACTCAACACTATCGCTGGGGAAATTCTATACAGAAAACTCCTTTAAGTAATAGCGAAGTCGGACGGAAATTAAATATTCTGCGGAATTCGTAAATTACATCGGGAAAAACCAGTATACGTAGTTATAGACAAAAACCTAACATACCGGAAACACTGTGCGAAAACACTAAGAGAAGAACTAGAAATAGAATTATCCAAAGGAGCTGTTTGGATCATCGTAGGACGCAAGACATTACGACAACCACAATGACCTTATGTATGCCAGCAGCAGAATATGCTTATCCTATTTTGCCACAGTCCTCGCATGCTAAACACAATAAATTACATCGGGAAAAACCAGTATACGTAGTTATAGACAAAAACCTAACATACCGGAAACACTGTGCGAAAACACTAAGAGAAGAACTAGAAATAGAATTATCCAAAGGAGCTGTTTGGATCATCATAGGACGCAAGACATTACGACAACCACAATGACCTTATGTATGCCAGCAGCAGAATATGCTTATCCTATTTTGCCACAGTCCTCGCATGCTAAACACAATAAATTACATCGGGAAAAACCAGTATACGTAGTTATAGACAAAAACCTAACATACCGGAAACACTGTGCGAAAACACTAAGAGAAGAACTAGAAATAGAATTATCCAAAAGAGCTGTTTGGATCATCATAGGACGCAAGACATTACGACAACCACAATGACCTTATGTATGCCAGCAGCAGAATATGCTTATCCTATTTTGCCACAGTCCTCGCATGCTAAACACAAAATATATATATATATATATAAAAAGAACAGCTAATGTTGCGGTAAACGGATGCGGCACGTATTATTATAGAACCCATAATTTCTCATTTTCGCTGTCTGACGTAGTAGTTTCATAAGTAGTTTCGTAAAGTTATTTTTGAATTTTTTATAAAGTTATTTTCATAATTTTCGATTTAAGTTGGAGCATTTCTCTTTTTAGTTTATTATCGCGCGCGGTAATTTTCGCGTTTGGCGGTTTTTTTTTTTAAAACTAAACTATTTTCGAAAAGTCTACTAACGAAATGTAACTTTAATAAAAAATTATAACATATATATATATATATATATATATATAAGATATCTGCGGATTTAACATAGATATTATCGTACCGATTTAAAGTTACCGATAAGACTTAATTCAGAAAACGAATTTTACTAAATTAACAAATAACGATAATTATTCAAATCGCTGTTTTTTTTTTATATATTTACAATAATTATTAACGACTATATATAATTGAACGAAATGTATTACACTAGGTATACGATTAAAAAAAGATTTTCCACATAATCGGCAAAATTCTAAACAGATTCACATCGTTGTTTGCTCCATGAAATACGTTAATATTATTGGCGACTAAATTTGAGCATAAAGTGAAATTTCAACGTATAGAGAAAATCGTCCGCGGTTATTACTGTTTATTGAAACACACTCGTAATATAAAGAAAGACGCGGGTGAACTAAACCAGGAAAATGCGGTAGAAATATCACGAATAAAGGAAAAAATAATAACGTAGGACAAATAAAGTAATTATCTAGGGTTAATTGTGGAAGAAATCAGAAGAAAGAAAATATAATGTGGTGGTAGGGGGGATAAAATAATTACCCAGGGTCAATTAATTATGCCGGAAGAAATAAGACATTAAAAAAATATATACTAAAGAATAACTCCGGATATTAATACCATATATATTATATCGGATATTTATAAATTAAATTGTAATAATTCGGGTATAAACAGAACAAGGTAGACAATTTAAACTGAAATTTAACGAATGTTTACAATCCGTATAAAAACAACGACGATAAGTCGGTATATAGCGAATTTGGCGAATAATTTAATTACGAAATTAATAGGATTAATTAAAACTATAATATTTTATTACATATAGAAATAAAATTAAAAAAAAAAAATTATAGAAAATAAAATATATAAATCAAAATAAAACGAAAATGTAATAATAAATTACGAAATACCATTTAACGATGAATTTTTAGTTGAAAAAAAAACAATTGTTGTAAATATCTTTGTTCTGTAATATCCAGATTCTCAACGCGTCGTTCACCATATCCGCAATCATGTATAAATTAAAATTATCTGTTTAGAAAAATTCTTTAGGTGATATCCGCTACGTTAATACGTTGATTTATTCTACATCATAATCCGATTCCGGAGGTTATGATTTATTAACAATTAAACTCCACCACCATCGACACTCTCCATTATTTGACCTTACCTTGAATAATTAAGAGTTGTTCCAGTAAATAAATAGTACTTTCGTTTGAAATGTTGCTTCGCTCAAGTTTAAGAAACGTCATTAGTGATTATTTGTTCAAACTTAATTGTTATATATATATATATCCTCTCCTGGTTACTTGTACACCCAGGAACCCGGAGTTTTAATAGAAACGAGGCACCTCAACGAGTATTTTGTATATGGAACGGCCTACAGATATGTAGATTAGCTAGTAGCAATAAGACATTAGTTAATTAAGCGGTCGCGGACTAAGAGCGACTACTAGTGGAAAGTCTCAGGCAGGTGATTCCAGCAATGACTGGATTATACGTATAAGAAGATCGAGAGACGGAATGGTATTTGTCTCTATAAAACCCTATTCTCTTATGACTACCTATTAATCCTTGGCGAGTAGAGCGTCTGTATAATACGTCTCACTACTACACTCTCAGTAGAAAAACCCCGTTACCTTACGGTTAGAATTTTTATTCAAAGGCTAGAGTGTCACCTGTACATAGCGATATGACGGAAATAACCGAATACCATCGCCATTTATTTTCTTGTCTCCAGAATTACATCGTACGAAAACCGATAATAACGATTTCCCTAAGTCTCCATCAGGCTGAATCTTATCCGTTAAGATAGTATGTGTTAAGAATCTGCGTAGTCAAATCAAAACAGAAACATTATATTAATATGGAACAGCTCATTACTTTGTTTTAATTTTGTTTAATTTTCATTTTACACCGTTTGATTAAGAGCTCGTCCATTGTTTTCAGCTATTTTTGTAAATCTTTTTTCACTTTGTGCTAGAAAAAACTACGTCATCAGCAAACCTGATTATTGAGCATATTTTTCCATTTATATTCACTCTAATTTCCGTATTCTTAAATTCTGCCATAACTTCTTCCATGTATATATTAAAATATCGCTAGACAGCATTCCAGTCTACATTATCGAATGCTTTTTCTATGTCAATGAATGCAATTATCACCGGCTTGCTTAGTTCTATCGATTTTTCTATTATCAGACGGAGAATCGATATAGCTTCTCTTGTTCCGGTATTTCTTCGAAATCCGAACTGGTCTTCCGATAAATTTTTTTCAATTTTATAATTTATTCTATTATACATTATTTTACTCGATATTTTCAAGCTATGTGATATCAAACTCAGTGTTCTATATTCTTCGCATATTTTTGCTCCATGTTTCTTTGGTCACCATTATGCTTTGTTTAAAATCTACCTGAATTTGCCCTGTGTTATACATATCGCTAATCAAGTTGAACAATACAGATTTTGTCTTGACTCGTAGTTCTTTTAAAATTTCACTAGGAATCTAATCGACACCCGCTGTTTTCTGTGATTTTAAATCTTTTAAGGCTTTGTCAAATTGTGACCTTAATATAGACGGCGCTTTTTCTTCTTCATTCACGCACTGTTCTTCTGCTATAGCATTATTAAGTATATCATCACCATTATATAATTATATAATATTAAGAAAATAAAAAAGTTACAAATTGTGCAGTGAGCGATGGAAAGGAAAATATTAGGGCTTATAAAATTTGATAGAATAAACGCCAAGGAATTTCAGAAGACCTAATGGAGATGGCAAGATCAAATGGACATGGTGTGGTCACGTCATGCGAAAACAAGCAGATAGCTGGGTAAATATATAGAATGGATTCTGTTGGATAGGAAAAGGTAAATTCAAAGACCAAAAAGACGATGGAAAGACGACATTGTTAAATAGGTTTGGATCAATTGGATGCGGAAAGCAAGAAATAGAACGATTTGGAAAAAAATGGGTGTTGGATATGTCTTCAAAGTAAAAAAAAAAAAAAAAAAAAAGGAAGAAGCCTTTGCTCAAGTTGGGCTTTTATTATCATTAATCTTAATTACTTTATGCATGCAATTTTGGTGTATTTAAATGAAATAAAGGCTTTATTATTATTATTATTATTATTTATATATAAAATAACCGATAGATGGCGTAAGAAATACTAAGGATTATGGATGCAAGAAAGATCGTAATGGAGTAGAATATAAAAAACTGAAGATAATCATAGCGAACGAATGTCTAAAAGAAAATACTAGATGATAAGAAGATAAATGTAAAAAGATTGAAAAACTAAATAAGAAATTATGATATTAAATAAGAACGTGGAATTATATATATATATATATATATATATATATATATATATATATATATATATATATATATATATATATATATATATGAACGAAATAATAAACACGAAAAATATTATTCGGATAGAAAACAAATAGAAAATACGTGGATAGGCTATATCAGTAAGTTATATGATGATCAGACGAGGCCAGAAACGACATTTAGCGTAAAAATTTGGAAATTTGGAAATTAGGGAAAGGCGTTAAATAGGTTAGAAATAATAAAGCACCAGATCAAATTGATAAATTAACACCGGAATATAAGATACGGAATATACGAAAGTGGCATAATATGCGAAGATTTAAAGAGATCAATTTTTTTACAACACCGAATAAGAAATAATTCGTAATTAACCTCGGAATATCTTATAAATCATTCTTTAAAATTACTAATAGATTGAAGGATAGAACATACAAATATAAGAGATATTCAGTTCGGATTCATTAAAAAAAAAGGGGGGAGAATCAGAGCTGTTATGTCGTTGCTTAAATTAATCATTCAACGAGCTAGAAATGCTAATAGAGAAGTTGTGGCTTATTTTACAGAATACGAGGAAGCATTTGATCGAGTTAAACAAACTCTAACGCGGATTTTTTTTTTTTAAATGTTCCACGCCATGTACTGCTACAAAGGCTAAAAGCACGAAGTCTATTATTCCGTTATTACGGGTGTGAAGATAATTTAGTGAGAACGACGAAAGTTATAAGAGCATTTTCATTTTTAGGTAAAAGTATTTCATTAAGTGTGTTAAGAAACTGAAATGAGCGAATACAGTTATACAGAGGTGTAGTAAGATATGAGCTATAGTGATTTGAACATTACCGGTTGAACAAGTAGGAGGATCGGATTTGGATAGGATATAGGAATGAGTCAAACGAGTATTGTGCGGACACGGAACAGCATCATTTCATCCTGTCTTGCGCGATGAACACGTTCGACAGACCAGATACCACTATGTTGATGTGAACCGGAAAAACTTAAATATAAGTGATAAAGATGGTACGCATAATATCTAAAAAACTTATCGGTAACAGCGCGCCGCGAACATTAAATTAAACAAAGAATATTCAGATAAAAATAAAAATGGGATTGACCGAATTTTACTTTACGATCAGCCAATATCAGTACACTGTTGGATGTAAACTATCTCCAGTTACTACTAACTACTCCTATCCTGCGCGAAGGTGATGTAATTTTTCCTCCGCTACTACAACAACTGCATGCCAAAGAGTTAACGATTCGTTTCTTCGTCGTTTCCGACTCAGCCGAGCACTATCTACCACGCGCTTTGTCTATTGCCCGTTCTATGCAATGTTTCATTTCAACTAAGGAATTTTTCCGAGTACATTATGTAAGACGGTTCTTTCACGTATCGACGAAATTATTTTTTAGTTCGCTTATCTGGTGTTCGGCATCTACTCTTCTAGTCTTTTCATATATCAATCTATTACCTATATGAACAGATTCTAAGACATATTGGTCATAGGTGTCGAGAATAAACGACAATCGCGGGTGTCGAACAAAGGAACGAACACGCAGACGAAGAAGCAATAAATAAGGTGTAATCGAAGGAAATTTGAAGCTGAAATGGAGACGTTATCTTAATAGTTTAAATCGAGCATTTTCGAACGCCAAAAATGTCGAAAGGTATATATATATATATATATCACACACGTCAGCATCATTATTAGAAATGGAAGCAATAACAAGAACACGCCTCCGGATTTAGTCTTTGTAAACTAATTTTCAAACGCGTGGATACATTAAAAGGAATCGATTACATATCGTCCATTTTGAATGTATAGGCACACACACATACACATATATAAATATATATATATATATAAATCAAGTTCTCTGTAATTAATTCTGAATCTCACCAGTTTTACTAAAAGGACGCTGCGAATGATTTAATAGCAGGTGTAATTAGAAATTTAACGACGTATAGATATAAAGCAACACCGGCTGATTTCCAATCGAATCCGTTAGAATTGCCGGATTATCCGAAATCGTACGTTTCAATTAGACGCGATTTTAAGCGTATACGGTACGCCATTGCGGACATTTTGTACGGAATTAAAGTCGGACAAAAGGTACTACCGTCAATTCTTTTACCGCCGACATAATTAAGATTTAGGATAAAAATGTTACAATCAAACGCTTTCATCTGAACACCTTACGATACAGGGCAAAGAGACGGACGAAGAAAGCTCGCTTAATATAATTTATCATTTCGTCGAATTATAATAAAGTACGTCCGATCGCACACATTCAAAAGTCGGCAAGCTGTACTTTCAACTTTTCTTCAGAATAATCTGCGGCTCGTAACGGTATAAAGAAAAGTTCTAAACAGAAATAATTTTTTTTTTGTATCGGATGAAACATTTTCGAAAGTAACTAAAATCTTCCCGTTATTAAGTCGGAGAGAATAATTAATTGTTCGCTGTTTCAATCTAACGTGTTTAAACTTGCTAATATATACAGAGACTTTCAACAGTTTCACAATTTAAAAACTTCATTCATATCCGCTTTTTTTTCGAAAGAATATATTTATTTTAAAAAATTACATTTTTTTAAAATGGAATTTAAAGCGACAAGCCAATTAAATCTTATGTCACTTCAAACTCTACTTAGATTAATGATAATAATACAATGAAATTTAAATATTGTAATAGAAAATTTTAATCCAAATTTGACAACTTATTACTTCTCAATATACCATAATTGTATCTTAAATTTAATATTTTCATTAAACTTCTAAACAAATGCTATTTTTAATATAACAAATTATATTTTTTATGTTGTTTATTTCTTCTATAGCTAAATTATTGAACTCATTAAATTTACCTATTATCCGTTGAACACGTGGTTTCGTATACGTTTTATTTTTTAAAGTATATTCTCAAACCGTTAATAGCCTGTTGTAATTTTGCTCAATTTTCTGCTCTGTCGCAGTGCTATTATGCCATCCGCATACTGTACATAGAGTTATATCTGATAGACCATTATTGAAGGTTTTTGTAAGTTATCCGCTAATATTTTAATCGCTCCTTATATACTTGTTCAGATCCAACTTGTATAATCACAAAACTAATCGTCTCTATATCTATACTATACTACGTGCAGATCTGTGTAAACTTTACGCTCCAATTAACATAAGCAAAAAGCAATCTTACAATATCAAAGAATGCTACGTATGTACATTTTTTTTTGGAGATCTTCAGAATTTTCTCGACAATCAAACGTGTTGACTGATATTTCGAGTGCTTTTTCCTTCTCTGAATCCAAATTGATCATCCGGTAAATTATTTTCTATACGTCCCCGAACGATTCTAAATAAAATTGACGGCGGGCTTCGTACTATATTTAATGTTCTATGTTCTTCGAACGTCGACTATTCTATATATTCGGATTTGCTAGCATTTTCGATATCTATGATAACATTTCTAGTTACATACATATCTTCCGAAATCTAAAATATCGTATCTTTAAGCTCTGTTTCCCGGATTTTATATCACTTCTTCCGCCAATTGATCTATACGACTGGTGTCTTTCAGGGTCGTAATTCTTCAAACGCTTTATCCGGTTAAACTCTTGAAATATTTAAGATTATTACCGTTTCACTGATTCGTTCTCTTCTTTTGTAAAGCTTTTTCAAAACAGACAGACGCAATATAACAATATAAAGATCCATGAGTTTCGTAATTATATATAAATTACATTCTACGGCTACTTTTCAATTAAGTATCATTCCAACCTTACTTATATATATATATATATATATATATATATATATATATATATATATATATATATATACATATATATATATACATATATATAATATACTGACATACAGACACACATACACAAATATGTAAACAAATATACACGCAAGCGTCATATATATATACGCGACTTAAAGTAAGTAAACTTTTTTCTCTTTTAGAAAATCACAAACCTTTCGGATGTTAAGTCGTGTTTTTTATCTTGCTATTTTTTTTAAATTGATTAATATTTTCTACATTTTACATGTTTTATTTTGTATATATTTTTATTTTTATATGCTTTATGTTCAATTGATAATGGTTTAACAGCAGAAAAGCTTTGTGATTTCTTATTTTGAAACAGTTTAGTTATTTTAACCCCTTTTTTTATTGTTTAACTACATTCCACATCTTTCAAATTATATATATATATATATATATATATATATATATATATATATATATTCGTGAATATGCATGATTACTGTGCTTCATACTGTATACGATTGTTACCTCGTGTACATATTTCGTCTAAATCTCATAAATTTAATGTTCAATGTATTTACATACATACATAAATGCATACGTGCATACATACACACACATGCATATATTGTTGAAGAGTGAAGAGGAGAGGTGAAAGAACATTAAAAAGAAAAACGTTTATGACGTTATCCGAATATGATACAGAACATTGTTCGTGCACCATTTATTTTTCTAGTATATTGTCGGTGCCTACGATACGTGAAAACATATATATATATATATAAAAGTAATGCATATGTGTGCATGTGGATCACTCTTATCTTTCATATTACTTTCATTATAAGCGTTTTTGAAAGATTTAATATAGGAAACGGCTCGTATCTTTATGAACTCTAAAACAGAACACGAGCAGCACCCTTTCGCCTTACTGCCTAAACTAGTGCCCGTTTCTTCGTTATTATTATTATTATTTTTTTGTCTGCACTTACGGTACTACCGATAATTTGCGATTTATTTTCAAAAAGATCGCAATGGCGTCCTGACGCACATCCTCCCTATTTTAACTTACCGAATCTTTTCCCGACCGTGTGTATTTGTCAAGTTTTTTCTTCATTTTCTTTCCGGCAATTTTGATTCGCATCGTCGATATATTGCCAAACTCAGTAACACAGTTCGCTCGTCAGGCTGCTGCAAAATCAATTTAGAAATAAAGCGGACGTACTTTTATACTAACTCGAACTCCCTAAGGGTTCTCGTACTTTTATAAAATATACCACGTGTCATACAGACGAACGATATTGCTAGTACTACCCCTCACTAATTTACCGCTTCTTCCAGACAACAGTACGAAAAGTGATAGCAGCACTAGAATCGACTCCGATATTTTCAAAATGTTTCGAACAGAAAATTTAAAACTTTGGTTTGCATCCCGCTGCGTTACGACTAAAAAAGAAGCATCGTGCGCTGTAATATATATATATATATATATCACAAAGTGTTCGCATGTTACATAATGTACTTGTATTTG
This sequence comes from Coronaproctus castanopsis, assembly GCA_032883995.1. Classification (NCBI taxonomy): domain Eukaryota; kingdom Metazoa; phylum Arthropoda; class Insecta; order Hemiptera; family Monophlebidae; genus Coronaproctus; species Coronaproctus castanopsis. The sequence continues at coordinate 52,395,942 of CM065052.1, forward strand.
GTTAGAATCAATCGGCCGCTTTGAATAAACGAAGCTTACACAAGACTTCGTCGTGAATCTCGAAACTGAGGGGAATGGATAGTCATCCCTAATAATCAGCTTTGAACGAGTCTCGCAATAACCGACGTGGGAAATGCTAAATCGAGAAAATGGTATATGTTGATATGTCTGCGATGAAGAAATAGTTAAGTACATAATGGAGAAACACTTTAAATGCTAAACGCTCGCCAATCATTCCCAGGAGTCGAAGAATTTTAACGTTCTATTCCTCATTAGTTTTGTCTACGTAAAGATAATTTAACGCGCGACAAGAAGTTTTAACGCGGACAGTATATCCAGGAATATCGAGATTTCCTCGATATAATCCTAAAGTAAATGGTTTTGTATCGCAGTTTGTTCATGTAGTTCAGATCGGTGTTAGTGCCTAGACTGGAAACATTTCCACGCGTCGAAGAATTTTAACGTTCTATTTATCGTTAGTTTCGCGCGCGTAAAGATAATTTAACGCCTGACAAGAAGTTTTAACGTCGGTATTATATCTAGATTTGCTCGATAGAATTCTAAAGTAAACGATTTTGTTGTAGACGTTGCATAGTGCTAGAAATATAATTAATTCGAACAAATTGACAATATTTACCTTTTAATTACGGAAGAAGAAAATTTCATTCATTTAAATTACGAACATAAAATACAACGAATTGTTGTACACGAAATTCGAATAAGAACAAAGTGTGCCTCGTATAAAAGCTACGAGATGAAATAGTACGTAGAAATTTAGAAAAAGAAAAATCTGCCTCAATAGAAAGGAGGAATAAAACAAAAATGAATGTTAAGTTGAAAAATCGGTTACAGTTAATTTTACTTAATATATGAAAATAAACATATACAGTCGAATCCGCTTATAAGGGACACATCGGGCGGAAGTCATTTGTCCCCCTTATAACCGGTTGTCCCTTATAAGCGAATTTTTTAAAATCTCTTATTGAAGCGAGTATATATACAATTTAGTAAACAATTAACATACTTATAACCTTATTAATGCGTAATATTTATATGGAAATTAAGAGAAAAATTCAGGAGGCATACATAAGGTAAAAGAACCTGACTGCCCTTTTCAGTACTATTCCATTTTTTACGTAAGTTCTGTTCATTTGTTTTTAAACGGGAGACGGTGTTTTTGGAGACGCCCATGATTTTTGCTAACTCCCGAATAGGCATAATATTGGGAGAGGTTGAATTTCGATTTTGTCTGAAATAGAAATTTTTTCCTTTAATGATAAACATTTATGCGACATTTTATTCATACAAAAAATTCACCAGAACTAAAAAAAGAAAAGAAAATTTTCGTAAGAAAATAAATAAAACCGCACGACGCACTACAGTTTTTGCAGAACTAAACTAAGAACTGATAAGCTATCGGAGAGTGTATAATTATTAATAAACGTACAGAGCAAAAAACAGTATAGCGTCAATGAAAGAATGTCAACACAAGGACATCTCAAACAAAAGGAAGAAAAAACAAAAATGTTCACTTAAACAAAAATGAATTGTAAAAATGACTAAAACATTTTTATTCAATTTTTGTTTATGCGAATATTTTCGTTTTACGACCGGAAGTGTCATTTTATATCGGCTGGCTTATCGCCCCTCTCACTATTTATTGCCTTGAAAGTCTATTTGTCCCTTATAACCGAGGCGTTGTCCCTCTAAATCGAACTAAAACAACCTTCATTTCATACGTTTGATTCGGGGTTTTGCTGATTGTCTCTTATAAACGGATGTCCCTCTTATCCGGAGTCTCTTATAAGCGGATTCGACTGTAATAAGAAAAATTAAGTTTAAAAATAGATGTTTTAGTCGGGGTGCTTGTAGCGATAATATGTAAATATAGTTCAACTGATTTATTTTCAAGCATTTTTTAATTTTCGTAAAATTTTTTAGACAAGTTTGTTAATGTAGAAACATTGTAGAATAATTATAATTCGTAGTTCAGTTGAGAATGCATATCACGAATAAGCCAACCGGGCGGCATACGGAACATGCATATGTTAACACCGCGGACGAATAATTGTTTTATATATATATATATATATATATATATATATATATATATATATATATATATATATATATATATATATATGGCAGTCTTTAATTTGTAACATCGAGGTGGGATCTTCGACGAAATATAGGTAAAAAATTGGAATAGCTTTTTAAGATTAATATGATTATCGAAAGACAAACGCCTTAGATACTTGACATCTTTAACAATAGTTTGACGATTGATTAAAGTTTCCGACAAGAGCAATAGGTATCGTCTCGAGAAAAAAGAATGGCTTCAATTTTCCCGGTATTCAGTTTCAGGTTCCAACGTTTGGACTAACAAACAGCGAAAGCAGCTTTTTGCAATCTACTATAAATTATGTAAAGAACAGATTAAATAAATGAAATTTTAGATAAATCATATAACATATTCAAGAGAAACAAATACTATAAAATTCTTCGATGTTGATAAAAATAAAATATATATAAAAAAAAAATCTACAATTATTTCAAAACAAGAACATTTTGTACAGGGTTTTTTTTTCTTTTTATATAATCATATATTACCAACGCGAACAGAATTTTCAATTAATATTAACCTTTTCAGCAGTCATACATTATAAAATGTTGACAAAAAATTATAAATTTTATAAAGTTGTTTATTATACCTTTTTTTTTAGGTGAAACACAGATCATTTTCGATGTATTTATATAAATATTTTTAAAATTCGGACATTTCGCGTTAAAAAGAAAATAAAACATTTGGTTCTAATTAAAATTTCACTTATCATATAGTGGACATCAGGACTGAAAGGGTTAAAGCAGCATGTCCCATTTGGGAGATTAATAAACGATTTACCTATGTTACCTTACGTTGAAATAACACCGTGTACGCTGACGATTTCGTATTATAATGTCGGCCCTATGCGTCAAATACTACCCTGTACGTAACGGGTTATAATAAATAAAAATCTGGATACGCGTCAAATTCACCCGAATGAACTGATTTAACAATATACATGCTAAGTCACACCATGCGTTATTTCTAAGTGCAGACAGAAATCAGTGTATTGTAATAATTAGAGTCCATTTCAATTATTTCATATTCATATTCGTTTACACACACACACACATATATATATATATATATATATTTGGTTTTTGTTAATTTATTTGTAACGTTTTTAGCAATAGCTTGAAAATGACTTTATAGTCGTAAAGCTTCGCGCTTATATAATAAAAATTTTTTTATTGATTAACTTCGATTTTATTTTGTTTTGTTATATATATATGTTCTTGTATCATTTTACTTTATTTGCTTCCCCTGTATAAATACGTATTTATAAAATTTTGTAAAATTTATTCTAATACAGTATTGGCAGAAGATAACTGTTAAGGTATAAGATATTTAATATTTACAATCTGCTCTACGTGTACTACTACATTATATTATTTAAATAAAGTTCTTTTTTCAGTGATGCTTTTTAAGAACGTATTTTACACGGTGTATAATAAATAGTTTTTACACCGTATTATATAAAATAAAGATTCATTTCGTACGATTAATTACCAATTTTACAAAAATTATTGATATATTTTTAATTAATTAGATAAATTACTTTTAAAGTTTAGGCGACGTCTATCCACTTGTTTTATTACAACATACATTTTTATTAAATAATAAATATATAAGGTTCCACTATAAAATAATTTCCAGAAATTTTATTAGGATTTATAATGCGCATAATAGAATTTTCCTCAAAACGAAACGGTCGGAACATAAAATAAGAAGTAATCATTTTGTAAACAAATGAAACAACGAAAAGTTATAGGGAAAGTATGAATCAGAAATCAGGGATGTTAATCGTCGATAATATATATAACCGATTGAAAATAAAAAACAGAACTTCAGATAGTGGCTATGACCGGAATGACACCACTGCAGCGACAAAGCAACACCTTCAATGAATAATAATTATATATATATATATATATATATATATATATATATATATATATATATATATATATATAACACGCGGGGCTGCGTTATATCAAAAGAACAAAGCGATCACAATCAGTTCTAACGAGTGTGTGTGTGTGTGTGTTTATCTACGCTAACGCCGTATTATGATTTCCTTGTACGCTACCTACACTGTACAACAAAATATGTACAGATAAATAGTGTCGCCTACCTCCGATACGGAGATGTCATATGGTTATATATAAAATCATTTATACATAATTCAACTAACCATACTTTCTATGGAGACTTGAATATCCTATATGTGAGAGACAAAATCATATGATCTGCACAGCGGTATATAAGTTGCTTGTTGACTCTGAAAACTCATTGTCAATTAATCTACTTGACACGAGCCTCGACGTACGAAGACTAAAATTGATCTACCCTAGATTTAATATAGTACAGCGGGGTCTGATGTAAACCGCTAACAAGTTATTTCGTGCTCCAGTCCAATTGCTAGATGGCCATCTGGCCAGTTGTAATTTTGGAATTAAGAAAAAAATTCGTATATATATATATATATATATAAAATAATGTATTTTTAGTGTTTTTCTTTTATGGACAAGGGTACAAACTTCCGTTATTATTAAAGTTAAATAGAAATTAAACAACGTTTCGTAATTGCGTTTACTTTATGCAGCCCACTTACACTTGAGCCAGTAATGAAAGCAGTGGAACAATGGAATAATACTAAATAGTACGCAAAAGATAAAATGAACATGAAAATAAATAGTAGTAACCAGTAGGACAATAAGACTGAAAAGACCGAGTTCAGTAATTATGAAGCTTTGTACATTTAACAAACCTTCTTTAAACATCTTTCAACAATTAACGGTTGTTCCATATAATACAAATATACGTATATATATATATATATATATATATATATATATATATATATATATATATATATATATATATAAAAGAGAACAATATTGGTCGTTTAGATACAATATTTATTGTTTTTACCTTCTCCTACAGCATCGATACCGTAAATTTGAATAACCTTGTAGCTTCATCTTCATATTATTACTATTTCTTATTGTCCATACGTACCGTATTTATACATTCCGGTAAAAACACTCCACTGGAGTTTGTCCAAGTGTAAAAACGAAATCAGATATACCGACCGAAGCGAGTAGTGAATTTGTAAACACGAACCCATTCGATAACAACCGCACCAATTCGAAAGACCGGCCATTAGCCTAAATTACCCCTTTATCGGAATCATCTCCATCCTCTGTACGTACTGAAAAAGGTCAAACTTCCTTGGTCGAGCTCTCGAATTCCATACCCGAAATATTACTACTGAATTGGTTAAATAAAATTCTACGTTCGAGAAGAGTTCTCGGTGACAATTAAAACGAACGAATGTATAACGTATTTTTTAAGTATAATTTATAAAAAATATAAAAGGAAAAAATAAATAAAATATAAAAATATGTACAACCTAGAAAAATATTTTAAAAAAGGGGGAAAAATTATATGAAATGTAAGAAAATACTTAATCTAGTTGTCCAATATTACAAAAAACAGCAAAATGAAAAAAGCGGGTAAAAATTATAACGTCAGTTCTCTGTGGGTTAATAATATCGAATCTGTATAGGTATGCCTCGAAAATCCAGTCTCAGGATATGCATATTGAAGATGTTGGACGCAAATTCATTATCGTTGATACTTTTTTCACTGTGGCGATGCACTGTCAAATCTAATAGAAATCTAAATCATTTTACGCGCAATAGTGGATGCCTATTCGTACTAGCGAAATGAAGATATAAGGATTTACATATAAAGTTCGTCGATGGTGTTATATAAGAGCTTGCTGCATCGCGTGAAAAGTGATTAAGCATGTAAATAAATAAGTTCGTCAAGTTTTAGATACCAAAAACGATATCAGACGACTTAAACGTCGTCATCCGATCATGTCTATGCTGTCGTTGATTACCAGCTCGGTTTTCGAACGCGAGACAATTAGTTTGGACAGTTGACGGTTCCGCAACTCCTCAATTGCGCCACCAGATCATCTGGCTGGAAAGCTGTCTAGGTCTTTGGAAGGAACGAGTCGGCGGTATAAACATAAAGGCGGACTTGTTCCAAGTTGAAATACGCCGGCTCGGGGAAGGTGCCTTTCAAAGTGAAATAAAATCACTGATCTTGTCTAGCGATAGTGTTATTAACTTAGTCGATACAAAGGTGTTGGAGTATATCCCCATGCATGTTCACTTTTATCCATTACTAATAGATGTACTTATTTAATACTAGTATTAAGATCGTACATAACGATATATTTAAAATATATATTATACTTCGGTATTTGTGGCGTTCGTTTAGTTTTACTATAAACTATTTTACATTAAACGTCGTATCACAGATTGCTATGAGTTAACGGAAATAACGCTTTATTTCTATTTTATTTTGTATTTCATATTTGACGGGCAAAATACGCCCGCGATAACTATAGCTGCCAAATAAGTAATGGGATTTTAAACGTATTATTAATATATCGTAAATTAATTACCCGGGGTAGATAGATATATTTCAACTCGGTTACCGAATTACATCGATTAAAAAAAAAAGAAAAAAATCTAAATAAATAAAATGAAATTTACTATTTCGTCATTTTATTATCGAAAAAGAAAATAAATATCCTTCACAATTCGTTCGTATTAAAGGAAGAAAAAAATCTCTTCACGCGTTATTTTAAAAGGAACGTAATAACACTGAAAGTTCGTAACTCTTATCTATTCGACGAAATATTTTTCAATCGGGACTCTCCACTCGCTAGAAAAAATAAATCAACTTTATCGCGCGATTACGTTTCCCGAAGATAAACAGCTGGCTGCGTTTATTTTTCGGAAATTCAAAAAGAAAAAATTTTCCAAAGTGTTTACATTTCATTAGCGAACGAAATATAAATAACATTTTTTATATCGGTGCCCGAAAAAAATTCGCAAATTTCTTTCCGACTAAAGGGCTGTAGAAATTTGTTCGTTTACTACGATTAACGCGCCGAAAATGACGATTCGAAAGTAATCAAGAAGAAAATGGTAAATAAAGAATAATTCGAAAAACTCGACGCAATTTATTTTCCTAATTTCTTTCGAGATTAATCGTTAAAAAAAATTTAAGCGCAAAGTAGTGTAAAAAAATCTGACAATTTATCAGTTAACGTATTGCAAAACCAACTGTAAATTATTCGGAGAAATAATAAATCAGAAGAATGTAGCGATTTTTTAATAAAATGAACGTCGAAAAATAAGTTTAAATTACTAAAATAGGCCATTATCAAGTGAATATTTAAAAGATAAAAATATAAAATGAAAAATATTAATTTAAGATTGAAATTCACAAAAACCAGCAAAATGAAAAAAACAATATTAATAAAACGGTCTTTTATTTTAATTTTTTTTTTTTTTTCGTAAATTGTAATCTCGAATTAATTTTTCATTTTACATTTTGATATTTTTAAATATTCACTCGATATAATGACGTAACAGCCGAAAAGGCTTGTGATTTTTCATAACAATAAATCATCCCAAAAAATTATTAATTATAACACACACCCATATATATACCTATATATATTATATAGACGCAAGTGTTGTATTGTATTTTATTATATTGTATCCATTAACGTTTACTGCAACATTGGCCAGAGGCACAAGTAAATGGAGTTTAGATATCATGTAGGATGTTGGGTAGTTTTAGGAATCGAAATAGGGTCTTTTTTATCCTTAATGTATTTCGGAAAGAGAGCTGGAAAGGTGCATTTGGGACCGGAATAGGTTGAATGTGTTGCATTCTATCAGAAGATGGTTAATGAATAAGAGAACGAAGCGTACATTACAGATAGAGGTATGAATTATTTAGTGAATAAAAATTAGTTCGCGTGACCAATGCGCAAATAGCATAGTATATAACTTCTTCTTGTCGGCTATATCTTGATGAAATAGTCCAAACTGCAGTGTTTAAACGTATTGAACGCAATTTATTGATGAGGTATATCTATTATCGTTTGAGACGATGGTGGTGGTAAAATTATTAAAAAAGGTTAACGACGGTAACAGTTTTCGAGTTACTATCCTCCAAGACTAACACTCTCGGCAGTACATACATCGGTTCACTTAGAAGATTGATAATCGCATTTATTACTCAACCGAAAAGCGTGATAGATCACATGACTGCTCCTTGAACGTTTCTAAGAGCAACCGGAAACAATTGCACCAATACGCGCTCGAATATAAACTCGCTGCAACGAATATGAAAAATAAAACACGCAAACTGCAATACATGACTTTCGTCAAATATTCGGGAATACGTCGACCGTTTATCGTGGAATATTCGTGTCAAGATGAAAAACGAACGAATAATTAATAATAAGGTAAAGCAATTTGTCCGAATGTAAACTTTCGCTATACAAGCAGATCATAGATCCCATCTAGTCGCACGGAATTGCTCTCTGTAAAGCTAAATCCGATCGATATATTCCAAATCGTTTCCGAGCATTAACGGTCCATGATTCCGGCCCATAGGTACCAATTGGAAATATCGAGTTACGCAGTTTCGTCCGTTTACGCATTCCATAGTACTTTCGTTATCAAGTCAGACGAGGCATTTTTATCAGATTTTACTTTTTATTTCGTTTTCGCATTATCCACCTTCGAATATTAGATAGATTCTATTGTCTGTTATAGTAACAGCTTTTCAGTATTGCAGCGGATGAATTTCATTTTGTCTATTTATTTTTGATAACGAAAAAAACGTTCATACCTTTTTTGTCACCTGTTTTGTGCGCTCGCTTTTATCATTTTACCAATAAGAAAGCTCGTTGATTCTTAACTCGATAACATACGGTGAGCTCTCGTCGCGCATTTATAGTGCGAGTAACATTTCGTCATCGCAACCTGCCTACTTATCAAATTCGGTTACAAACGAAGAGCGTTATCCCGATTTCCAAAAAAACCACCCAAAATTAGATGATAGTCGAATTTTCACACGTAGAACCGTCATCAAGACTAAAACAAACTAAAATTAGAAACTTAATCCAGCAATCTTAAGGGACCTATCGTTGGATACTCCTCCTACACGTGATCATACATATATTTTGCATCATTTATTAGATAGCCGCACTCTTGGTTAGTCATAACCAAGAAATATACCAATGTGTAGAAAAACTACTACACTGTGGTTGGGAAAAAACAATTAGATATGAACATATGGAATTGAACCTGACAGACTCGCAACTATAAATAAGTGACACATAGTACATAGAAATTAAAACAATACGGAAGAATTAAATAACTACGCGGAAACCCAAGGAAAAACTTATGGACTAAAAATAGAAAAATGACATAGCGGCAGGATGATAACGATTTAGAAGGAACATAGAAAGAATGACACAACCTGTTGACGAAAAAATTAATTAATAGCTGAATTGGATATAAATGGTTTAAAAACAAAAAAAAATGAAATAGAAGCCAAGATGACCTCCAATGGAACTGACACGTCGTGTTAAAAAACTATCATAATTAATGAGAACTCTGAACATGATGATAGGTGGTTCTTCAAACAACTGATTCCTAATTATTACGACTTAAGATATATATAACGCCGATGAGACGTTGTACGTAGTACGTTGTGATAAAGAACGGGCCAAATCTTTCGAAAGCATATAGAATAAGTTTTTCAGCCATGTACATCTGACAAAACGCGACAAATTCAATCAGCGAGTAAATCATAGGCTAGATGTTCCGACATAATTTTCTATAAAATAATATACTACAATGCTTTTAGATGTGACTTGATAAATCACATTTCAAAACACACACCGAAAAGAGAATTTACATGATTCTCACGAATCACTTTCCTTCACAATAGAAAATATCACATACGTAATGATTCTCAAATCGGGATAATTTATTAATGACTTATTTTCTAATGACCTATATTAGTAATAACCAGCATTATAAGAAACTGATAGCGATCCACCCACTCTCTGTGGAGACATTTTACGTTGGAAATTAAAAGAGGGGAATTGCACCAAATTTAAAGAATTTATGGAACATCGTCTGGATGAAATTAATTTTATAAATTCTCCTCTTGAAAAGTATGACTTCTTCCATAAGTTAATCCTCACAGCCTTGCAAGAATCTATTCCAGTAGCAACCGTCTATAAGGGGGAAAAAAGATCCGTTCCTTGGTGGAACAAAGCCTGTGAATCCAAAGTGAAAGAACGGAACTTAGCTCTCAGAGTTTTCCGTCGTGTTGGGACTATCCTATCTTTCATATAAAAAATTAGCTGCCGAAACTCGTCAACTGCTTAAACATTCGAAAAGGGAATCTTGGTATCATTTTTGTGTCGGGTTCAATCGAAATACTCCCTTAAGGGATGTTTGGTCATTAATTGGACGTTTTAAAAATAAACATTCCCCAATCTCTCGTATTGTAGATGCATGCTTTTCTGAATTTGTAGATAACGTAGTCGGCCCTTATGTACCAACTTATGAAGAATCCGATAACACGGAACATATTTCCTGTTCTCCCATATCGCATTTCTTACTTCGACCTATTGCTCTTGATGAATTATTTTCTCCCCTTGATAAAAAAAGAAGAATCTGCTCCGGTTTGGATGGTATAACCTAATGGGTAATAAATAACTTGCCTATTAAAGCTAAAACTATTTTAGTAGATATTTTTACTAATCTGCTCCACTCTGGATTAGTTCCGAATGATTGGTCTAGGTTTTTAGTGGTTCCAGTTTTAAAGTCTGGTAAATCCTCCTCACACGCATCTTCCTACAGGCCAATCTCTTTTGCCTCCTCCTGTTTTAGGAAATCATTCGAAATGGTTCTCAAAAACAGACTAATATGGTGGATCGAGAATGAGAATATTCTTCCCTTGGGTATGTTTGGATTTCGTCCCGGATGGGATACTCTAGACTGTATTGCCCATTTTCTGTGCGACGTTTACTCCTCCTTCATTAAGAAGGAATTTATCATAGCCTCCTTTTTGGATATCAAAGGAGCTTTCGATAATGTCTCCCACCACATTCTATACAATGCAATTTTAAAAATTGGTATTCCTGTTAATATGACCAAATTTCTGTGTAAACTTTTCTCTAATAGATCTTTAATCTTCCTAAACCCACTTTCCAACCTCACTGTTACACGTAATTCTTATAATGGACTTGCCCAAGGATCAGCTTTGAGCCCTGTCCTTTTTAATATTTATGTTTTGGCAGTTTTTAAGTGCCTATCTGGGGCGTCTTCCTGACTTTTGTCTTATGCAGATGATTTTGTATTATACTCGTCCCACCAGAATTTTCTTGAAGCCATTAATAATGTTCAATCATCTATTTCTGTGCTTTGTAATACCTTTCAAAATATTAATCTCCTTTTATCTCCTGATAAATCAAGTGTTTGCGTTTTTTCACTTAGGTCATTTAGTTGTACCAACTTACAAATCAATATCTATAATCAACCGATTCCATTTGTTAAAAAAGTCAAATATTTTTGGGTTTATACCTGGATTCCAGATTATCCTGGAAGTCTCACATAACCGCTCTATCGACTCAACTCATGATGAACTACAATCCTCTGAAAGCTATTAGTAACTCTTGGTGGGGAGGTGATCCCGTCATTTTAAGTTTGTTATTCAGGTCCTTCGTAAGATCTAGACTAGATTATGGCTCAATATTTTATGGATCAGCTGCCCCCTCTCTTCTCATAAAACTGGATTGTCTTCAGAACATTGGTTTGAGGCTTATTACAGGTAAAATTCGTTCTTGCCCTGTAGTATGTCTCCAAATCGAGACTTTGACTCCACCATTACATTTTAGAAGAATTTTTCTGACAGATAAATTCTTATCCAAATACTGCAATCTTCAAAATTATTCTCTCATAGATAATATCCTATATATTTTCAGTAACTGGAGGTTTGTTCACTCCAAAATTCCTCTTCTTGCCAAACGGGTTTCCCGATATATTGCATATAAGCCTGCACTCATTCCTGTTTTTCCCTCTATATATTTTAACCTTCCCTTCGACATTAATCTAATTAATATAGACATAGATATACACACATGTCAAAAACTAATTAAACTTAATTTACCTCTTGAATTAGTCAATGCTCATTTCCTTTTTATCACCGAAACAATGTATCCCGAATATATACAGATTTCTACCGATGGATCTAAGTTACGAGGGTCCAATGAGAATGTGGGTGCTGCGTTTCATTTATACAGCAGTTTTCTTTACCTGCGGAGACCTCCATATTTACAGCGGAACTTTTAGCGATCGATAAGGCCTGTGAATATATTATAAAATTTCTTTCTTGTAGCTGTAATTTGGTTATTTGTTCCGATAGCCTTAATGACCTTTTGGCTATTCAAAACAGTAGGTTTTAATTATAAATTTCACCCCTTCGTTAAATTAAGGAAAAATGCTTGATTAACTCTCACGTGGGGGTAACCTGAAGTTTTTATGGATACCTAGTCATCATCTCCATGAACGATAGAGTTGACACTTTGGCGAAAAGTGCTATTAATTCTGGAGCTCGTTTTCCATATATTCCCTCTAGCGCGACCTTTATGACATGATTAGGAGAACTTTTAAAACTGACTGGGTTAAAAGTATAATTAATTCTTCAATCAAAGGTAAAACCTATAGTATAGTTCAAACTGAATTTCCCCAGGTCCCCTGGTTCAAACACCTTCCACCTGGTATCCCGATCACTACTATCCGCAGATTTATCACTGTCATATGTAGGCTACGTTCTGGTCATTTATAGAGTAGCGTTGAACTTCAATCTTGTAAATCCTTCTTATATGTATTGTACCAATCATAGTAGCGTCAGTTTTAGAGAAGATATCAACCATTTATTTTTCATCTGTAGGTGGTTTGAACAGAGACGTACGGGTTTGCTTGAGAAGTTATTCTCCCTTGGTGTTTTTCTTCCATACTGTATCCTATCCTTGATATGTTTGGATGTTCGTGTTTTGATAGTTTTATTTAAATTCATTATTATCAAACATATTCTAATTTAAGTGTCGGTTTTTGTTTTGGGAGTAATTTTTCCTTTCCTCTTTTTATACGATATATTTTATTATGATTATCCTCTCTTGCTATATTCATATTTTATAGTTATTTCTCTTATTTTAGTTCTAATTCATTGGTTATATTTATTTATGATTTTCATTCGTTATATTTATTTGTGACTTATTCTTTTTCTTTCGGTGGCCAAATGGTATGTACAGCTAGGTCAATTAAAAAAAAAACAAAAAAAAAACGAGAAATTGGTTAAAATCACTAAACGATCGCAAAACATTTCGGCTATTAAGTCATTATCAAGAGAACACAAAATAAAATATAAAAATATATAAATAAATATATACAATGTATATGTATAAAATGTAAATATACTAATTTAAGTGTACAGCTTATGAAAATTAACAAAATGAAAAATAGTCGACAGTAAATGTAGTGAATAACACTATCGATAATATAAGAAATATAAAATATTCATATTTAGTATTTATAAAAATTAGCAAAATGAAAAATAGTATTTGCAAAATAATCTAAAATAGCGAACGTCTATATATTTATTTGGTATTGGCTTAATAGCCGAAAAGCTTCGTGATTTATAAAACACAGTTACATTTACTGCATTCTCGTTATTCATTTTAATTTTATTTTTTAATGAACTACAATCGCCACATTCTAAAGTTATCGAAAGCTCTCGAAAAAGTATTTACGTTCAGATTCATGCAATTCTCACCATTCTCAACAACTTAATAATGAGAGTCTACTAAACTGAAACATCTATTTCCACATTCGTTCTATTCATTTCATACCTGCAGATATTTTCAGGGAGATAAAATACCGTAATGATCAGTTCTAGGTCATCCTATACTATAAGAGGAATCGGCGATTCTATGTAACGCTACAAAACAAAAAGAGCAGATGGAGGAAACAGAACAACGGTTTACCACAAGGAAGCGTGCTTGCACCAATGTTGTTTAACATATATACTAATGATCAACCAATTGGAAGTTCAACAAAACACTTCGTATATGCTGATGATTTAGCTATTATAACTCGAGAGAAAACGTTTTGCGAGGTAGAAAATAATTTGAATGGAATACCGGAGACTATGGAAAAATACTATGCTAGCAATTACCTCAAACCGAATCCTAATAAAACCCAAGTATCGGCGTTTCATTTGAGAAATAAGGATGCAAAGCGTAAATTAAATGTTAAATGGCAAGGGATATCGCTGGAACATTGTGACAACCCAAAGTACTTAGGCGTTAAGTTGGATCGAGCCTTAACATTTAAAGAACACTGCGAAGATACCAAAAGAAAAATTGGCACAAGGAACGGTTTACTCCGAAAATTGATTGGCTCCACCTGGGGTGCAGATCCAAATGTATTAAGAACATCAGCTTTAGCTCTGTGTTATTCCGCAGGTGAATATGCTAGTGCAGTATGGCGGAATTCAGTACACGTAAAAAGAATTGATGTAGCACTACATGAAACCGATCGTATAGTTACAGGATGTTTGAAGCCGACACCGATCGATAAAGTAGAAATATTATCCGGCATAGCACCACCAGGTATAAGACGGGAAGTGATGGCTGGAAAGGAAAAAACAAAACAAGAACAAGATATAAGACATCCATTGAATGCAAAAGAAGCAGCAATAAGTCGACTCAAGTCAAGAAAGAGTTTTCTTAAAACAGCAAATGCACTGACACAAACGCCGGAAATCACTAGGTTGGCGCTATGGAAAGGAAGGCTGAAAGAAAACCGATTAAAATTATGGGAACAACCGAACGAACATCTACCTCCCGGTAATAAATTGCCGTGGTCAACATGGAAAACTCTAAATAGAATAAGAACTATGACAGGTAGAACAGCAAAGAACATGAAACAGTGGAAAATTACAGATAATGACAGATGTGATTGTGGCATGGTACAAGATTCGGAGCACCTATTAACTTGCTCATTGCTGCCGGTGCGATGCGGGATGGAAGATATGACAAGAATAGACGGAATCTCGGACGATGCAGTTCAAATGGTAAAATATTGGGAAAAAAAAGGAATATAAATGACCGACACGATAAGAAGAAGAACTATAATGTATTAAGACATAAAGGTGACGAAGTAGCTGCGTTTGTTGATGGAATAGTATATACTTCATAAACATAAATTTCGTTGCATCGCCGCATAAACCGTAATATGACCTCCACATATCGTCACAAGTCAACCTTTGATGGCATTTTAGTAATGAGAAATTAAAATTCGTCATATTAGCAGTTTAGCGCTGTGTTGGAAGGAACACATTACTAAGAAAACGAGAAATTCGAATTAAGATCTATTAAAATAAAATATATTAGTTCCCGGGTAGAGACACTATGCGTGTAGTTTAACTATCATTGTATAACGCCACGATTAAACCTGTCCGAATATATCACTTATTCGTTCTGAGCTACCGCCTTTGCTTGAAATATAATCTCGAACGTTCTTAACTAGTACATAATTCGTTATAAACGTATCAATTATGACTCGAATTTACCCACATATGAAAACAATTGTACGCACACACATATAATATATATTCGAAGAAGGAAAAGAACAAAGTAGAAAATCTGGTGAGAAAAAAAGAGAAACTAGTAGTATTTTCATTCGGATAGACTGCTCTGAAACCGTATTATAGCCGATAGATATAAATGATGCCACAGGATTTGCGCGGCCAGCTAAAAAGCAACTGGAAAAGAAATCGTCCGGAAAATAAAGAGGTTCGGGGCGTAGAAAATTCCGATTACAGACCGACAGAGGGTTTTGGGGGAAATTACACTCGATAGGAGGCCGTAATTCGATTTTTCCCAAGGCTTCAACATTTATTAAATGTAAATACGCCAAAGAGGAATTTCATGGCAACCCTTATTCACCGGACGAGGAACGTGTGTGTACAACGAAAAACTTTCTACGAAATGATTGCTAGCCCCCCCGAGGAGGGTATCTCCCGTCGGAGATGTTTCTACCAAATGAAAAATACTTAACTGGTGCTTTATAACACGTTCGATATAAAATATTTCGCATGCAGACCACCTTTAATTACGCCGACCTGATAGATGGACAGACGTGTAGGTAATAGTTCTATATGTTGTTTCAATCCAATTTTTGTATCCACTCCCTTAGACACATACATATATATATATATATATGTGTGTGTGTGGGTGCGTAAAAAAACACGGCTAGTACTGTATAGGAAAACAGTAGTTACCGGCATTTATTTACCATGCGCAGCCTATTCTTTGCTTAAATCCGTTTTAAATTCGAACGATTTATATATTTTTACGCAAATTTACATGTTGCGTTAAATAGGGGGGAATGCCAAACGATGAATGAAATAAAGTACTATAAATTGAAAATGCCACGTAGTATAGACGAATGTCGAACAGGGAAAGAAGAGCGTGGAAGTCATTTAAATTTTCATTAATAGAAACTTCAACCAGTCACGTATAGATGAAAACGTTCGATCGAGTGTTACTATTAAGCGTGCTGGCATGTAGTAGACGAGGTAAAAACTAATAAAGTTACCCCGCACCACTATTGACGCGGATATACATTACGAAAAATTTAAAAAATATTGAACACAATTAGAAAAAAAAAAAAATCCGTCTGAAATTAAAATAATATACGTTCAATAAAACCGATTAAAAAGTTTGTTCGCGACGAGAATTAATATAAACGGCAACTGATTAAAAAGTATCAATATATACACGTGCATTATACAAGCATACATCGACAAACGCTTACATACATAAGCACGAAAACGAATTAGACAAGGTTATTCAATTTCACCTTATCTTCTTAACGTATGTGAAGCTCGGAATTGGAAACTATGATGAGCACTGGCCGTTCATAACGTTAAGAATTTACTAAATACAAAAATAGATAAATATTCATCACAAGTAAGTGGACAGAACGTAATATACCAAAATGATAATATTGTTTTCTCGACCGCAGGAAAGTTTTTGATAACATCAAGTGGAATATGTTGCGGTATGTACAGGTGGAATATGTTGCGGTATGTACAGGTTAAAGAAACAGTAGCGATACATCTTATTTAATTAAATTTCTATACATAAACAATAGAGCTCGGAATACTTTCGCATTGTTAAAGGAGTCAGTCGTAGATGCGTTCTATCACCGTTTCCTTTTCAATATGTAGTCGTAGATGCGTTCTATCACCGTTTCCTTTTCAATATGTAGTCGTAGATGCGTTCTATCACCGTTTCCTTTTCAATATGTACGGCAAGTAGATAATGAGAAAGTCAACACAGAAAGACGAAAAGGTGGAATCACAATTAGTGGCAGATAATTTTCAAATCTTCATTATGCGAATAATACAATACTCGCAGCCACATCTGAAAATGAAATGGCGGAACTATTATGAAAAGTAAAAACTTGCTATAAAGAAGCCGGTTTAATGCTAAATATATTAATAAATAGGCAAAAAACTGTTACCTCGACCATTAAAATTACCGGTGATAGGAAAAAGTAGTATATCCAGAGACGTTGTGAACAAGTAATTAAATCAAATTGCAACGGTCGAGACTTACTAAAATTCGGAAAGGCCATCGCACTGTCAAAAATAAATAAATCAATAAAACTTAATTCGAACCTATCGCAACATACAGGGCTGAGTCTTGACCCTAAATAACGCTGAATTAAAAAAAAACCGCTCAGATGCTTTCGAAATGACATGCTACCCGAATTCCACGGATAAGAAAAAGATACAAGTTAAATACCGGGCGAATCATATGGCGGGAAGAAGAGATGATAGGTGGATAAAAAAAAAAAAACAAACCAAAAAAGGCTGAAGGCTTTGAGAACGGCCGTATACTCGATGACAGGATGACACACAAAAGTAGTGTGTCGGAATAAAACGGACGAACAAACCTACATTGGAGACAAGTGAAAAAAACATATACATAACCAGCAGTGGATACATATAGACGCATCGTGATATATAGTATATTATATACCTTCCGCCGATTACAAACGATATGTACGTCCTCGAAACAAAATGAACATTAGCTTCGCCAAAAAAAAAAAATCTTATTTAATTTACTAATTTATAATTTATTTTAAATCGGACAATACCGATATTGCGGGCAGGCTAATGTATTTTGAAACGAAAACTGTATAAAATTGCAACGGAACTAGCGCGCTATTAATTAGAGCATGTAAGACAAAGAAAATCATATATATTAAAACAATAAGCTGTATGTATTAAACTGTATGTATGTGATAGCTCCTTTCTAGTCTAAGGGTGGTAATGAGATGTACAACGTATAGGTCCCGTCAACGACCGAATTAGTAAACACGTAAAAAAGTGTGCACTTACATTGAATAATGATATATAAAATATGTGCATCGATCTCATTTTGACTAACAACGTGTAATTTAGGACAGAATGAAATTTCAAGAAAAGACAAATACCTAAAATATAATATTTTAACTAAGATGTATTAAAACAACTTATTAAATTATTAGAACCGGCAAAACGCTAGCCAGACATTATTATAAAATGCGCTTTATCGTCCTACATTTATATATTTAGGCCGCAACTTATTTTAATCGTCTATAAACGATGTAGTTTTACTAATATAGGAAAGCGGAGGTATAAAACGGACGTATCAATAATTTTCGATTTAGTATAAGTCTATAATTTTTAATCGGTTGGTAATTTTTTTTAAATATACCGTTTGAAACCGATAGGTATAATCCGAGTCGATAATAATATATGTATATAATAATTTCTTATTAATTACAGATAAATACACGATCGCCAATTAAAGATTGTTGAAAGTATACGGATTGCTTTATTATCGATTATCGTATTAAGGATAAAGGAGCATCCAGGGTAATACCTGAATATCGAACTTGCCAGTAAATACTCTTGCCATCAATCTTCATTTCGGTTGAATTGAGGTCGCCTTATGATGAGTAAAGCTTCAGTTTTGTCAATGTTTCTCGCCGTCTATAAAATTTAAAAATAGAGCTAGCGACTTTTTGTAATCTGTTACTTACGGTATTCGGGACTGTAAGATTTACAATATAATGCTAAATCATCGGCATATAATGCGGCTACAACTAGGATTAAAATTGACCTTACTAAAGCATTCGATACAGTAAATTATAGAAAATTGTTTAAAAAATTAGAAGAAATAGGAATCGCTGGCAAAGTTAAAAACTGGTTTCAAAGTTATCTGAGTAATAGGAAGGGCACAGTAAGTATTTCGGGAAGACAAGGTCCAAAATTTCAAATATATATATATATATATATATAAATGGGTTGCAAAAACTAATACTGTAATGACGGCAAATATAAATCTATCAAATGCGGAATCAAACATGCAAGATGACTTGATTAGAGTTACTAAATAGGCTCACGATAACAATTTGGTAATAAATACAACGAAAACTAAAAGTATGTTCCCAAAGCCTATGCTGGACAGAATAAGATATAAAACCATTTTGTGGATGCGTTAAAACGGTTTTGCGTTCATTATGTGACAGAGGAAAATATATGTATGAAGAAAAATTGCAATAAAATAGAAATGGTAAGAAAATATAAATATCTAGGAATAATCGTAGACGAAAATTGGATATGGAGCAAACACACAACCATTGTACAAAACAAACTACGTATGACCTTACCTATGCTAGTTACTCTCCGGAATTATGTAAGTAAAGAGACACTTAAGATAATTTACTATGCATTAGTAGATTCCAGACTGAGATATGGAGTGCAAGCATAGGGTCTGGAAAGTAAATCTTATATAATAAATATAAATCGATTACAAAAAAAAAATGTTCGAGCTTAAAAGCGGTACAAGAAAGTAAAGCTAAAGCTACACTCTACGAATTAATTCGGAAAGAAAATTTTTTAGATGTAAGGGGATTGCGTTTAATGATAAAAATATTAAATTATTTAAACCAATTTAAAATTGTCGATGTGGACAAACGGATAAATTTATAATTACACAAATGCTGAATATATAACCCGATAATATAATAAACGAAAAAAATACAGCGATTTTTAAATAAAAATTCAAAGAATGGTTAAAAGACAATAGAATTATAAATGAAATATTTAAAAAAAAAAGATGTAGAATGGAAAATGGCGAGAAAAAGGGGTAGACAACTTGGATATCACTACTGCAGGCAATAAGGAAAAATTATGGTGTAAATGTCTGGAAAATGAGTGAGGCGTATAAATTGCTTTTTAGAATGAATGGAATACTATATTCAGTAAGCAAACTGTTAAAATTATGTATATAGCTGTATGTGTATGTATATGTATATATATATATGTGTGTATGTACATGTACATTGGTGTATAAATATTAATTAATTAGTTTAATACCTGTCGACAAGCGAAAGCTTGATGGGACGAGGTAAAATATAATTATACACATGTAATCTTTAATCTGAACACGATTTTATAGTGTGTGTCAGTTTATATATGTTGTGTGTGTGTGTGGAAATAGTACATTATATTTATTTGCATGTAAGTGCACTAATACGATTGTGTAATTGTAAAAATTTATTCAAATATACGATTTTAAAAAAAAAAAAAAAAAAAAAAAAAAAAAAAAAAAAACTAAAAATAGATACGGGTCTAATATATAGCCGTGTGATACACTCGAACGATAAGTATTGACAGAGAGGATTAATATGCAAGATGAGCAACCTAGAACATAAAGACTCAGGGTAATAACCACAGGTACACGTGTTAAGATTAAGGTTGTCGGTTATGTAATCAGTCAGTTTAGCAATTTAGTGTTTCCCGCATTTAAGTAGTCAGTATATAGCTAAATAAGATTAAAAACTATTTGTTAGAACTACGCTCCGACTTTTTTTTTCGTCAAACGTCAGAATCTAGAGTTATTATAATTCTAGAATAAACATTTTCTCCGATACAAGACGACATGGGATGGTTTTTCCTGGGGAAATGGAGCATGTGTAATCGAAATATTACGTTAATATAAAAAAATAATTACATATAGTAACCATCTCACTCGGTCATTTTTTTCGTCTCTTATAGATAACAGAGATGACGACTACCCTCGATTTTCTAGGTTAAGCAAATTCCGAAGAACGGCCACGAGACATTACGATTATACTCCTTACTGACGTTACTACTAGCGTAATAATAATAATAATAATAATAATTATTATTATTAAAATATTAAAGGGTGTAATTTTCGACCGACCGGAGAAGGCTAATCAAGTGGAAAGGTTGATGATAAGGAAAACAGTATCTAGTTGCAATCATCCCCGAGGGGTATGAAGAAGATTTTCCGGTTCCGAGAACAAGGATGTTATATAAAGATGCGGAATACTCTTTTCGGATTATATAGCGCCGTTTAATAATAATCGAAAGAAAATCGAGGAATTATATTATTATTACTATTATTAATTATTATTATTATTTATTATTATTATTATTATTCATAAATAATCATCCGATAATAGAGAGCTAATGAGAAGAGAAATAGCGTGAACTGATAATGCCAACGAGAAACCATCGGCTTTTAATTTATTAGATAATCTCTCTTCGCTTATAATGGGTCCGACTTTTCCCTTTGAGGACTAAAACTTTCAAATTTATCGCGGAATACACGAAAAGATAAATAAAGTGACGACACCTAGCTAGCAGTAGTAAACAAGACTAGCATAGCCGTGTATTAGTGTTAGTAGCCGTTATCTCGTGATACGGTAATAAAAGTAATAGTAGTGTAGTAAATTAGTATTTATGATAAAGATAAATACCAAGATAATAACCAACGCAAATAATTATATAAAAGCTCCATTCTTTCTGTTTCATTAAATTTCCTCCAAAAAATAATTTATTACTTTATATATATATATATATATATATATATATATATATATATATATATATATATATATATATATATATAGATAGATAGATAGATAGATATAGATAGAGAGATATAGATATATATATAGATATAGATATATATATATATATATATATATATATATATATATATATATATATATATATATATATATATATAAGCACGCCATATCCACGTATATCAAAAGTTCAATTAGTTTTGATTTTGAAACATATTTATTCCGTTAATTCGATAATCAGTCCCCTCGAACCGGTGGAATGTAAAATTCTTACGATATTAGTTCGCAGATACCACCTTTCACAAGATTAACAAATCAAATGTTCTCACAATCCAACATTATCCTAAGTAAATTATGTATCACGAAAGATAGTAAATATCGTAATAAAACCATTAACCATTTCAGATACCATGTCCACTATATGGTATATGAGATCTTAATATTAACAAAATTATATATTTCCCGGTTAACCATGAAATGTCTCAATTCTAATTATACTTATGTAAAAACATTGGAAATCGTCTAGAGTTATCTAAAAACCAGCGTTATATAATAAACAGCTTGTATAAGATTTATAATTTTTTGTCAAAATTTCATGTGTGACTGAAAGGGTTAATGTCTTTATATATATATATATATATATATATATATATATATATATATATATAAAATATATATATATTCATTTAGTTATTTTTGTAACATATATTTCTTTATGCACTTTTTATCTATATATAAAATAAATCTGTCAACAGATGGTCATCTATAGCGGTAATCTCACCGATGAGTAGATCTAGGACTTACGCTTAACTAATCAGCTGCATCTACAAGTTTTGATAGTGTCGCTTTTTCACTCTTTCTTTAGGACATTTTCCACATATCCTATCTCGATATCGCGTTTCGTTTCTAGAAATTACGGAACGTTTGTGTGGTTATTATTTCATTATACGGAGAGGATATTACTTCTAGCATTGCAACAATCAGAAAATTGTTAAGTGCGAACAGTGACAGTTTTGATTGCTCGCCTATTAGCCAACTTTAACTTTCGATTAAACTCAGCTCGAACTTTGGACGCAACATTTAAAATATTCGTCCAAGCAATCCGGTTGTTAGCCTTGTTTAGCCACTCGATGCGAACTGTTCTACTTTTGCCGTATTCCTACCTAATAACACAGGACCTACTAATACTTCTCCGTCCTTCTCTGGAGTGCACTCCATAATCCGTTTGGTACACCTGTTGTGTCTGTTCTTCTAGATATGTCCTGTCCAGTTCCACTTCAGCTGGCCAACTCGTACATTAACGTCTAATTAATTAAAGTTACATTATTAATGTATATCTCTCTGTACGTGCATTCCAGGTTCCTTTTTTTCTATAGAGTATTATCGTTTATCGGTCGTTTATTTGTCAATTTTTCGTAAAGCTACATATTGAGTGTTATCTACATATTTGTTTTACTTAACGTTATTGCGTGTGTTAGCTAGTATGGGGTGCAAGGGCGGTACTCCGCCACGGGGTCCATAACTGTTATTAGATCGCAACCAAACCGATTACAGATGCCTGCTTCTACGTCACGAAGTATATACGTTGACGAAACGGATCGAATGGAAGATGCGGAAACGGCGGTTACAGCCTTCTCAGATGGTTAGGTTAGGTAATATAAATAACATAATATTATCAGCTATACATGTCCACAGGCGGAGCCTGACGATTCTATTAGTACTGGTTTTTCCGATAATATACCAAATTGATCAATTAAACAAACACTGCATCTGCTTGGCATACACAAATTAATCGAAGAGGTATGGCACTAAACGTTTACATAATTTAGACGACGATGAAGTACAAACAAAAAAATTAATATTCCCCATTATCGATAGACGAGGACGTGCTGAATTCAAACTATAAAGATAATGATGATAGGAATGAATACAGTAATGACGTCAATCACGGCCCGATTATTACTCGTTCGAAAATCGTTAAAATACCACCTATCGTTATTGCAAATCCGACCGCATCTGTTCGTTCCATTAAACAACAGTTAAGCAGCGATGTCATCATTAAGGCAAAAAGAAGTCGAACTTATTTTTATCCTAAAAATATAGACGACTATGAAAAAATTAAAATTAATTTTATTTATTTATTTACTTATATATCTAACGAAGCCACACAACAGCTAAAAGCCAATTATAGTGTAGGCTTATAAATAAAATAATACAATGAATAATTTTTTCCGAATTATAAAATTAAAAGTAAAAAAATAAAATACAAAAAAAAAAATACATCGAACACATTCACCAGCCTCACACCTATTAAACACACCAGAAAAACTACACGCATTCACAAGTCTCGCACTCGTTAAAACATACATCATTCACACCCCATGCACACAATCTTACTCGAAATAAACGGACGAATAATTTTCAACAAATTAATAAATACAATATAAACCTTAACGTATATACTACATGTACATTAGTAAAGGAACACACATATACCAAACACCCACCACATAATAACAATGTAGAACCATTGGTAGAAACTAATAAACTAAATTTTTTCACCTACACACCTAGGACAAAGATAAAAATGATCACTAAAGGGCTTCCTATAACGCTTACAAAAGATGGCGTAGAGATAGATCTTAAAGATAAAATTCAATTTGACGAAGTTAGGAAATTTTATAAATCTTACGATCCAAGTCTGCTCTACCAATTTACATGGTAATTTTTCCATCCAACACTTCTGTAAAGGAAATTTTAAACGAAATGTATAAAAAATACAAACACCGGCGACTAAAGCATGAACTCGTCATCTGATGAATCTATCATTTATGATTCAGATACTACTAAATACTTATGCGTATATTATACATGTGCATGCATATATATAGTTATATGTGTTATATAGTATATGTATATTGTATATTTGTCACTTTTTTTATGTACATGTTATTTCCATAATGAAATATATCGCATAGGTTTTTTTTTTTTTTTTTTTGTAATTTTTTTCCCTGTATTAATTATTTTTTTCTTTTATATAATTTATTTTATGATTTTATAATTTTATTTTAAGCACTAACGTTAAGGACGCTTTTTTACACTGTTATATACATGTATATATATTTACTATATTTGTAAATATGGTTATTATTTATGAATACAGTTCTTATTCTAATAATGTTATCTATTGTCGGATCAACGAGTTTAGTTATTAGTTTGACAATCAATATCGATCGTTCGCGTGCACTCTATGCTTCAATAAGTCTTATTAGTACGGTTGTGGTGAAATAATATGGAAATAATAATTATATACAACGTCCACTAGTCGAATTTAATTTATTCTCGGTATCCGGCTAATTATAATAATTTAAAAAATTGTCAAAATTTCTTTATATGGATTTTGTGTGGTATGTATTCGATTATATATATATATATATATAATGTTGATGTATTGGAGAGTAATGATTATATGAATTTAGCAAAACAAAATAAAATCGAAGTTAATCACTAAAAAATTTTTATTACATAAACACGTAGCTTTTCGATTATTACATCATTTTCAAGCTATTGTTAAAAATGTTACAAATAACCAAAGATATTTTGTAATAGAGCCAAAATTATTTTAAACTGCAACAAAAACAAACTTAATAAAGAAAAGAATATTATTAAACAAATAGCCATAGCAAATAAATAAAATCCGAATATAGTAGATCAATTATGGAACAAATCAAATAATAGTTCTTTACAACATAAAAAAGAAAAAGATAAATATTTAGGATCAATTAAATATACAGGAAAATACACATATAAATTTTTAAAAATCTTTAAAAAGTACAATATTACGATAGCAATAAATAATAATAAAACATTATTTAAATCAATTTGCAACAATAAAATAGAAGATTATAGGGTATTACAAAAATCTGGAGTATATAGAATAAACTGCTCAACATGTAATAAGTTTTATATAGGTGAAACAGGACGTCAAATAAATAATAGACTAAGAGAACACTTTAATCCATATAAAAATGAAAATGATAAGTCACTTTATGGAAAACACTGTAGAGAAGGAAAACAGTTTATCGAAAACATTATAATGTAAAAATTTTACACGTAGAATATAAATTTAAAAAAAGAAAATTATTAGAAAAACTACAAATTATAAAACATAGAAGTAGTAATAATTTATTAAATAATATGATTAATTTTGATGAAGAATTAATTTTAAAATCGGTTTTATAATTACATGTTATTGTAAAAAAATTTTTTATATCTGGCTATTCAATGTATCGATATTTATAAGTTTTTTAGTAATATCTTTGGTTTATTTGTAACATTTTTAACAATAGCTTGAAAATGATGTAATAATCGAAAAGCTTCGTGTTTATGTAATAAAAAAATTTTTTAGTGATTAACTTCGATTATATTTTGTTTTGCTAAATATATATATATATATCATCCACTACCTGTAAATTTTAAGGGTTCGGTTATCCACCTAATCAGTAAACGATGAAATTATGAGCTCCATTCTAAATGCCAACATACCGCAAGACGTTAATACTTCTTTAGTAGTAGAGGTACTTAATGTAGGTTTACGTGTACAATTTTGTATAGTTTTTTGTTTTTTTTTTTTTTTAAATAAGTACTTTGATTTATGGAAAAATTTGTTGAGTGTAAAAATTATTTATAATTTGTATAAATTTTCTGATATTATTATTCTTAGTTTGCATTTTTAATTTTACGCATAACGATTTATCAGCGATTTGAACTATCTAGAAGAGACTGGATTAGGCTGAATCGCATCCAGACGAAAAACAGAAGCTGCACGAGGGCTAATGAGATGGAAAATTAAAAGCGACACTTTCCGCTACTATAGTATTCCACAATAAAGATTCGAATACCTGTAATTGATTCTCATTGGATTGTTTATGTTTTAGATGGTGATCTTCGCATTGATTACGTGGAACTGACGTACTATACTGTACACCTGAATTTCAAATCCATCCATTCGGTATACGAAGAAGAAGAATATAAAAATATATACCTGTCTACCGGTTTGTATGTATGCTTAAACGTATAATAAACATTAAATGCCTTTTAAAACGACTACTGGAAGCTGTTTATTTATTTACTATTTTATTTCAAATTTCTTCCAATAAATAAGTCAGTCAATTTACGCCGCATTTACCTTTAACGGCGACGTTATTATACTTGCATCGAAAGTTGCAAAGTAACCGGCAGCTGCCGCTCTACTAAAACTCATGACCCACCGACTGACTAGCTAGCTAAAGAAGGAAAACCTTTTTTAGTTATGCACGGGTAATTTGACTTGCCTACGGAATATCAACGGCAAAATCCTTTTTACTTCCTCGCGCGTTCTATCGTCAAGAACCGATTTAAGAATATCCGAGAATCGTTTCCGGTTTTGTCGGTCTAACTTAATCCGCGGTATACTTAAGACTAGCGTCTATCGGCAAGATGAAAATAAATAAAAGTACGGTATATAATACGAGAGGCTACGATGGGTCGAAGCGAACCGGAATCAAAAATTAAATCCGACATATTAAGAAACCTTCTGTATAGTCATCGAGCAGATCCGGAGAGGAATTTATAGTTATTTTCTGTCGCCACGACATAATTATACGGAAAAATTTAATTAAATTTAATTGCCACGATAATATTCGATTAGCCGAGCAAATTGATAGCGACTTCAAAGTAAACGGTAAAATACGAAAAGACAATTACCACAATTTCTTTTATTTCTCTAAAGCATAGTACCGTAACAAATTATCCTGAGCTTAAAATTAAGTTACAAGAAATTAAGTATTTATGAAATATTTCAATTTAAATTTAATATAACTGGATAAAACTTATTGGTTCTTTCCGTCAGTAAAGGACTTATACGCTATATATAATTATTTGTTTACCTCGATACAGTGTACTCCTTACAGTATTACCAAGCACAGCATACGAAAATTAAATATCGGAAACAATGAACGTTTAAATGTTTTCTTTTTACATTTTATTCGCTTCTTTTATGCCAGCGACTGTACTAAAATGTACAGTACAAAAATATATAAATATGAACACACACGTGGATATATACATATATATATATATATATATTAATTTTTTATATAATGTGGAATGTAGTGATTTTTTATAAAAAATCAATTGAGAATTAGTTAAATCACTAATATTTATTTTCATATAGAAAACACAAAGCTTTTCGGCATTACACGCCATTATCAAGTAAAACATTTTTAAAAAGTCATAATTTTAAAAATATAAATTAAATATAATTACTTAAAAATATTTGATGGTGATTGTGAAAATCCAAAAATGCTGTTCCGCTTCTGTTCTGTCTATTTTTTGAATTGTTGAAATTTAACATCGATATATTTGTTTATTAATTTTGTTTTTTTATATTAGTAATTTTAAATTTTCCATTTACTGTTGCGATGTATGATGTCCAAAAGTAAAATATAAAATATAAAAATATACGAACACAAAATTTTTTTAAAAAACACAATTTTACAAGTAAAATGAAAATATTATAAATTTGTATGTCATCACAAGCATACAGTGCCGTCTCCGTAACGGAGATAGGCGACTACTTACCTATATATATTTTTGTTGTACGGTTTAAGTAGCTTACAAGGAAATTATAATATGGTGAAAACAGATCCAGGAGAACTGATTGTAATCGCTTTGTTGTCAGGGCATAATACAGCCCCGCGTGTTTTTGTAACGTGCTATATTGTTACTGGCGCTCATATAGTGTTGTGCATGGGGTGGTTTGCCATTGCCTTCCACGCTTTAATATTAACATCATTTTATTTTTTATTTCTCGATGGTAATTTTTGCGTCATCGTTCGTATTCGAACTCGTACCATCCGTATAGATGTTTGCGCTCTAGTCACTATAACGACGTCTTTGTCGTTTTAATAAATATTTTATTATATAGGTTTAATTTTATCACCCGCACGTGAAGGCGTTTATTGTGGCTGTCCATAATGAGATAGATAAAAAAATGTATTTATGAATCAAATATATATATTACAAAAAATAACGAAATTAATATAACAAATTCCAAACAAAGTTCTCATATGCCATCATTTAACTGAAATATTAAAAAAAAAATGATGTTTTCTACAGACTTACGTTACTAAATATCTTCATATTTGAATTTTAAAACATCTCTTTGTAATATTACGAATCATTTTACAGCCTAATGAACAGTTACATTAACGTTCAGATAGACGAAGGCGAACTTCATCATGATCTTGTTGCATCTCATTTCAGGAGGTTGCACATCAAGAACCATTAGCCGTCTTATATCTTTCTGTGTCTAGCTGAATTTATTAATGTTATCAATCCCTATGTTCGTTGTTGCGTACTCCATACTTTTTTTTCGTCTCGCTGCTTTCCCAAGAATCTTCCCTCGGACCGCTAACATAAAAATAAATTCTTCTCGTAACTTTATGCCGGATATGTTTTCGCTTTTTTCCTTCAATATCCTCGACGATTGTTAATTTATCAACGTTGCATCGGTGTAGTAAGTTCTTAAAATCGGTCCACGGTATCTAAAGCAATCGCCTATACGACATTTCGAATGTTGCATTAACAGCTTGCAACTACCAGCAACCCAGTTCGTGACATTTATGTGAACATTGATCTAGAGCGGACAGGCGAGTATCCGGCGCCTTAAAACTGGGAGTAACAGAAAATCCGGTGAAAGGTAACGACAAAACGTGTAAAATATGACACATGTATACTGCGTATCAGGCAATGGACGGTCACCTTCAGCAATAAAGGCTGAACTTGAGTTCCCCTGTACACTCGTTGGTACGGTACTCTGCGAATGGGTACAAACGTGTTTAGAATTAGGGAACCAGATTTCTTGAATCGTCAAGCGAACTTATCGAAATAATATTATTGACGTTCGAAGTGATTTTGGCCCGCAGCAGCGTTATGTCGTCGAACCGGTCCTGCGGAATATTCTGTACACGAATATTCGCGGTATTTCGTAATACAAATGACGATATTTAGATTATATATATATATATATATATATATATATATATATATATATATATATATATAAATACGAATGATTTATTATTAATCTATATCATTTCACAAACTAAACATAATGCAAACGTGTTGATATATAAGTAACTCTATCGTCAATAAGCTCAGTTTACTCAAATGTCACATCAGTCGGAATCATTGGGATGCGCGGTACGAGAACATCTTCTCCTTTATACTTTCCCTTTAGTATAGTTGTTTCTATCACGTTGTTTAGTAATTTTTTTATCGCTAAACGTGTGCCGTTGCAAAGACGCGGTTGGTTGATATTTCGCAACATTATAACTACCGATCCAACCTTTAATTGAAGATTGTGAGGTGGCAATCCTGGTAAATCCAGCGAGTTTAAAAATTCCGGTGGATAGTTGATTACATCATCTTGGTTAATAGCTGAATCAACTGATTTATATATCCTCGATTCGCCTGTAATTTGTTCTTGAATTTTGAAATTTAATTCATTTACATCTATGTTTTTTGCAGCCAATATAGCTCGTTCGCTCAACCAATCATGGTTTCTGTAATTTTCAGCAACATCTGGAAATACCTTCTGAATAAGTTCATCTTTTGATCGAGTTAATTGACAAAAACTTTCAGGAAAGTTAATGCACCCAGTCAACATGTCTCTAGGAAATTTGCCATTACCAATGTCAATGAGTTTGAATGTTAGACAATTAAAAGTTTTAAAAACCTTATAAACACAAACACGATTCAGTAATAGCCAATTATTTCTTCTAAAATTAAAAAGAATATCATATATAAAAGTAAATGTAAAATAACTGGCTATAAATATATATATTTACCCCTTCGACCTACCAAACAACCTAAAATTTTTTACGAATTTTTCTCGCCGTAAAAACCTTCGTTGAACTTCAACGACATTTTAAAAAAAAAATTGGCCAAATTGGTCCAGACGTGTTTTTCGTTACGATCGATAGGTGTCGAGCTACCCTGAATCTTTTTTTATATATAATTAACATTGGTTCGTGCTAAATGCATTGTAGTATCGGCCGGCCAAAAATCGCCGGCAGAATTTTTAAAAATCGAAAATGAAATTTTCAACTCGTGATTTCTCGATACCGGTTAATTTTTAAGACATTTATCTAATAACATAGATTATAGATCTCCACGTCTACTTTCTTTTAAGACCAACCCAAACCCTTTAGCTACCATAGAGGCTTCAAAAAGGGCACAAAACCCCAAAACCCTTTGAGCCCGATTTTCTCGGCGATTATTTGATATAAAAATATGGCAATACCATCGTTAGACGCGTCTTTTAATGACGAATAACTTTCATTAAAACACTATTTCCAAAATTTCGAATCGTTCGCGAATTATTGCGAAAAATCGAAATTTCCAAAAAATCGCGGTGTACACTTTGAAATTTTCGGATCGGGTTTGAAATTTTTTTTCGCGGTTTTTTCGTTTCATCCGATAGATCTTATATAGTAACGACTATTTGTAAAGTCGGAATCGTTTAAAAATGTTTACGTCGCTCGCTATGCCTTGCCAAAGGTGGCAGGTCATCGATTTTCAAAAATTCGTAGCTCGACACCTATCGATCGTAACGAAGCACGGTTTTCTGTTTCGTATCGGTCATTTTAATATCTGCCAAATCGATTCTATCGAAATTTTTTCAAAATCGAAATTTAAATAATTTACCCCCCATTAACCCCCTAACATCCCTGAAATTTTTTTTTCAAATTTTTCTCGTCGTAAAAACCATCCTTGAACTTTAACGAACATTTAAAAAAAAATTGGCCCAATTGGTCCAGGCGTTGTTGAGTTATGCGGTTATAACGTTTAGCGATTCATTTTTATATTATAGATATATATATATATAAAAAGTTGAATATATTGGAGAGTAGTGATTTTTTAATTAATTATAAATAAACAAAATAAAACACAATCACTATTTTTTTTTTTTTTTTTTTTTTTTTAAATCGCAAAGCTTTTTGACAGTTACGTCATTTTCAAGCCCGAACTAAAATGACGTAACTGTCGAAAAGCTTCGCGATTAAAAAAAAAAAAAATTTAGAGATTGTGTTTTATTTTGTTTGTTTCTAATTTATATATATATATATATATATATATATATATATATATATACGTATGTATGTGTGTGATTAATAGTATAACTTGTTGAAATAGCTTATAGTTGGTTTTTTCTTTTTTTTTTCTTTTTTGTGAGATTATGTATACATACGTTTAATTTCAAAGATAAAATTCGAAAAGTGCTCTCGCTCTCTCTCTCTCTCTCTCTCTCTCTCTCTCTATCTATCTATCCATCTATCTATCCATATATATATATATATTTATAAAATTGAAATTTATAGTCACATAATTCATTAGTATAAAAATTCGTGTTTTATATATATATATACGTATGTATGTGTGTGATTAATAGTATAACTTGTTGAAATAGCTTTTTCTTTTTTTTTCTTTTTTTTTTTTTTGAGATTATGTATACATACGTTTAATTTCAAAGATAAAATTCGAAAAGTGCTCTCGCTCTCTCTCTTTCTCTCTATCTATCTATCTATATATGTCTATATATATATATATATATATATAGACATATATATATATATATATATATATATATATATATATATATATATATATATATATATTTATAAAATTGAAATTTATAGTCACATAATTCGTTAGTATAAAAATTCGTATATATATATATATATATATATATATATATATATATATATATATATATATATATATATATATATATATGTGTGTACGTATGTATGTGTGTGTAATACATAATATATTTTAAAAATTACTCAAAATCACAGTTCATATAATTTATTACGATAAAATTCGGTGATAAATTAACATCGTAATTCGAGTTGGGTCATTTTCCATAAAGCTAACGGAAAACCAGCTCTCTCGAAATATAAGTTTTACAGATGTTTAGTAGTATCTGTGCTAGTGGTGGTAGTAGTAGTAGTATTAAGTACAATTAATTCTTAGAATTTATTTCGTTTACTTTTACACTGTCGCGTTCTGGCTGTTAGTTAATAAATTTCCAAAACAAGATACCGATGACGATGTATACAGTTCGGTACAATACGGTACGATAGTTCCCACCATAAAAAAAAAAAAAAACAGGAGACGTCGGAGACGAAATTAGCATAATTACCGGTAGTTTTAATTATGAAAAGCTACTTTTTCGGCCGACTACCGGAAAGGCATAATTTCAAGTTGGCAATCCGATTATTATTATAATTATAACGATTATAATGATAATTATTGTTATTATCACGATTGCGCGGAGTACATCTCCGTGGCAAAAGTGGACGAAACAAAAAATTTAGAAATTTAGTTTCGGCGAGTGAGCCGTGGAGAAGCCTAATACTTCGTAATAACATCAACGCGGAGTCAAACTGTTATATTACGTCTATTTCGCTAAGAAACGACCGAAAACTTTTTAATCCGGTTCCGAGAATTGAGAGAATTTTCTCGCTAAACGGCTGCAAATTTAAACGAGGCTTCTGTTTTTAAAGTGTACTACGGCTAATTAAGACGTCGAAAGACGGGGTCGCTCCCGGTCAGTGGTCGTGGAAGTTTTTACCGTCTTTATACACTCGCAATAATTCTCAGTTGTCAGAGAAACAGCTGAACCACTAATTATTATTATTATTACTACTATTATTCTCTAATTACCTAAATTAATTTCTCCGGTGAAACGCTAAAATTTATAAATGCTGACTAGTTAATTTTCCTATAACGTACGAAGGGTTTTTGTTCATTTCCATTTCTTTTCCAGCTACCTAAGGTATTTCTAACTGTCGTAAAAAGAAATTCCCGGCTGATACTTCGACGACTACCTGAACAGATCGTTATATTCGACCGTCGATACTTAATAAATTCATTAACCCTTTCGGTAGTAGATTTTTAAATTTCGATACGAGATTGTTATATATTGTATACGAGGGCTGTTTATCGTACAGTACTGGTTTTCAGACGATTCTAGATCATTTTTTAACGCGTTAATACGACTAATTCTTAAAAATTCAGATATTTCGTGTCGACCGGAATGTATAGCATTTAAATTTCACGTACTATATAGGGAATATTGCGACTGAAAGGATTAAATTTATTATATACGGTTTCTAATGAGTAGTCTAAGATTGAGAATCTATTGTTCGCCTACCTTTTGAAAAACCGAACTTGGCGGAATCTGTGTGTGTGTGTGTGTGCATCAAAGAGTACATGCGGTCATTTATTGATCATCACTTTGCTTATGCCAGGTAATAGTGAGATAGTTCGATAATATTCACAATACTCTGGTAATCAATTTTTTTATGCACGGTAATAAGCCTGACACCACTTTTCAGGCCATTCTCCCGAGAACCAAATCGCATTACAGATATAGTAAATTGTTTGTATAATTTGTTCACCCGCAGTTTTAAAAATTTCAGCGGGGATTCTGGGAGCTTTATTTATCTTCAGATATGCAACAGCATTCGCAACCTCATCCAGTAAAATTTTCTGGTTCGACAAAATTCCCAACGGAGTTATTAAGTGCCGTGTTAACGATTTCATTGATATCTTCTGCCGTGTATAGTTTGACGCAATACGTTCTCCATGCTCCAGCTACTTCTTCGGAGCCTGTGCGAATTATATGGTTTTCATCACAAATTATTTGTTTCCTCATTTTGAATTTTCCTGCTACTAAGCGTATTTTCTTGAAATTTCATTTTTATCAGCACGTGACTTAATCTCCTCTCTGCGACTTAATTTATTAATTTTCCGCGTCAGACATTTCTTCTTCTCTTCATAATGTTCATTACCACGGGGTAGGTTTCGTCGTTCTTCAATGGTAGCTATTGTTTCATCCGAGAACCAATGTTTCCACCTTTTAACTGATTTGTTCAACTGTGGAGTGTAGTAAGCTGGTTATATATTATATTTCAATTCAGCCCATTGCTGATCAGGTGATGTTTCGACGGATCGCGTTTGAGCTGGCATTGTTCTATTCGATACTAATTTGAATGCGTCTGTTTTTGTAACTTTCATTCTGCGAGTCATTTTGCATCTATCTGGAGAAGTAATTCCATCATTAGCAATCTGTGGTCTGAACCACATTCTGCACCTGGTAACGTTTTCACATTTTTACAAGATGATCTCCATCTCTTGTTCGTAAGTATGCAGTCAATTAAGTTCTCGCTCCTTGCATTGCGCTGACCGATCGCGAATTTACCGACAAACTCACGAATGTGGTCATCAGCGCTTGAGCTGCCTAGCTATTAAACTGTAATTTCTCGAGAAGCAAGCGAATTTAACAGATTTGAAAGCGAATCGTAATAAGACAAACGATTAAAAATAAATTTCCGTTTGTTTCCAATCAGACCAAAGCGACGTTTTCTACGTCAAGGTTGATTATATTTTTAGCCGTTTGCTTCGCGTTCGATCTAGCTTTGATAGACTAACTGTTAACCGGTGACCAACGGTTTAAAATTACTTTACTTGAAACATGGATGAAAAGAGTTGGCGAACCACGATCAATTAACCGTAAAAAGTCAAACAATCTCCACCAGCATCCCACAATCATTCCTCCAGTCGCGGTGAGTTCGTTCAAATTTGTCAACACATATAACGGCAACCATACAAAATAATGGTAGTAGTACAGATCTATACGCTAATAACGGTGATAGTAATAACACGACATTAAATGATAGGTTTATATGGTATGGTTAGTAGTATTCTGAATGAACAAATGGTTAGTATTAACACCGGTAGTTCAATATGTTACGAAACGAAGATAGTGAACATGTTCCTCTTTTAACAAGACTTATTATTAATAACGATAAAATTTCAACCAGCTTAAAAAGAATCAGACTAAATTATCTCCAGAAGAACTCGTTATGAAAACTTAACTAGAAATAATTTTCAACACTACAAAGTCTATCAAGTGATACGGATGACGCTCCTAACGATAAAAAATATGATGACAACTTAAACACGCAATTCTATTTACCAAAATTGTACCAAGCGTAGATACACTAATAATATAACAGGAAATAGAGAATACTTTAGGACCCCTGGCAGCATTTAATTACGGAACAATTGAGGAGACTACTCCACACTATGAAGACATCATCAAAACAACGTACCACTTAAAAAGGAACGTGCTTTTAAAATCGTATTGAAAAACATCCGTCCGTCAGTAGACAGACATATCGTCCGCATTATCTGAAAAGAGACATAAAATAAGTTATATCATCTATGTTAAATACAGAATTGGAAAGTATCCCCTACCAGTATTTGTTATCGATATCGAACGGACTGACAACAATAAAACATTTACAACATCGAATATATATTGAATGCAAAAAGTTAAATTTGAACCGCAAAAAAAAAAAAAAAAATAGTATGCTGAAATGTATGACATGTCAATCACGCAAAACCGTACTGTGCACGTCCGTATAGATGTGTCAAATATGGTCAAAACACCACGAACAGATTAAGTATAATAGAGATAAAAATACAAAAGAAGTATACTTAGGTGATCACCCCCAAAAGTTGTATGCGAAAACGTTTTTTTATTCGTTTGTAAGAATAAGTCTCAATGTGATTACTCCAATTGAGCCTATAATCTAAGACAAAACCTAAATACTTGCAAGATGTGGTAAATGGAACGCAACAATTGTCAACTTGTTAACGTGTCTGTAAGAAAATATGATAGAAACACATTTATGTGAAGAAACAGTGAAGCCCATGTTATTTAATAAATTAGAGATCAATTCTGAAGTACTATTTAATGATTGAATACCTTCTGAAAGATCAAAATTTGTCTTATAGAGTAGAATGTCGTCAGTACAGGATAAAATAGTAATACTATTACGAAGACAGGCTTCGAATAGTTTAAACATATTTATATATTGAATAAAACCGGGCTCAAACAGATCCATGTGGTAGTCCCAAATACACAACCGTGATGAAAGGATTAGCGATAGACGAATGTTTGAAAATAAGAAACTAATTTGTGGATAATTTACATATGCCATTGATGAAGGAAGTTATTCCTAGTGAGGCAAGTGTATCATAAAGCATTTGAATGGAAACTGAATTAAAAGCATTACTTATATCTAGAAAGTAAACAATTAAATGTTTAATCGCTATCAAAGACTTGTAAATGCCATATCAGATGAGAGACGCAATTTAGTGAGCTAATATTATTCCAGAAGCCATACATTCCAGGAAGGAACAAATCATTATTTTCTAATTCCGTTCTTTAATATTCTTTCATATATTTTTCTAATAAAGGAAGCAAGAGATATAGGACGATATGATGTATTACTCACAGAAGATTTCGATTTTTTAACAGGGACCACAAGAACCTATAACCAGCTTTCAGGATAGAAACCAGTATTAAGGAAATAGTTCAAACATTTAGGAAAACAGTAACAGCAGAGAAGGGAAGGTTATTAAGTATTCTATAGGTAATACGGTCAAAGGAGAAGAGTTTCTAGGAAAGAGAGTGTAAAATTTCAGATAAATTTATAGGAGCACATGGAAAATTTGAGCCGGAGATGGTATGTCGTATAGGCACAGGAAAAGATATTCTGTCTGATTAGGGATATAACTAGAAGCTAAGAATCTGCAAAGTGTATAAAAGCGTCTGCATTGAGGTTGAGATTATAAGTTGAAGAAACTGTTTAACCAGCAAATAATTTGGTTTTATTCCAAATGTAAGATGAGGGTTGAGTACGATTTATAGGAGAAACAAAATTTTTCCAAGTCTCCCTTTTCTTATTAAGTAAGAAACGACGTATAATGACTTCTTGCTTTTTAAATAGGAGATAATCTCTAATAGAGCGACTCCGTGGAAATTGTCTAAAGTATTCATTTAAGATATTTCGCCGACTGTAGCAAGAAGAGTCCCACTAAGGTTTTATTCGTATTATTCGTATGTTCTAGATTATGGTAGTTTTCTCTTTGCAAATGCACCATCCAGATATATTTCAACTTTGGAAAGAGTTCAAAATACATGTCTACGTTTGGCCCTTGGAGCTTTTGTCTCTACTTCCATATCCAGTTTAGAGATAGAGGCACAAGTCTTTCATTTATCTATGCGCCGGTCTTATTTGGCTGGTAAATTTAACTCCTCAGTTACTTCATACTTGTTATTTTTCTCATTCTTTGACATTTTTCAGAACCGGAGATTTTCTCTTCTTCATAGTCCAATCCTACGTCTTTCTGCACATCACCTTTCTAAGTACAGTGAATTAATATTTCCTTCTTCACCTTCGCGTTATTTCCCCTTTCTTAATAATGATCTAATGTTAGATATAGATTTAAATTCTTTTAAAACTTTTAAAGTTGCTGTGCACCGCCTTCAATCGCTAATTTTCTCTTTACATCCCACATTTGTGATAACTGGTCAGAATTTCTCGCCATATATACAGACAATTCTAAATTGAAGAATCTCGTGTAGGAGCAGCTATTTCCTTCCTTTGACATAGTTAAAAAATTTACCCTTTTGCGAGTAGCTTCCATTTTTACAGCAAAGTCTGTGGCTATTTTTCAAGCTCTGCGTTTCATACTGTTACTTCAGATAACTCAAAAGGTCAACATTTTTTTTTCAGTTTATAAAAGTTGTCTCTCGGCCTTAAAATTCTCACATAATAATCATCATTCTTCTCCCATAATACTTAAAATTCGTAACCACATTGCACTTTTACAGGATGTCGGTATCTCTGTTAAGTTCGCATGAATTCCTGGTCAAACCGGTATTAAAGGAAACTTACATGCCGATCATTATGCTAAATGTGCAACATACCTTGCTTCATTTATTGCTTACACACCCAGCATTGATCTCCTGTCGATCATTAAGACAGCGCAAAAAGAATACTGGAAAGCTACTTGGTCCCTATAATGTTACACAATATAAGCTGCTCCAGTCTGAGCTTCCTTGCCTACCCTG
This sequence comes from Coronaproctus castanopsis, assembly GCA_032883995.1. NCBI lineage: Eukaryota > Metazoa > Arthropoda > Insecta > Hemiptera > Monophlebidae > Coronaproctus > Coronaproctus castanopsis. The sequence continues at coordinate 52,435,009 of CM065052.1, forward strand.
ATTCTATAATATCGAAATACAAGTGAATCTGCTTCGTGGTTTTATTGTCGCTTTATGTAGACCACGCTTTGGAAAAAATCGCTTACTAGCTACACTTTTTCAATCTCATTGCTTCTCCATTCTGTTCACATCCTTCAATCGTAAACGTAAATCAAATTTTCTTGGAATGTTCACACTACCGCTCCTCTCGTGTCACCTTCTATAATCATACAAACACAATTGACCCGTATAAAGGACCGGATTTCCGAAATATTTTCGTAATTTTCCCGGTTTTATTTCCTCGAAATTCGTGCAACCTCTGTATAACGTTACGAATTCCAATCACCAGCTATTGTTACCGTGCGAAATTTAGCGATTTATACGTCAAACCCTTTGACTTAGTTAAACGGAAAATTTCAATGGGTACATTCAAAAGTCCGTTATCTCGCGGATTTCGAGATCGATTCCGTTTGTTATTTGTACTTTAATCCACTCCATGGCGATATTTTATCTTCTTGTTGTTGTCATACTCAATACTGAGCGTAGACGTCACATCAATCAATCTCTCGATTTCCTCTTCAGCTCCGCGATGTTGTCCGTTTAATCTTTAATAAGTTGTTCTACCAGGACGCGTATGGACAGCAATTTTAATTAGGGGATGACATATTTTCCTTCGCGGATAATACGAGCTACCGAATTTTTGCGTTCTTCAATTATATTACATGTAGAGCTCTTTCTGCTTGCACATTTTTCAAAGAATATTCGTTTGTCACTTTTGCCCTGCGAGAGATCTTCAACGTTCTTTCATGAAATTAAACCACATTTCACAATAGCGTAACGGCAAATTGTTTATTATTTAATTCGACTACTTCAATTCCGTACCGTAGAATTGGATACATATAACATCTCGCCATCTCTATCGCCAATCTAAGGGTGTCGCACGTAATAACTGCTTCGTAGCATATTGCTTTAAAAAAAGATTTAAATAAGGAAAACGTCTTAAACGTCGATCCAAATAGGAAATCTTCGACGTTTTAGTGTTTCCGGTAGTAACGACGCTAAAACGTAAAAACGGAGAAAAAAATTTGAAAAAGTGTTCCACCTGAAAACGGGGGGAAAATCAGCGATTTAATACGCCGAGCTGAAAAATGATGCTGTTCGAGAAATCGTCTCCCCCCCCTTAAATTTCAGCATTTTTTCACTTATCGATACAAAAAGAAAAGAAAAAAAGCAACGATAGAAAAAAATAACGTTCTTTTTTCCTGTTTCGTTATTTTAGTTGTCTGATTAAACAACCGGTAACTCCTCAACCCGCCTAGGTTTTTTTAAACGGCCAAATAACGCTCATTATTTCCGTTCCGGGGCACAACGTTATCATTATAGCGGATTACCTCGTTCATTATTATTATTCACGTTCACTTCCTAGGACGACTTCCGTCATCCCGGATACTTTTAACGTCGTACAAAACTCTTTTAAACGTATAGACGTTCTATCCACGTCGTTCGTACGCGTTGACGAAGAATATTTTCCATCTAACGTCATCTCACGCCCTAGGAATTTCCCCTACTCCGATAAATTCCCTTCGCGTAAATTTCAACGGAGGAAAAAAAAATGCGACGATAATAATGATATTGAATACTATTACTAATCCTCATCTACTCCTACACCGAAAATTTCTACTACTATTACTACTACTACTACTACTACTACTACTAGAATTAAACTAGTAACAATATAAACAATAATAATAACGGCAATCTTAACTATTATAATAAGAATAATATAAACGATAACGATAAACACGAGACGAGATTCTCTAGATAACAAGAGGAAGGCAAGATGGTTCTTAAGAGATTTTTCGTTTCGTTGGAAACGCGTTCCTAATAATAGACTAATAGTGTACGGTCCGTTGTAAGTTAAAGGAATTAGTTAAATGTAGCGTTATCAAAAGCGCAGCTCGCCTTATTAGTGGAAACCCCCCTGTATTTGCATATATATGAATATATATATATATCTCACACAAACATATATGTACATGTGGTTATATATAAATATGAATGTTAATCAAGGAAAATAAGAAATAAGGAAACGAAATTAATTAAGTCATAGAAGAGAGAAGTTCAACTAGAACGGAGTGCGATGTATTAAACTAACCCGGATATGGAAAGACTCCTCTGACTGGAAAAATACAAAAATTCAATTTGTACGCGTTCTGATTTTTTCAATATTTCTGTATAATGAAGAAACGTGGACGATCGGAAAGTCAGAACAAATTCGCGTAAATAGTTCCCAAATATCATGCTGGAGGCTACTGCTTAAAGCGTACTAATGCGTCCTATTTCGAAAGAACTCGGTACAACTCCCTCGACAGATTAAGAACGCAAGTTCTTGTACATCGTATATTATGAAAATTTTTAGTCACATCGTACGAATACACGATGGAATCGGAAGAGCAATGAATGGTGTGCGACCAAAAGGCAGAGTACCAATCAGATGGACAGATGTAGTGACTGCTGCAGCTCGGATGACATTTTCAAAACGCGTTCATAATGCCGAACATCGTCAAGGATAAAGGCAGAAAATAAGGAAGCTGTTATATCTTGATCACGATATTCCTACGTGGAGTTACGACTAAAAGGGAGAAATAGTTCTAGCGAGTCGCAATGGAAAAAAACAGTAGTAGTAGAATAATGAGAAATACAAGGGCGTATATATATATATATATAAAAAAACATATATATATATATATATATATATATATATATATATATATATATAAAACATATATACACATATGTCAGACTCACACCAAACAACAAAGATAATATACATGCATATATGTGCGTGTGTGTGTATTGTATCTGTCGTGTATTCAACCTGTCCATAAAAAATGTGAAATATACACGTATATAAAGACATATATATACGTATAGCTTGTTGAGTAATGTAAGATTGCCGAAAAAATTATACTGAAAAGATTACGTGTTTTCTCAGATGAAAACAATTTATTACCAAAAGTACAGTTTGGTTTTTGGCCAGGTCATTCTACAGCTTATCAAATTGCCAGAATAGCAGTGCATATTACTGACAACTTTAATTATAATAAACACACGGGGACGGTTCTATTTGACGTGGCCAAAGCATTTGATACTACTTGGCACAATGGCATTGTATATAAAATGATTGAATGTAAATTTCTAAAATATCTTATTATGCTCGTTCTAAGCTACTTAAGTAATAGATCATTTTATGTGTTAGTAAACGATATATTATTCTCCCGTCGAACATGCTTAGCAGGAGTACCTCAAGGTAGTGTACTTGGTCCATTCCTATTCACTTTTTATTTACATGATATTCCCTACAATAAATAACACAGAGGTAGCCTTGTATGCAGATGATACCGCATTATTCTGTAGTTCTTATATTCCAAGAGCTGTTACGAATAAATTACAATTAGGGGTAGATAGATTGATTCGATATTTTGCTAAGTGGCAGATTGCCATCAATCCTACCAAAACTCAGGCAATATTGTTTACTCGTAGGAGACCACTCTTAGCCCACCTTAATGGTTAACGGTGTAAATGTAGAATGGTCAGATCAAATAAAATACTTAGGTGTTATTTTAGATAAAAGATTGACTTTTATCAAACATTTAGATTACTTGTCAATCAAAACGCAACGTGCCATTTGTTCTATTTATCCTTTGTTTAAAACAAATCCGTCCTAAATGTCAATAATAAATTAATAATATATAAATTGCCTATTAGACCAGTTTTAACGTATGCCTGTCCTGTGTGGAGTTCTATTAGCAATTCTAGTTATAAGCGGCTTCAGTTGATTCAGAACAGGTGCGTTAGATGTATACTCAATGCACCAAAATATAGTAATATAGTGAAAATGCATGAGAAATTGGAACTAGCTATGTTAAAAGATCATGTGTTAAAAGTGTCTACCAACTTTTTTTAAACAGTGTGTTATACATGATAATGATTTGATAACGGTGATTGGAAATTATGATTCCAAGCAGTTAAGAATAAAATATACTAAATATAAGCATCGCAGGCTGAAACATAATTTGGTTTAGGCTGTTAAATATTAATAATTGTTAATATTTTTTTTAATAGTATTAAGTATTTTTATTTATTATCATTATCATTTTATTTATCGCTAATTTCAACTGTATTGCTTTGCATATTTTCGCAGGTTTTTTTTTTTAGCATTAATTTTTCCTGCATTTTGTATATACTTAAGTTGAATCTTCATTCGTTAAAAATTCATGTTTCTTCTCTTACGTTTATTGTTACTGTGGTAAGTTTTTATTTGTAACGGTACACAGTTTTTAAAAATTGCTGTTCGTTTTTAATTTGTAATTTATGTAAAATATACGTTTTCTTCTTCTTCTTCTTCTTCATATTTTCTTCTTCTTCTTCTTCTTCATATACATAAGTGTTTTATTTGTGTGTCTATGAAGATATAATGTACATATATACACATTTAACACACACCCACACATATATATATATAAAATGCCGTCGGCCATAGCGCGTTGAGTACGGCGGCTTTCCGTCTAATTGCCGAAGTTAAGCAACGGTACTTGTATGGGTGACCGCCGGCTCAGTATGTTGTGTGCTGTTGTTATCTCCCAATTTGCCGGGCTTGCACGGGAGATTAGGCTATTTTTTCCTCAATTTATTGATTAGGGAGACACCTACGTCCAGCAGTGGACCAATATAGGTTAAAAAATATATATATAGTAAAAACGCGTAAATAAAAGTAACCAAAGGAAACAATTAGCAGAATATTTTCATATAATAATCGAGAATAATCTCGAAGCTGATATAAATTAGATCAAAGTATATTGAAAATCATGTATAACAGATTCGCATATCCGCCTCCATTGGGAAATATACGCATAAATATACGTCGGTATAGGAATAAAAATGGTACATTGCGCACCGGCGATAAATTAACAGAACCGTACATAAATTTATTATACGCGTATACAACCGAATGAATATAATAAAACCGATGCCAGAGTATCATTTACGTTCGAATACAACAATCAGAATGACACATTTTACATTAATACTAGAAAATCCCCGGCGACTAGTAGGCTTTCTGTTTATCTAGAATCATACAATTCTTTTACACGTGATTTTCCTCGCACTATCACAATTTCTCACCCTATATACATTATATATATATATATATATATATATATATATATATATATATATATATATATATATATATATGTATATATATGTGAGGTGTACGTTACGCATTTTAAAATTGCAAGCAGCCGGCATTTGGTTAAATAAAACACGTCCGCATTATCTGTTGGCCGGTTCGGTGTATCCGGTTAATCAACCGACCCGCATAATGCATCCCTACGGTACAGTGAACCTTAAAGCTTTTCTTCTTATCGGCCGATAATGTAAAAAGACAGTGTACGTACCGTCTGGCGCTGCGACAACGATTATCCTCACCACGTATTCAGCCAACTGCGAAAAACGGGAGAAAAAACGAATGTAAAGAAAAAAATAGAACCCGGGGATTTATTTAAATAATTCGAAGAATTTTGACGAACTTATCAGTTCGCCTTCTTTATTGCTTTTTTTATTATAAAACAATAACGAAAAAAAAGTTCGGGAATAATGCGTTATCCATCGGTCCATGTTCGCCGGAGAACCATCATGGTGCAGCAGACCGATATTAATCGTTTAAAAGAAAAAATTTAAAATTAAAATTAATTTCACTCCTGTAGTCGGCGGACTTAACTGATAGAAAATACCGTTTCGGACGATCCGCTGAAACGGTAGATGGCTGGCTAAAAACCGAAACTATTCCATCGCATATGGTAAATAACGACCATACGCGAAGTGAACAATAGTCGAAGCCTGGTAAATGAAAGGATAATTCCAAAAAATTACATAGACGACTAGAAAAATAGGCAAAATCTGTTCTAAAGGGTAGAAAATTGAAGTTTACACATCGACTAGATAGACAGCTGGTAGTATCGTTGAAATATCGTTCGCGTTAAATATTTTTTCAGTTATTTTTTTAATTTGATTTTTATTTTATTTTAACTTTTTTTCTCGCTTTTTATTTCCACTTTCGTATGTAAGCGAGACTTAATGTCGGATGAGTTTCTGGAGCAGATAACACACTGATAACGGATCTTCCGGATAATATAGATCCGTCTAATAATGACGGAAATAACGGTGTGAACAATACTGATAATTAGGCTGGTATTTCGAAGACGTCCGATTTCCCGGCTATTTTATTCGCCGAAATCGTTTAGTTGCTCGTGTACATCGAACAAGATAAAATACAGAAGACTAAGGCGAATGAAAATATTTCGCATAAGGAAACAATAGAAATACGGAAGAACAACACGTGTACCAAGCAGCCGAAATTACAACACAAGCAACGAAGTGAAGTGAAAACTAAAACACCCAGTACTAGGCGTTCTTTTCTTAATTACTCTATTTCTTAATTACTCTATTTCTTAATTACTCTAATTTGTCATATTTTCCCTCAGGACGAATCCCGTACAGAAATTATGCGATTTCTAATCCACGTCCACAACTGTCTCTAATCATACTCGTATTTATACAAACTCTCCCACACACGAGCGGTCTATTTCCAGATCTTCCGATATTTCGCCATATTCTAACCTGTTTTACCACTTTGTAACATCCAAATCCAAATCCGTTTTCCTTTAAACGTAACCCAAAAAAAAATCTAATACATAATTATTAGCGCTACTATTTCCTATTATTAGCCTACATAATATTAAAATTTGATTTTTTTGTTTTTCATTTATTATATTATATTTAATTTTTTTTTTATTCAATGTATTATGATTACTAATATAATAATGTTTCTATATAAATAAAATTTACGCGAACCTCTAATGGAACGTCCTAAGATAAACATTGAAGGGGAAACAGTGGAGACAGTCAAAAAGTTCACATATTTTGGAACTCTGTTCATCAATGACGGAAGAGATACTAAAGAAATTAAATCGCGCATCGGAATAGCGAAACAGCTGCAGGCGATATAAAAGATCAGAAATTAAAAATAGATATCAAAATCAGAATTAATCGACACCATGTAATGTCGTTAGCTTCAGAGACACGCACTTTAAAAGGCGGAAGGTATAAAACGATTAAACGCATTTGAAATGTGGACGCTAAGGCGCATGTGGCGAATTTCGTGGAAAGAGAAGAAAACAAATAAAGAAGCGCTACGAAAAAGCGGAAGATGATTCTGGTAGATGACATCATGAAAAGGAGAAGAAAATATAAAATCAGAGAAGAAGGATTATTCACGCTAAGAATAATGGAAATGAGTACATCAGGAATGGAGTCAAAAACTGTTAAGGACGTAGTGGACTCCGCATGAAGCAGACGATAATAGGAGAGCAGATATCCGATTTAACTGCGTATAGATGTTGGTGTATGCAATCTTTGGAAATCAAAGACGCAAATTTTAAATAGTGTGGGTGCCGACTGAAGGAAAAATCGAATCGATATAGAGGAAGACCTAGAAAAAAATACAAGGTACAAATAATAAAGATAATGAAGTAAACGCAAACTTACAAATAAGGGAGGAACAAAGACAATTTTAGCGTTAAAATTCAGTTTATTACGAGATCGTGAGTTATAAAGGATATCCACCAATCTTCGGACTGCGAGTAATAAATAGTTTATTTTTCGAGGAAAGACCAGAGCACTCGCCAGGAATCCAATATAATTGTCTAAATTTTACGCTGTTTGATAGACACGTTTATTGTACTTATCAGCAGATTGCGGTTTGGGCATTGCTTGTTGTCAGACCGCCTGTTCCTTATGCAGCTTAGAGAAACTCTATACGGCCCTCTACACGATGGACGTACAGTTTGCAATCCTGACCACGTGTTTATCAAGTACCCTTCTTTAATAACATTACGCTCTGAACTGTATGAATTACTGCGAGCGTCTTGTAATGGTCCTCCTTATAACGTTTTGTCCCTTCTTCACCTTGATAATTTACATCCGTTTCCGGACATAATTCCAAGAGAAACTGTCCGAGTTTATAGAAATATGAGTTAGGAATTACAGTATCACGTTGAGTAGGCTGTAATGGCATCCCCATAAAAAAACAAAACGCATTAGCATAGCAAGTATTTAAAATCATTTCGCTTTATGATTAACTGCCGATTTGAGTTTTGTGACTGGACGCGTTAGATTACGCGAGATACCACATTTCTCCTCATTTACTCGAATGCACCTCTACGTCCGTAAAACCCGCTTTCAAACGTTCGTCAAAAAGCCCATCGCTGGCTATAAGTACGACGGTGTAAACGTAGGCTCAGTTACTGGAAATTCTGTTATAAACAAACCATCAAATGACGACGATTCTTCTTCAAAATTAAGAGAATTATCGACGATTCATTAATAAAAATAAAATTAAAGTTATTAACGAATTTATTATCGCACTATAAAATATTAGGTAAATGAGGAAATATTGGTTAATCGTATCCGTCAAAACAACGTACATAAATATTATCATTAACCTCGGTTGTTCTGAGCTTACTAGGTCGTCTCCTCGAAAAAATTTAACTCTTCGTTAAATGTAGATTTTTTTTTGTCCTTTTCAAATTGACGTTATCTCACGTTTTTTTCAAATTTCGTTTACCGGTACGGAATTTGATATATAGCCGCCGAAGGAGAAAACAACAAGTTCAAAATGTAAAAACCGATCGCCGCCTAGAGTACAATCGAAAAAGGATAAAGTAAATCAACTGAAAAGAATTAAAACTAGCAAAAAACCGAAAAGCCTTATAAAACTTTACCGGAACAAAATTATTCCCCTTCGACAGAACTGAAAGAAATCTTCTCTTAAAAGTTGAAAAATAAAACTTTCTACAGCTTTACGAACAAAGTAGCGGCGGAATTAAATTCGAACGTAGTAAACGGAATTGAACTCAGATATATATATATATATATATATATATTTGTAGGTATATGTGTCTGCGTACCTGTGAAAATGTGCGCGGAGAATAAATAAATTTCATTATACCCATCACTACAATATCTGGAGCAAAATGAACGAATTAAGAAAACTATCTCATCAATCTCAAAATTGAACAGGCACAATTTAACTATTTCTTCTGCTCTATTGGAAATAGATTCATTGTATTTGGAGATTATAACGCCAAACATATATTTTTTTGGGGTCAAGGCTAGTCTAAAGGACGCGAACTATATCAGTGTATTTCAAAATCCGAATTCCATATACTTTCTCGTGTCAATCTACATACTGGCCCTCGGATAGAAATAAAATTCCACACCGGCTCGACTTCTTTATTAGGAAAGGTATTAGCCAATTGTATACAAATGATGAAACATCTTTCGACTCTTCATCAGATCACTCCCCAGTAATACTAGAAGTAAGTCAATTTGTCATAATTAAGAATACTAATTTTAAATTCCGCACTAATAAAATCGACTGGTATTCTTACACACACTGGATCGAAGAGAATATTATACCGTTAATGTTCCGCTGAAATCGGAGGACAATATTCATGAAGCAGTTGAAACTTCAATCAGACATTGCAGAAAGCAGCATGGTTAAGTACCCCAAAAGACCCTGCAAGCCGGGATTTTAACTATTCCCGCGCTATTGGGGGAAAATTAATAAAAAAATAAAAATTAGAAAATTATGGCAGACATTTAGGAATCCAGTTGATAAATGTATAAGTAATTTGTTAAAACAGCATAAAAATTATACTTTAAAATCGATCCTTTGCAGCACATACGCTAAAAATTATGAGCGCTCATTGTGGAAATCGTTTAAAAGGCCACAGCAATGATTCCTCCCCTCGAAAACGTAATGGTGAATAGGCACGCAGCAATCTTGATAAGGCCGAAGTGTTTAGGTTGTATCTGAAGAATGTGTTCAAACCACATCCACTTTATACGGGATCAGAGCCTTTCTATAATTAAATAGAACGAGAGTTGGCTGCTCCCTTTCAAATGTCTCGCCCAATTAAACCATTTTCTCCTGCAGAAATTATTAAAGTGATTAACAGACCACTTACCAGTGTATAAAGCTCCTGGGTATAATCTAATCACTGGGAATATGTTCAAATGTTAGGCGCGAAAGGCTAACAATATTACTAACCAGCATCTTTAACGCTGTTATTCGACTGGGTTACTATCATTCGCAATGGAAAATGGCTCAGATTATAATGAAACCAGGTAAACCCACCAGCGAAACATTCTCGTATCGACCGATTAGCCTTCTATCCATATTATCGAAAGCCTTTGAGAAGTTACTGCTATCTCGATTAATGGAACCGCTGCAAGGTACGATCCCAGACTACGAGTTTGGGTTTCGTCCAGGCCTTCTACGGTAGAGCAAATTCGTAGAGTGCAGAAATACATTAATAATTGTTTCGATAAGAAACAGTCTCCGCAGCCTTCCTAGATGTCAGTCAGGCCTTCGATCGTATATGGTATGAGGGATTACTTTTAAAAATAAAACTCTCTCCGCCACATTCAGATTAAACTCGACGGCGATGTATCAGAATTTTATTCCGCTGAGGCCGGCGTTTCACAAGGTTCTGTTTTGGGTACAATTCTATTGCTCTTGTACACACATGGCCTTAAAGTTAAACACGACATTGAGGTTGCAGGATTCGCTGCCGACACAGCATTGTTCGCAAGCGACAACGATCCTATAGCGGCGTCAAAAAACTTACAGACCGGTTTGAATAACCTAGAAAAATGGACACGACAGTGAAAAATGAAGGTCAACGCATCGAAGTCAGTACATGTCACATTAACAAATAGACGCGATACATGCCACTCGTTTATTTTAATGGTCTAATTCAAAAGGAAAGTAAAGCTCGGTACTTGGGCATGTGGCTTGACCGTCGTATGACGTGGAAAGAGAAATTGTGAAAGATGTACTGGCTTCTGGGTAGACATTCCGAGTTGCCTGTAATATCGAAATGATTGCAGTAAAATGCAATTATTAAACTGGTGTGGACCTACGGTATATCCTTTTGGGTGCAGCATCGGTGTCTAATATTAACATGATGCAACGATGCCAGTCCAAAAATATTAAGAATTAACATGCGCAACGACAACCTGCATCGCGACCTATCATCTGTGTGAGTTAATATAAACAAATAGTGAACGTTACCTGCACAGATTAGAATATCACCCGAACCGACTGGTAGTTGACTTGCTGGATAATGGTAACGATGTCAGTAGACTGAACCGTTGCACCCCTTAGACCTTTCACACGGTTTGATTGATTGGCGAGGTAACTCCGAGTATCATTGATGTCAATCCTGTCACGACCCATATAGATAAATTGTTTATTGACTATGTAAGCCAGATTTGAATTTTATATTAAAAAAAGTAACCGGATATAAGCAATATTACATAGTATGGCGTGTTAAGAGCTCGGGGGGAGGGGGGGTTTCGTAGGAATTGATTATAAATATAAAAATAAAAAATAAATAAAGTAAGCTTTAAAAATAGTAAAAGTTAGCGAAGATAATAGGCTCGTGCGCGACGTATTAGTATATAGATATACATATCAGTGTCATCACGCTATTCGTTTACAAATAGAACATAATAATAGAGCTCTCCTTAATAACTCGCAAAGATATCATTCACTTTATTCAGTTAGAGCATAGGGATTAATGGGAGCTAATGTACACTAAGAGCATTAGTCCATCACCTCTCACTTATTACTATCACCTCCAGCCGTCTCTCCCCAAACTCCCGTAGTTCTATCTTTTTAAAAAGATTAATCGTAAGGGGATTGTACTCGTCAGCAGTTTGCGATTTGGACATCATTTGTTGCCTGACCGTCTTTTCCGTATGCAGCTTAGAGAAAGTCCCTTCTGTCACCTCCATTCTGAACAGGCAGTCTGCAGCCCCGATCATGTCTTTTTTGAATGCTCTGCTGTAGCACCGTTGCTTTCGGAGCTTTACCTTATATCTTGTTACGTTCTTCGAGTATTACACCTCCGTATAATGTATCGTCCCTTTTACATCTGGATAATCTACAATTGTTCCCTCATATAGCGACGTTTTTATAGAAGTCAGCATGCTTGATTAAGATGTAGATAGTCTCCACAGTATCACGTTGGGTAAGCTCTAAAGGCACCCCCATTAAAAAAAAAAAAAAGATAAATATTTAAAGGGAAAAAGATTAGAATTTATGTCGGAATTAATACCCAGGTTAACGGGTGAATTTTGGAAACAAGTGGACTACCAGGTACTATTTCTTTTTTCCTTTCTTTGTGCGTACATATTTTGTAAATTTGTGAGAATTATAGTCTGCGCTATTTTGCGATATATTCGGATATAAATAATTGTTTATGAATTGCTTTTTGTGTCGTATAATTATAATAACAATAATAATAATTAAAATAAAATCGTAGTAAAATTGTAACGAATACTAGTCATTCGATAACGATAGCGTTAGTTGTTGGTTCCACGCCGACAAATTTAGTTTCCGTCAAATCTTAATCGCATTAAGTCAAAATTCAGTAAGATACATTATAAAATAAGAGCGACCGCGAGATTTTCTATTTACCTCTATCTAAGGGTTTGCTAGAACACTATAAATTGGCTGACCAGTGTTGAAAATTTTAGTTACAAGTACGTACCTAGGTTAAAAATAACAAAAAAATCGATCATTTCGTATATACAAGTAAATGGGTTTTAATATTCGCTTTACATATTAATAATAGTGGTAGAACGGGCACCTTATTTATTGTTGTTTTAGACGTTGCATAAAACTACAAAATATATTTATGTGTGCTTTATATATATATATATATATATATATATATATATATATATATATATATATATATATATATATATATATATCAGTGATAGGTATAAAAAAGTATTCATGTATGCTTTATATATATATATATATAGTTTTTCCAAAATAACAGGATAAATCAGTCGTTTTCGGAATATATTTTTTGAAATTTATTTATTAATTTAAACAATTGATTAAATATTCTTTTTCCGTTATAATAAATCCTGTAAAGATGTTATATTTTGTCCATAAAAAACAAAATTAATGTTTTATTTAACTTCGCTTCTAAATCACGTAAATCCGATTTAATTTACTTACATTTCGACTAATATCTATTAGTAGGTTTTATTATCCGGTTATTTCGGTTCGATTGAAATGAAGTAATCACATTTCGACTGAAATATTCTGTTGCGTGTTTTCTTTTTTTTAAATGTATTTATCATCGATGTTTACTTCGTCTTATTAATAATAAGAGTTTAACGGTAAGTAATTATAATTTGTTTAAATATCGACATTAATAAGTTTTTTTTTTTTTTTTTTTTTAAACCGATTAAAAAGTAGTCGGGTGTTATATCGGTACTAGTAGGTTTTGCTAGAACCGATTGAAAACTAGACGGATTTCGAATACGATGAATCTTAGTTATACTTTATTACTAGAATAAGTTATCGATTTTGTCAAATATCGATTACCTATACTCGCGTTGTATTAAAATATATCTAATTTATCGATGGAGTTCTAAAAAAATGTACTATTACACGATTTACTCCACAAAGTTAATACGACTCTAGACTATCTGTTGTTTACTCTTCAACTGAAAATACATTTAATTTATTTTATATCTGATAACCTATTATCATTTACGGATATTTTCATTTGTAATTTTTTTTTTTTTTTAAAACGTATATTTGTGATAAATTTTATAATGATATATGCACACATAAACACACCTCATGTATACACACAACAACACAACAACATTCATACGACATAATACAATTGTTTTAATACTACTTATCCCGTCAAGCTTTCGCTTGTCGACGGGTAATTACATTTCTTATGATTTAATATTATACATTTACGCTTAATATAAATTTTTATTTTGATTACATTTATTATATTGATTTCTTTAATTACCGTTTATTAATATAATTATAACTCATTTACACTCTCACATACTCTCTAACTTAACTGCCAAAGTGAGCTTAAGTACTGATCAGTACCACGCTCACACACACACGCGCGCACACACACATAGAATACATGTATACATCTGTTAGAGTAGTTTTAATTCATATTACCTTTCAATTTGCAAACAATATATTTCCACTCTAATGATCCACATATAGACTCCCATTTACACCAAAATTTTAATTTTCCAATCGGTAGTAGAACCTTGGAATCCGCATTGTATCATACTATATTTGTATTTCATAATCCTCGTCATTTCATTATTCTTATAGTATAATTCCATGTTTACATCGTACTAATGAAGAAATAAAGTAAATCTGACTAAATAAAAAAACGAATAATTAGTCGATTTTTCATCCCAAATGAAACAGTCGGATCAGGGAACGAAAGTAATAGTGTTCATCCCATCTGTTAATATTATTAACGCCTACAAATTATCCCATCTTCGCCGAGTGTGTAGCAGTGTTACAAGCATTATTATTTTTAATTAATATTTCAGTTAGTTAGATCACCGACTCACAAAGCATTTTGAAGGCTACGGAAAACAAATGAAAAACGACGGATAAATTGATTTCTATCATCGTGTTGAAACTTAATCATCTGGAATGCTTAAGTATATTTCTTATGGGTACCGAGAAGACAAAAAGCGGATTTCCCGACAATGAAATTGTAGATTCATTAGCTAAAGTGGGGTGTCTTCTAAGGGTGTGGTATTCTATTCAGTTTCTGCACGTTATACGTTTCATACAGTCGTTATACTGGAAACTTTGCGAACAGACATATTTGCAAAATATACATAATCACTCCAACCGTATCTTATTCCATGGTTCTAGTTTTTCAAAATATTTAACGTAGATCGCTATTCGGACATTACTTGTTACGGGACCGCTCATTTCCTTATACAACTTAGAGGAACTTTTTACTGACCTTCCCATACTGGACGTACAATTTGCAATCCTGATCACGTATTCTTCGATTTTTTTTTCAATCTATCGATTGGTTGATTAATGGAACAAATCAAATAAAATCTGCAGTTTTTTCTTCCATTCCTCTCTTCTTCCGCTTAGTTAATTCTCGATAGTTCTTTGTTCCCATATCCTGCGTAACTTGTTCCATGAATCTTCTTCCCGGTCTTCCTCTTGTACGTTTTCCGTCCAATTTTCTATTAATTCTGTCAGCAACACATTATGCCGTAACACATGTCCAATTCATATATTTCTTCGTTGAGAGATAGTTTTCATAATACGTTTTTCTTCCTCAATCCGGTTATAAACTTCCGAATATCCTTCTTAAATAACATTACGTTCGAAACTATACTTTTAATTATTGCGCTCGTCAGATATTCTCGATACATTGGCCCTTCTTCATGTTGAATATTACATCTCTTTCCGATACTTCGGGAGATGTACTTGGGTAAATTGTCAAGGCATCCCTATTAAAAAAAAAAAATGTGCCATCAACAATTACTGTTCTTTACTTTTGGCCTCATTTGCATATTCCAATCACGCACATCACGGACCATACATAGCAACGTACTATTATTTTCCTATAATAGTATTAATCGTTTTATTATTAATATTATCATAGATTATTTTAATAATCGTTCTGCAACACTTAAGCTCGGATCGTCGGCTAGTACAAGGATACCTACGTGTGGAGTTCCACAGGGTTCTGTCCTTAGACCTACTCTGTATAATGTTGAAAAATATCGTTCTGATGTAAATGCTACGTGTCAACTAGTTTCCTATGCCGATGATCTGTGTTTAGTGTTTAAAGTAGAGAGATCTTCGTCATTACCACTTCTCGCATGTATTTCTAAATATTTGGAGAGTATAGGGACGGCGTTAGGATTAACGTTTTCCCGCACCAAATGTAGATTTTCAATGCCTCTCTTATTGGTCGGGTCAAGGAGTTGGAATTATTATCTGATTCCAGCATTTTAACTGATGAAAGGTTAATATATTTCTACTCAATTTCCGCTACATTTCTACTAAGTGTATGGTCATTTTCGATAAATTATTACACATACAAACAAAATGCCTGTGGTCTGGCTTTCAAAGAACGTTCCACATTGTATAAAGGCTTCATTCCGGCTCAGTATGGTTATGATGCACTCGTTTATTTAAACAGAAAAATACTCGATGTAGCTAATAAACAACAAAAGGAAATTTTTGCTCAGAATAGGTTTACTGTACAGGACTACTCCTACCTATGATCCCTGTATAGTGTGTGGGTTTTTGCCATTTGATGTATGTCTTGCTGGCAGAATTGTCACTGGTGATCATAGGCTTGTGGTTTATGATTGTTCAAACATTTTACCCTGCTTGAACTGTATAACTAATGACAAACCAAAATTTTAAAAAACGTATGTCATTATTGTTAGTTGCGAAGTGGCAGGTCAATTGGGACACTTCAATTACTGGCAGGAAAAATTATGCATTCCGACAAATACGGCGTCTCGATTAAAATTATTAAAATTCGACATCAACATCTGCAGTGCACAGGTGTTAAATGACCATGGCAAGTTTAGGTGCTAACTTTATAGGTTCCGGCTTGCTGGTGATTCAGTCTGCACATGTTTTACTGTAGGCGAGGTTGATGATATTAAGCACGCATTATTTGCGCGTCCCGCTTTTGCTGCCCTGCGTCGTAAATTTGGTATTAACAGCGCAGAGATTTTTCCATTAAGTAAAAGAGTTGAAAATTTCCTTATATACGCTGAACGGGTGATGCGAATTAAATTTCGAAATTTGTCTTCCTCTTAATGCTTAAGTCAATCGTCACTCCGGGACCGGTGCAGTTTTTATTAAGTTTTTTCTTAACTACCATTATTTATAATTAGTTTTTCAGTATAGTGACAAATTTTATTTCTGTTCATGTAGTTAATTTATATAAATTTGTTCTACATTTTATTTGAGTTTGTAGTTAAGATTTGGTATAAGTACTTATAATTTCTTCTGTTTTTCTCTTTTTCTTTTATTACATCGATTTTAATTTAAGATATATATATTTTTTTATTATTGATTTTATTTCTAACTTTTATTTATAATGCTTATTTACTCGAGGTGATGTAATAAGCACAAATTCTAAGAACTTTTATTAGATGAAAGAAGAGACTGTGTTATCTCATCCCTTCTTCCATTTAAATAAGTTAATTTAAGTACATGGTAGTGCGTTTATGCCCGGGCCTCCATCATTATATTAAATACTCCCTTTCGTTTAGAAAGGGAAATGGTTTTTAATGGGTAAAAATCCCTCACGCTGATTTGGGCCCCCTTGCAGTGCGTGTTTGTATGAATTTAAAAAAAAAACTAAATTTCTTTATTACATCATTGTCTTTTGAAGATTTTTGTACCGAATAAAGCTATCCACGTTTTTATCTCCTTTACGTACCGGCAATCATTTGTGAATATTCCGCTCACATATATATATTAGTCTAATCAATAGGGTCAAATAAGACTAAAGATTAATACCCTGGAATTGTGTGGGTAGTTTTTACTCATTTCAGTACCCATGTGCGCAATCTCAATAAACCGTATGTTCATTTTTCACGAGAAAAAACAGCAACGAAAGAACCCATATTAAACTATTCGAAAAATCGTTATAAACATTATTCATTTCGGAGCATAAATATTAACTTTAGCAAAATAACGAGTGAAATATTTTTATATATAAAATTAAATTAACGTATTTATTTTTAATCCCAGCTTAAACCGCGTATTTGTTCTCTATAACTATTAATTACACAGACATCTACATATATATATATATATACACTCTCACCAACACACACGTATATATATATACTCTTTTTTTTTGTCAATTCAGTCTAATGACTGGGAATGGTAATCCTGTTTTCAACATTGCGATCTTTGGTAGACCTATTTAATTCCCTATGTAAACATATCAATAATATAATTAAGAAAATACCTCCCACTCAGTTTATATATATATATATATATATATATATATATATATATATATGTATATATATATATATATATATATATATATATGTATATATATATATATAAATAAAATATACATATGTAATATATAAAATATATATGTATACATAATGGACGAATACAAAATTCCTTTATATAATTCGGACAATAACGTTTATCACTCGGATTTCGAATACTTGCGGGATGAAGAACGCGATAAAAATGAATTACGACGAATAAAATTCGTTTAATCGAATTAGTTCTCAAACTGAATCCAACGATAATGGTCAGTTCGATTATTACGATATCTCGATTCCACGTAATATCGATAAATTATTATCCTAAGCCGTATATATATATATATATATATATATATATATATATATATATATATATATATATATATATGTATATATATATATATATATATATATATATATATATACACATTCTACCGCATTATAATAAAGCTCGTTTATTATCGCCGATATTTACACCTATACCGACCGCGATTTTTCTACACTTAATTTCGTATCCTCTTCTCGGAGGTTCGGTCATTAGCGCCGTATTATATGTCATAATAACGACGACGACATAAACCGCGTTAGAGAGAAATTTGTCGACTACGATAACTCCCTTTACTGACATAAAACTTTTACCGATTATCGCGAGAACCGTTGAAAACGGAACGACCGATACGACAGTCGACTAAAACAATTCCTTCAGTCGGTGTGGTCGAAAAAACCCAGGTCAAAACCACCCTTATAAAGGACAACAGGTAAAAACCGCGTAATCAAATTTGCCGGTACTAACATGAGGAGGAATAGTAATAATTCGCCGATACGGTTACCTAATAGAAGTATCCTTTAGCCAAATCGACCGATATCACGAACAGACATTACCTGATTTTGCATTGGTCTTAACCGCCCATTCGTATAAACATTTTTCATTTCTACTATTTTCGCGTGCCATTCTTGTATTATATATAAAATACAAAAAGAGAAATAGCATTTATCGGCGGCCACGCAATTAGATCCTGTTTTATTTTAAAAAAAAAAACACTGTGCCACAGGGCGCAGGGATGAAGTGAAACTGTTTAATTCGATATATTAAACCCATCGTGCGCACTAGGCACGATGAATAGACACTTATTTAATAAAACGCAATTTTGTACAAATTTCACAAAGAAAAGGAACGTACTATCCGCTATGATTAACTTTACGCGGCCATGACTCAAATGTTTTTGTTCTCAAATCTACGTCGCGCATACACCCCTTGTGAAACGAAGAATTTAACGAAATAACGGATAGCCGTGCTAGCATGCGCGATAGAAAGGATACGAATTTGCTCGATCATTCGCTCATTTTATGGTTTAACTCCCCATATACAATACGACAATAGAAGTTTCACTTGGGAAAACAAATATAATAAAAAATACTACCTCATAAAACAAATAAAAGGTTGATACACCGCAAAAAAAAATGTACAAATGTCTGCATATGTCCTGTGGAACGATTGAAATAGTTTTTATGTTTCATCGCAAAATTTAGAATGTTCAATTCGTACAATTGCCGCACATTTATAACGGATGTACCCGTAATATTATTAGAAATACCCCCTAAAAATTGTTTTTTGTCACGCATACAATGGTTTTACTCCTTCCCAATGAATAATATCATAGGTAAGAACAGGTTGATATAAAGCTATATACCAAAACGATGTAAAAGGTTTAGAAATATGTTTTTAAATAATAAAATAAATAATTCAACTTCCGTATCGCGCTAGCATTATAAATCAACTGTTTATCCCATGTTAATTTGCAATCAAACGTAATCCCTAAATATTTAATTTCATATGTAACACATAACTTCTAGACATATTTTCTTATTTTCAAATAAGTTAGGTTTACAATTAATCGATTATTAGTTCAACCATTTTGATAATCGATCAACGTTTACTTGCGTTATATTTTGTAAAACATCAGGAAAACGAGAATGTACGACTATTGTTGCGTCATCGGCATAACTAGAAATTCGGCCCGAAATATCCAGGTCGCGAAGATCATTAAATCAGGAAATAAATATGGTCCTAATATACTGCCCTGTGGCACACCCGAACTTGTGACTATCGCTTGACTAAGTACGTCCCCTATTTTAGTCGCATTCTGTCTACCTTGGAGATAAGACTGGAACAAGCGTAGCATAGCATACCTAAGTCCGCAAGCATAGAGTTTTTTAAACAAAATACGATGATCTAAAAATAATAATAATTATAAAATAAATTCTACACGGTGCAAAGAAATGACACCATCAAGTACAAAGCAGTTTAAAAAGTAAATGACTTTTAGGTATATAGTAATTACAAAATTTTAGACTTGCGCGGTAATTAATAAATTTAGATTACTTCGAAAGTTAAATTAATTTTTTTATTATAACTAATACTATATGTCCTTAATGTTGTTTCGGTTTAAATACACAGCCAGTAATAATTATCTTTTAACACACACGCAAACAAATATATATATATATATATATATATATATATATATATATATATATATATATATATATGAAAGATCCTCGCAAGAATACACAGGAAGAATAAAAAAACGCTTTTTTTTTTTGGTCGGGTACTATGCAACGATCACATCTGAAAGTAGGTATAAGATGTTAGATGAAATTTATCATATTTATACTTCGAAGAAACTGAAGTGCTGCTACACGTGATTAACAAAAATACGATAAAAATTAAATAAAATCAACAATGAACATTACACAGGATACAAAATTTGATATGCATATCTTGGATCATTAATAAACAGCTACTGCGGAAGACGAGAGAATATTCAACGGAGATGGGTGTTAAAAAAAAAGACTGCCATGACAAAACATTCCGCCATTATTCGCGCAATAGAAATAAGGCTAGTAAATACTTTAGTAATTGCGCAAAAAAAATCTGCGATGTAAAGCCAAAATCGGGTCAGATGGAGAAGATTTATATCTACGCTAGAATAGGTGCCCTGTGTACACATGTTCACATCGCATATAAATAAAAAAATTTACACATCCGGATAAAATTTAAACAAACAACATTTATCACGTTCTAGTATTCGAAATTAGAAGAATCCGCCTTGTATTTGAAAAATACAATTACCTTTCTCTAAATTATAACAGCGGCATTATGTAATGATAATTATAAAATAAACCGAAATTGCAAAATTTCCACACATTATTCGAAACAAAATGGACGTTTAATAAAGTTTTTTTTTTTCATTTTTGCTCATTTTTAAAACAGTTCTAAAATTTCGGACTGTCAAATTTATATTACCCACACACAGACATTTACGAACACATTTAAAGTCTAAAGGAAAAAACTCACTTCATTTACTCGACAAAATATATAAATAAAATAAACAGCAAAAGAGCAGGGTAAAATCGCTAAATTTTTGTATAAAAACATTGCAAAAGCTTTTCGGCTATTAAGCTATTGCCGAGTAAAATATAAAAATACATACAATTTATAAAAAATATAACAGGGAACGAAAAGAAAAAAATTAAATAAAACGTAAAAAAAAATTGTGAAAAAAAGGTTAATAATATTTTATAAATAACCATTTTTTCATATTTTTTACAAATAATATTGTTATATTCCGATATTTTATTTCTTCACGTCTGCTTAATAATCGCTTAATAGGAGAAAAGCTTTGTAGTGTTTGTTATATATATATATATATATATATATATATATATATATATATATATATATATATAAATTAAGCGATTTTAAACAAATTTTTCATCGCTTATTTTTTTAAAATCAGTACATTTCATAGTGTTCGAATAATATATCAAATATAACGTAAAATTAATAGCCAGCCTTTACAGGAAGGAATTTAATTTTCTCCGATGGAAAAAACCTGCTGAACGATTATCTTACCAGTAAAAAGTGAACTCAACCGAAGAAATTGAGATCAGTGAAGAATTCTAGGCTTTCAGAGATTAATCATGTAGCACGCGTATGTTATATATGTTTTTGCATATGTGTGTTAGCGTGCGAAAAAATATATTTAATGTATTCTTTTGTCTGAAAATATTCCGAATAAAGTTACAGACAAAAGAGTGTTTCTTCAAAACAGCCCTAGAATGAAATGCGAAACGTGTGGAAAATTGAAAATTATTAACCGTCTTCGCTGAAACAGAGCGAATGAATATAGAGGAACTTTAAAAAAAAAAAAATGCACAAATGATTACTAGAACAAAGTAGCTGTTAAAAAAAATAGACGAAATTATTAAATTAGAAAAGATAATTGATATTTAGGATTGGTACCGTAATCGAAATTAGTCGGTTAATTTTGATAATACGACGTGTTTAGTTAGAGTGGTGAGGTACCTTAGAAATTTGTAATAGATCAGTTAAAAAAAAAAAATTGAAATATAATAATAATAATTAACTCGCACTCGTTGAAAGAGGAACACGTTATTTTCATTCGTGTTCATAATTATCACGCGCACCAGCATACGCTGTTAATACAAAAATTAAAACATTATACGATAGACGTTATATTAGTCAGGTTAGTTAAAAGTTAAAACCGAAATAATACCAGTATCGATGTCGCCCCGAAAAAAAAAAAAAAAATTAATTCGAAATATTAATTCGATTATTTCTGAATTCGAATTAAAATATCGTCCGATCGAATATTCATCCGAGTATTAATCCGAATATACTGGCATTTTGGAACGATATTCGTATTCAAACGAAGATAGTCGGAACCATCCGAATATATCGATAGTTGAATTAATCGAATATTTATCGGAAAATTGTAATCTTAATAAGTCTCGTAACGCTGTTTTTTTTTATATGTTTCCGTAATAGACCGATCAATAATTAATCTTTAAATATAGAACGACCGGTGTAGACTTAATACTCTTGTCATCGAAAACAAGCATTTTCATCCGGCTTCCAGCTTATTTAGTTTATATATATATATATATATATATATATATATATATATATATATATATATATGACGATATTTTTACATGTAAATACGATACATACGATTATTATTATTATTATTATTATAAAGTGTACGCACTCTGTTATTTTAAATGAGCAGGTTTTTTGTATTAAAATTTTTTCCTGCAATCTTATAATAAGGCGTAATTTAAATAATAAATAAATAATATTTTATAAGATTATATTTTGTATTAATTTTTTCTGGAAAGAATCGTTGATATATTCGGTACAGAAAATTCTATTGAATGGTAACTTTACTTTTTGTAAACAGAAAATATTTAAATATGCAAATATATTGTTGTTGTTGTTGTATCTAAATGTTCACTTTTGTAAATTTACTTCCCTGAAATAGATCGATCGATTTAATTATTTATTGATTATTATTACTATCATTATTCATATTATTATTATTATTATATTCCTCAATCGGACATTTCCAAATTTAATAAATACATTTGCCAGATTTTCTGCAATAAAAATACAAACAACGTTGTTGCGTATGTACCCAAAAATAAACGAGTAGGGTGAAAAAATGTTCAATATAGAATATTACGATTCAAATTTTGAAATTTCTTCTCCGAATTAAAAAAATTTAATCTTCCTCTAAAAAAAAAAATCGTAAACGAATGAATAGAGAAGGACGAAAAACAAATCTAAATACTACATTTAAAATTTTCAACTCGTCCCGGAGAATATTGTTCCAACCATAACAATTACGTAAACAACCTACCGTCACGCAAAATTCAACTCAAAATGAGTAAATGAACATACCTATGTATCTAGACCTATATATATATATATATTATGTATATTATAAAAGAGAGTACACAAATATAGGCGTTCCATTGTCTAATACTCCGTATGCGGACAAATAATAACGTCTGGCAAAACAAATAATAATTTTATAGAGTTTGGAAAACAGACGTTCGAAAAGCGTCAAACTATTAATCGCAAATATTCCAAACCAGTCACTTACCTGAAACAAAACAAAACAAAAAAAAAAAATTAGACATAAGAAAATTTTTTATTTGTAATAATAATTAATAAAAAAAAAAAAGAAAACAGGATAGAATTATTTATAATAGTTGACGAAATAACGAAAAAATATACGTGGATTTTACTATTATCATTTCTTTATATTATGTATGTACATATACAAAATTTGTAAATTAAAATTCAATTAATAAAAATTTAAATACCAAAATCGTACAAAAATTTGTCATTTCTCTCACCCACCCACTCACCCCCTCTCGCTCTTTCTCTCGCCCTCTCTAATATATATATATATATATACATATATACATTTGCTTATATATATACATCATCATCATCCGTGTATCAACCCGTAGGCTGGTTCCGTACCATGTACCAATCGTTTCTATCCTAACCTTAATCCCGGATAAGTCGGTATTCCACTTCCTTTCAGCACTACGTCGATGAACGTTCTTCGTGGTATTCCACGTGATTTCCCCCCTACCCATTATTTCACCTTCAATAACATCCTTCGGGATATTTTTTGATTTTGACGTAATGCACGACCTAACCACTTAAGTAGCCTCTTGCGGATGTTTTGTAATATACACTTTCTTTTCCGTGTAATCTGTCTATTACTAGTTTGTTGTCCATTCCAGCAAACTAATTTTCCGCAGAAATATCACATTTTAAAGGCTTTTAAATCGTCTGGACCTGTTTGCTTTATTGTCTGTCTTTACGCACCCTATATAGTGCCATCGACCGTACAAAAGTTTTTCTATTATTTCTTTTTTCAATTTTATTTTTATTTGCGGACAGACCTTGTCAATTGCCATGACTTTATATATATATATATATATATATATATATATATATATATATATATATATATATATATATATATATATAGCACAAAATATTAAGCCTGTCCCGAAGGAATTACATGTAGATGATCTAACGAACGACTGTTATGATCAATCATTTTCTTAAACATAAAATTCGGACCCACAAAAATAAAAATAAAAAAATATTCTTCAGAATAGATTGCTCCGAAAAATATCGCAAAATCGATACTTAGATGAAAAAATTAAATTAATACGAATTTCAGAGCTAATGTTAGAATTGACGTAATCAATTCAGAACGTAGTAAATTTACAGTACACGCGTTGAGCTGATTACCGGCCAAATGTTGAAAAAAAAAATTAAATTACAACTTTTTCAAGCGTTTATTTATAACGCAATACCGTTTCTTAGGCGAACTGTACATATTTTTATTAATGTATTTATATAAATATTTTTAAAATCGAGACATTTTACGTGAATCGGAAAATAAAACAATTTTGTTAGCTTTAAAGTTTCATGTATCGTGACTACTTAAAAATTTTAATCTTAACAACTGTCGTGAACTCTTATCGGGTTACGTACGTTTAAGCGTTTAGATATCGCATTTGACTACGCTATAGATTGCGATATATCTTAAGAATTTTTATAAAATATTGTGTCCCGAAATTCCGCTTAATCGTCATATTTTTAATCATCTTCATAAAAGTAGCATATCTTGAATTCGGGAGGTAACTCCATATACATAGCAATAATTTGACCAAATCCTTAATTCCTGTATTTGTGGTAATTAATTCCGTTCATTTTCTTACTCGTAAGTGCCTTTCCCGAAATTTTACCCCGTGCTGCTTGGTTGAAAAGCTATTCTTCTCATATTTAATTATTACCTTTTTTATGTCATCCATCAATTCCAACTTGTTGACATTGCATCAGCACTCCTCGGTTGGCCCACTTTATCTGTCCACGAAATTTTCAGCATGCGTGGATATACCCACATTTTAACGGCGTTAATTCTTCTTTCGTAATCTGCATTTATTGTTCAAGTTTCCGCGCGAATAAAGCAACACGGACCAAATGTAGCAACGTCCAATATTCGTTTTCCTGTTTCTAAGTTCATCATTCTGTTTTACAGAACTTTTTATAGATTTTTTTTTTTTTTTTTTTTTTTTTATTTTTTTAAACATCATACCAGCATTAATTGCTGCAAACAACGGTGATCACGTAAGTAGGAAATTAATATTAGTCTAGTGACTCCAGTAAGACACTAGACTATGAGGAAGAGAAAAGAGTAACTTGATAGGAATTAAATATTTGTAGGAATAGTATAGGAATGGTTAAATACAATGATTAAAATGAAGAAAAAAAAAACGTGTTGTCTTTTGAATAAGACCCGATTTATTAAGTGATTGGAATCGCATCTCGGCACCACTTCCTGCGCAGACGCCTTGGAGGATTGTCTGGAAGACTGTCTGAATGCATTCTGCGAACATTAGGATTGCTAC
Source organism: Coronaproctus castanopsis (assembly GCA_032883995.1). NCBI lineage: Eukaryota > Metazoa > Arthropoda > Insecta > Hemiptera > Monophlebidae > Coronaproctus > Coronaproctus castanopsis. The sequence continues at coordinate 52,461,301 of CM065052.1, forward strand.
TGACTTCAAATTTGTCGAATAACCTCTTATACTGCATGACATGAATATCGTTGACATATGGAATCTTGAGATCTTTATGCAGTGTCAAATTAGAAACATAGTATGGAGCAGACGCAATAGTACGGAGTATCTTGGACTGTTGTTGCTGTATTCTTCTAAGATTACTCTTGCAAGTACTGCCGTACAACTCTATTCCATACCGCCAAATAGGAGCGATTGCTGCAAGATAGATAGTACGTTTGGTCATTAGATTTAGAACCGACTTCCGTCCCAATAACGGACGTAGTGATTTCACACGAGTAATAATGTTTCTTCTAGTGTGTGCCACATGTGGTCGCCATGTGAGCCTTTTGTCCATGTACAAGCCAAGATAACGTACTGAATTACTTTTAGGAATTTGTATGTTGTTAATTCTTACAGCCGGGCACTTGATTTTTTTATTTGTAAATATAACGTGCTGGCATTTACTGGGATTAAACAACATACGCCAACTTTGTGCCCACTGAACCAACCTATTCAGATGGTTTTGTACCGCGATGTTTGCATACATTGCTTCTGAATTGGATGCAAGAATAGCAATATCATCGGCGAATGTTGCTAAAATGGTTTGATTGCTAGTCGGCATGTCTGCTGTGTAGACCGAATACAAAAGAGGCCCGAGTAGACTACCCTGCGGTACAGATGATAAAATATTATGTTCTTCCGAGAAATCTCCATTAATTCTGACAACGAATGTTCTACCAGATAAATATGAATAAAGTAATGCATATAAATCGAAGGTGAGAAACTGTCTCAGCTTATAAAGTAATCCAGGATGCCAAACCCTATCAAACGCCTGTGCAACATCCAGGAATACTGCAGAACATACTTCCTTTTTTTCCAGCGTTGAGGAAATCGCATCAACCAATCGATGGCACTGCTGCACCGTAGAATGTTCAGTGCGAAATCCGAATTGATGGTTTGGTATTATTCCACGACTGTTTATAATCGGCTGGATACGACTTAAAATTAATTTCTCTAATACCTTTGATAATGAGCAGAGTAAACTAATAGGCCTATAGGATGATACATCTGTACACGGCTTGCCCGGTTTATGTATCATTACTATAACTGATTTTTTCCACGCTTTAGGAAAATATCCAATTCTTAATATTCCATTGAATATGTAACATAATAGAGTTGCTGACTTTGTTGGAAGCCGTGAAATGATTTCACCAGTGATGTTATCTACTCCAGGGCTTTTTCGTAATGGTACTTTACGTAGGCATTCGAATACCTCTTTTGGAGTAAATATTTTTGTTTTTCCTGGTGAACAGGGTTCATTTAAGCTATTTTCTATATATTCGGAGTATTCACGACACATATCAGGATGCGGAATAAAAACTGAACTGAGGTATTCTGCAAAAGCGTTTGATTTTTCTTTGTCGGTTCTGGCCCAACCATTATTTAATTTGATGTGAAACTGTTCTTTTTCGCGTTTTAATAGTTTCTTAGTATTATACCACAAGACTGAAGCATCAGTGTTCATTGTTTTCAAATACCTTTGTGTAGTTTCATTTTTATATTGATTTATTTTGATTTTCAGTGTATTTTGTAATATTGTGTAGTGCTTTTTTAAAGATGGATAACGATTATGCTGCCATTTTTTCCTAGCGGCTCGTGTTTTCTTTATCAGCTGTCTTATTTCGATTGGAATAAATTTGTGTGATAATTTTCCTGAATTATAACTTGTAGAATTATGACAAGCGTATACTATTAGATCAGTAAAGTTTTTAATAGCTAGGTCTATATCATTTTTACTTTTTATTTTAATTTTTAGGTTAGTTTCACTTTGAACTATATTTGAAAAAAGATCCCAGTTTGTAGACTTGTTAACCAGTCCATGGTGGATAGATATACACCTTGGACGTATGTCTAAGGTAGCAATTACAGGAACATGATCCGAAGATAGATCAATAGCTGTTCTACATTCTCTGCTATACTTTTGTAAGCCACGGATTACAAAGAAATCCAATATGTCTGGAAGTCTATTATCGTGTGTAGGCCAGTATGTAGGTGTCATTGGTGTAAGGATGGCAAGTGAATTATTCCGTATGCACTTTTCCAGCCTTCTTCCAAACTGATTAGTTAATCGTGAACCCCACTTGGTGTTTTTTGCGTTATAATCACCACCGCATATGAAGTTATTTCCTAAGTTTTTAAAGATGGTTTTAAACTCGATGTCTGGTATTATGAATCCACTGTGGCAGTAAATAGCTGCTACTGCAATTTCATTTGCGAGTGTATCTATATTCACTGCAACAACTTGATAAGCGTCTGTGCTACGTGAAAAGTTCTTATATTGTTTGTAACAACTTTTAACCAACACCATGGTACCTGCATGAGCTGTGCCATCAGGGTGGTGAGCAGTGTAAGTATTATATCCATTTAGTTTAAAACTGTGACTACTTACGAGGTGAGTTTCAGCTATCAATACAACATCAATGGCGTTTTGTTGGACGAAAATTTCCAATTCATTTTTTTTTGGAACGATACCGTTAGCGTTCCACAACATAATCACTAGTGACTCTTGCGTAATATTATTTATTTTCCTTGCCATCAAGGTAATAATTTTTCAATAACCTTGGTTAGCAAGGATATTAAAGGATTAATTACACTTTTAAATTCATTTAAAAATGTAGATAACATTAGAGATATATCAGTATTGTTGGAATTACTGTTACTATTTACAGTAGTAGCAATAGAGCCATTGTTGATGGACCTGTTATTATTACTGTCATCCTGATTAACTCCCTTACACGAGGAGTTGTTGTCTGCATTACCTTTAGCCACATTAGCATACGATCTATTCTTTTTAACAGTAATAGGACTAGTGTAGTTTCCATGAGAATTATTATAATTATTTATTTGAGTGACAGAATGTGATGAGCGTAAGTTATTATAAAATGAAGTCTGCTGCTTATACACTGAACATCCCCTATAGCTTGCTGGATGATTTCCGCTACATAATGCGCATGTTGCAGGTTCGTCATTACCTTTCGAACATGTTTTAGTGTCATGACGACCAGCACATTTTACACAACGAGCGGGTAAATTACAATAATTAGCTGTATGACCAAAAAGTTGACAGCGCCTACACTGTTTTAATCGCGAATCTTTCTTTGGTTCTTCCACCGTCACTATTGTATTTAGTAGTCTCGTGATCCTAAAAATTTCATCATTCTTCGTAGAGGGTACCAAATCTATGAAGAACATTGGTAATGGTTGCTTAGTTCTACTTTTAAGAATATTGGTAATCCGTGCAACCTTAAAACCTTTCGACTCCAGCTCAGTTTTTAATTCAATTAAATCAGTAGAACAATGTAAGTTTTTTAATACTACTCTGAATGATTTGTCTTCCTCCAAGGAATAAGTATAATATAAATAGTTATTTTCTTTCATTGCTTTAATAAGGGTACGATAACTTTGTGAGTTTAGCGGTTTTATTGTCACGCCTGACAGCGTTGATTTTAAAGAAAATTCTACTTCGGGTATTCTTAATAAGAATTGTCTGAAATTGGTAAAATTTTGGATATTTTTCACCATTATAGGTGGTGGCGGCTTAACATTCTTGTTAGGATTTACAACATTAGGCGAAACATTTGTACTGTTAACATTAAGATCAGTGATTTGCATTTCTGCATCATTATTATTATCATTACAATTACCACTATTATTATCATTATTATTGTCATCATCAATCTCGTCGGCCAGAAATTGGAAGATGTTACGTTTAGTAGTTATTGATTTGATGCTATTATCGGGAGAATCTGTTTTCGCAATCTTAAATACATGTTTTGGTTTTTGCCAACCTTCATCACTTTCGTTTGTTGTAGTATTCGATAGTTGTCTTTTTATTGAATAATTACCAGTGGCGGTTTTACGTAATTGAACAGGGTTAACTGTTGGGTCAGATCCTGATGTGACATTATTAGTATTTCCTTTCGTATTTTTCGATATTGTCGGCAACCGTTGTGATTGTGATTGTCCACTTGGTCGCATACTGCGCGGCATTGTTCCGTTACACGGTACACAAGCAGGCTAAATGTAATTAAGCTTTAATATAAACTCTTAAGATAATTTAGAGTTCTATAACTGGCTACACTGACGAACTAAGTCGACAGCGTGCCTTTAAGTTAATACAATTATACAGAAACGAATTAACTAGTACTACTATCAATAGTAATAATAATCAAATCGACTTCCGACAACAATAATAAGTAAAACGTAATATAATCGGTTAGACGAAACGTATAAGATAAGATAAGGAACGAGCTCACCGAATCAAATCGGAACAGACCGGTGTATTCTTATTTTTCTTATCTTCTCTTTTCGACGTTTTAATAGAAAAGAATACGAGCGTACGTTACAAATAAAAGTTTAATACAGAGCGAACACATACACAACCGTTTTAAACGATACATATAGTTTTTTCTTTTTTTTTTATAGATTTACAAACTCCCGCATGGCCATTGTTATTCTGGAAATTATTTCTTTATTATCACGCCCATCTTCTCTAATCGGAACTCCTAAATATTTATGATGTTTTACCGTTTCTAATTGTTGTCTATCTATTTCCAGTTGTGTCCCTCTAGTTTTCTGTCTGCTAATTTAATAGACAATGACAATTGTGTTCGTACGCATAAAAATAACGGATACAATTTCGTACGCAGCGTTTCTTATTGGGTTTTTAGGGGTCGGCTTTTCCTCTCGGTATTAACTGAATACGTATTCGAAAATTACGGTTATCTATCAGGCACATGTGAGAAACATATCTAGCTTTCGGAACAATACATTAAAGAATAGATAGATTTAAAATAAAATGTATATATATTAATATGTGCGTGTGCGTGTAATCAAAACAATTCACAAACGGATAAAAAAAAAATTACTAAAACTTAAATACATACACAATCGTAACGTATTTAAATTTTCAATTTGTTAAATTACAATCGGTTAAATCGATAAAACGAGCAAATAATAATTGTATCAACAACAAACAACAATATATTTGCGTCAGATTGTAAAACATAACAGAAAATATAACCCGGGTTACAAAAACAACGGGTACCGGGAATACCTTACCGCGGATATCCAAGTAAGATTATAATAAAGAGTAAAAGTAAACAAAAGGTTAATTAAAAAACACACAGCAGGAGGAAAGCAAATAAAAACCCGCGGTTGCTACAAAAATAAATAAGTTTTCTTAATAACTAATTACCAACGATACTACTTCATATTGGAACTTAAGTTTAAACTGCTTCTTCGCTCTAAAATTCACGACATAAATATTGGAAATCCTTTTCAGATGCATCTTCCGGTATTACCACGCTATGCTGGTATCACAATATCAATCCACCCCCCTCTTCACCATCGAAGCTTCGTTACTATAATTTGATGCATGGGTCATACTAGAATAGAGTTAAATTTTTCAAAAGGTTGATCAATATACTAGACGTATAACCACAAAATATCCTGTAAGATATAAACCGCCTTCTTTTTAATCTTCCTCAATTTAATTACAATAGAGAAGTATTTTTTAATAACATATCCTTCCGCGTTTTTTCTTCATATTCCCTACGTTATCTATTAAGCTGTGACTATAAAGTATTATTTCTTATTTTTAAATTAAGGTGCAATATTATTATTTAAAATTATAATTTATTATATAACGCTTAAATTAAATTCTACCGGCCCCGAAGGTTTAGAAAAGAATGGTTTTCACTTTTTAAATTAATACTGCGTTGAAAAATATAAAAGTGGGTAACAAAAGTGTCGAGGGTACTTACTTAGTAAAAGGGGTTAATACTAATAAATAAATTAATTATAATTTTACACACCCATATATATATATATATATATATAAAATGTCCGTATGTATTACGAAGCAACGATTGCACGCATCGCAACCACCAATTTTTCACGTTGCGTGTATATTCATTAGACTTAGTACCATTGAAGAACATAGCAGTCATCACAACTAGACATCCACTAAATATCAAATGGACAAAGTAACATATCATATATATATATATATATATATATATATATATATATATATATATATATATATATATAATATATATAGTTAAAGATTTTACCACAGTTATACTTTTTTAAAAACATTAAGCGGAAAGGAATTTTACTTATCAGTAGATTGCGATTCGGGCATTACTTATTGCCGGACCGGCTGTTCCTTAGGCAACTTTCGAGAAACTCCTTACTGTCCTCTCCATACTGGACGTGCAAACTGCAATCCTGATCACGTGTTCTTCGAATGTCGTTCTTTAATAGCACTACGCTCTGATACCTTAAATTACTGCACTCTGCATGTAACAGTTTTCCGTCCTCATCCTGAGAATTTACATCTGTTCCTAGACATAGCGATATTTCTAGAGAAGTTTTCCGCGTTTA